>NW_024102839.1:5186342-5786342 GCF_013122585.1 Styela clava | reverse complement strand
GACTAATAACCCGCTGCGCCCAATAAGGTCCGTAAAATACGTATATTAAACCTGGCTTAGCAGTATTTTAAATGTAACTCATTGGACATAACAAAAACAATCACAAAATCCACCGTTTTTGATTTTGTATTTAACATTCGAAAATCTATATGTAACGTTTGGAAATGCTTCGCGACCCACGTTGAATTAGCTTCGCGATCCACTGGTTACGCATTGTAACCGTCGTCACCCGTATTTAATAAAATATTGTATCTTGCGAAAATATTCTTTGAAATATCAAAAAAGCACCCGTGCCGTTTATTTATGCATTACACTACAGGATGTTCAATACGAAATAACGAACTTTTGTTTGTCTTGGATGGATCTGGATCCGTTTTAAAAAAAAATTTCCTGATTGTCAAGAACTGGGTAAAGACTATAACTAAAAAATTAAACATTGACAAAGGTGCAGTAAGAGTTGGAGTCGTTCAATATTCCGAATATGATAATACGTAAGTTTATATCATGATTTACCAATATTAATCTTTATGTTGATGACGATCCGTGCTTTTCTTGAATACTATAAGCTTTATAAAATCCAATATACAAAGCAGCAGTATAATGGTTATTGCATGGCGGAAGAATAAACAATACGTTTAATAATGCCCGAAAATTCTCTAGAGCAGTTGTTTTCAACCAGGGACGTATGGACACATAAACATTTCATTAGATTCTACTTCATGCTCAGCTTCAATTGCAAAGCATTGAATAACCCGGTTCCGAATCCGAGTAGACCGGAATTGCGACTCAAGCAATTCCAACTGCGTCTTCCGAATTTGAGAAAGTTGGATTTCCTACCTTATCCAAGTTTTAAAAACGAAAACACTGGCTTACTAATCCCATGCCATCAATAACGCCAGATTTTGACTTCACGACATTTTTTAGTTGACAAAGGCCATACATAATCCCAAAACAAAAAAATTATGGTGAAAATAGAGCTCTATTTTATTTTTTACTTCAGTTTAGATATTCAGAAGCAACCCCAAATAAAAACATATATTAAAATAGGACAGTACACGGACTACCAATCTTTTGCTGTGAGTAAAAATTTTCCTATTCAGTAGACATTTCAATTTCTTTAGATCTATAGTCCCGCATAATATCTTCTCATGATTGTACGCGGGAATATCCAGTTGTGGAATTAAAAATTTGGAAAACAGGATCTCGTTTTTATTGAACTCAATAACATCAGATCCTATCATTTCAAAAAATGTATATGTGCCCCTACGTAAGCTACATTAACATGACACGCTTCACATAAATATAAGACATAACTATCGGAACGCTAAAAATACCTCTAGACTTTAACTGTGGTACATGTGACCAGTTTGCTGCGGTCGAAACCCACTGCTGCTCATTTCGTTCGTAGACTTTATTTACATTAAACCAGTGGTACCCAACCTTATTTCAAGCAATCCAAATTTGAAAAAAATAATTTCTGTAAAATCTCGCGACTCAAGGATATGTTCAAATGGGCTACTAGGCAGTATACAGTATAATGATTATGCCTTGAATGGTCACAAAATTAACTGACTACCTAACGAGAATATCGGTCAGAGACCGAAGACTTATCGATCGAAAGTTAGGGGATCCCCCAAAACAGCGCTCTTACTCCGTAGTGACACCTTGTGTCCCATCACTAATTAATTAATACCTCGCTAATTATACGACATAATTCACCCAAAATCAATAGGCTTCTGGTACGACATATGATGGATGCACATGCAAAATGGAGCAGATTCAATCTCGCTTTCGTGAGATATCGCGTGCATCTAACAGACAGACAAACAGACAGACAAATACCTATCAACATACTTACCGATTAAAATCGATAAGTAATAACAGAAGATGCCAAGTTTTTACGCTGTGATACTTTCCACATTTAAAATTACCATAGAGCAACAAATAAGTCGCGACTAGGGCTGGATCTTTTCGAATACCTGATGATTTCAGAATCAAATCGAATATTTTTCCGAATCGAATCTTGAATACTTGGGAGATATATAATTGTATGTTACTTTCTTCTTGTATTGGGTCCTTCAGACACATAAATTACTGGAAACGATTGGTGAGCGTTCACACACAAAAAACACGTTTTCATCAATAACTCACTACAGAAAAGAGTCATTTGTCAGAATTGCGTTGCAAAAAAAATATGGTTACGATAAAAAAAAAAATTGAGAAATTTACCTCGACAAATGGCGGGGAGGAAAAAAACAAGATGGCGGCGATTCGAAATTTTGCTCTGAACCGATTCGGATAATTTAATATTCGATTTAAGCCCAGGCCTAGTTGCGACCCATAAGTTGGAGAACACTACATTAAACTATAGTAATGTCCATTGATGCCTTTTTTCATTCCATGGTTGCTTACACACCTTGAACGCAAAAAGTATTAACTAGATTGTTTTACAAACTGTGTAACGTTGTAATAATAATTGGGTATTTTCATTTACTATTTCCTTTTGGAAAACCAGTTGTTTTTCGAATTGGCAATTGGTTTTCTAAAACTGAGATAAAATTATTTGTAATACCGTATTACGATATGAACAAATACTGCATTATTTTAAATAATATTTGAAAAAAATTATCTCTTGGTGATTCGTAAGTGGCATTAACGGAAAACGATTTTATCAGTAGCCTGCAATAATCATGGTTTCAGCGACATAAAAACAATTTATTTTATGATCATATTTCTCCTCGTATCTCAATTGCTTTGTTTCTATAGGCTGCCATGGACGAGATACCTTTTTTATCTGGGCTCTCAACCCATACCGGTGAAGCCTTGAAGAAAGTTGTTTACGATTTTAAAAATACTGAACATTTCAAGGAAGCAAAACAAGTTATGGTTCTACTAACGGATGGAAAGTAATGAATTATATTTTATTTGGGGGTAAAGTACAGTACAAAAATGAAAATCGGTTGGACAGACTAGGTCAGAGGTTCTTAAACTGGGGGGGATGCTCACAGGGGGGCGCGAGAGGTCCCAAGATGGGATCGGAAATTTACATGTAACGGCTCTTGAAACGGTCTCCGCGTTCGTTAAAACCACCGGCTTTTTTGTGTTATAATAAATTTTTCTGTCTCGTAATAACTACAATAATTCAAAATATCTCTCTATTTTAATTCATTTGTGTTCCAAGGTAACTCGCGGTTGCGGCGACTCACGACAAAATAAACTCATTACCTATCTAAAATACCACGCCAATCCGCGGACATAATAAAGTGTGATCAACTGCCAGATTATATTTAGTTTTTATATATATTACACTCATGCGAATTCGTTGTCGTCATTAGAAAGATCAGGTATAATATCCCAAAAGGAAATTTAAATTAAGTACAATTAAAATACATGTAAAGTATATTAGTAGATGAAAAATACATATTCATCGAAACGAAATCCCCGCGGTACGGCTCCTGAGTCAGTCCTCGAGATTACGCCAGTCGTTAAAAGAGCCGACTTTTTCAACGGATATGTAATGGTTTTTCTGTTGAATAAAATATTCAATCCATGATCGATATACTTGCTGGTTGCTTTATTCATTTAATTGTGATAAATTAAATCTGCGATTGCGTCGATAAAATAAAAGCACCACTACTCCAAAATAACACGGAAATCCGCAACCATAAAAATGTCAATTACATATTGTTTTGATTTGTATTCTTGCCAATTTCACCAATATGAGCTGTCCCTGCAACTCCTAGTCCGCTCTATCGCAATGCCGCCCCTCGATTAATTTCAAGATATCACCGTTATAGATATTCCTAAGTCTGCGATCCCACGGAGTAAAATTTCTTTCAAGTCTGTGGTTTTAGAACACTACTGGTGTGCCGCACGCACATGGAGATTATGAGATTTTCAATGTCTAAGAAAGTGTTTTAAATCTGTCGCGGTCCACCCCAAAACAAAACTCATGGTGTTTTCCGTTTTATTTTTAGTATTTTATAATGCCACTTTTACAGTAAAGAAATTTTTACTTACGGATTCACTTCTTTATTCTATCTTTAGCATCTAGTCGCTGATGATTATATAATAAAAACTAACTCGGTTTCCTCAGAGATGTCATGGTTCCATTCGAGAACAAAAAAAGTAATTATAATTGTCTTCGCGGTATAAGAATATGTCGAGGGAATATGTCGGATGTAGGGAGAATAAACACCGAAATCAAGATTTTTAGGGCTTAAATAATGCTGAAATAACACGCCATACTGACGTAAACAATGGAGATTTAAACAAAATGCAATCGCAAACGCCTTAGCGACTTTATTTTTCAGCGTTCAAGGGCCGGGGAAACGTCCACATGCATAATAACTATTAAAAAATGAACTGATTTTAAATTTACATAAATTCATTTGCACTTCTCCATTTTGTTTAAAACGTTAGTCAAGCCAAGAAGTCAGTAATTGTTGCTTATTTTTTTAACACACAGTAAATAATTTTTGCATTGCTCAATAGTGATGAGGTAAACAATCTAGTGAAATTTTACGTGTCTTATGTAAACGTTTAAGCAGAAAATCGAACAAACATTCGAAATCTTTGCAGAAGAAAAAATGTACCATTTACATGTGAAAACATACTATATGAGGTGAAATTTAGAAATGCCATAAATTGGTTCATCATTCAAACTGGAAGAAAACTTTGAACACATTACAAAATACTATACTTACCAATCTGAGAATCAAAACAAAACTGAAAGCACAACCGAGTTGTTGACAAGCAGGTTCACGCCACGACGACAAAAAATGGCTGTAGCGAATTGGTAAAGTGTGTGCAATTTTACTGCAATAGAATAGTGCAAAGAACATATATATATTCATTGAATAGTGTGAAGTGTTTTTTTTTCACAACATTTTAGTGACAGATTTTCCATTGTTCAGCACGAAATGCTATTTTGCGAAGTGCTTTTTATTTCACTTTTTAAATAAAAAAATAAAAAAAAAAACATTAAAGCATAGGTTTATTGCTTGATTAGTTTTACTTAATAATTAGTTTGACTTTGCCAGGTATTGCAAACTGAGCGGAAAAACGAGAATGTATGATGACCAACCACTATTTGGCTTTATACATACGACAGTGAATGGCGAAGTTGTACTCCGAAGCGTTTTATGCCTAAACATTCTGAGCAATGACGCTATGAGACCAACACTGTTATAGCGCCATCTTAATATATGACAACCTGTCCATCACAAAAGCATTTTTTCAAAGCAAAAAGAGGGGGGGGCGCCAAGTTTGTAAAATTTTTCAAAGGGGGGCGCGGCTCAAAAAGTTTAAGAACCACTGGACTAGGTCAATTATTTCCATGTTTTAGCATGCATAGTCGTGCATAACCTGGTCTGAAATCAAAAGTAACAAAATTGGTGTCCCTGGTAGAGCGTTATAGCCCTAATCTGGCCCTTTAAACTTGATTTTTTACATTAAAACTGCTTTTCTATGTATTAGAACTCGCACGATAGCAAGTTTCCATTTATTTTCAAGATTTCTTATGGGGAAGTTGGTATGTTGGTACATGCACTGAATATTGCTTTATATCTCTTCAAGTTGTGTGTGATAAAATATACCAATTAACCAGAGTAGCAAATATTTGCTACTTTTATAAACTGTGATTTTATTCTTCACTCTTTGAGTAGTTTTTATATAATAATATGGGGACAAGTTTTAAGATTTCAAAAGTAAATATTGAATCATAAAATTGGAATTATTAAAGACTTAATAACGTGACATTGCGGCATAGAGTCTAAGAAAAACTCGTAGAATAACCTGAAATTCTTTTTTCTCAGAGCTTCCGATACAGAAAAATCAATTTCAGCAAATGCTAAAACATTACGGGATATGGGAGTAACAACCTACGCCGTTGGAGTTGGAAACTATGAAAGACGTGAACTGAGAGTAAACAATATTTTTGACAATCTATAAAGTGAATTTTTTGAAACAATATGTTGTTTTTTGTTATTCGCGAGTTTTCTTGGTACGTTTAAGGAATTAGAATGAATGAAACCGAATAACTGCATTATATCCGGATATGCCAAAAAGGTAGTTGTGGTTATTTTACTCTTAAGAATAATTGCTCCTAAAGTTTTAAAAAAATTTAATTAGAAGCGACACAATCATACTAGTAGTTTGGCATGTACCCGATGCAATATTTTTGACAGCTTCAATAACTCAAGCTGAAAATATCTCAAACTAGTTGGGTCGTCCAATGGCATTGTCGAAATTATGAACGAACTTTCCCACATATAGTAAATTGAACCTTTAAATTAAACCCTTCAAATACCCGAAGTTACAATGTAAAAACATTTTAATTTCAGTTAATTGCAAATGGTAATCCATTGAACGATACTGGCGTATTTAAAGCTAAAAACTTTGATGCACTTGATGCAATCGCAAATGAATTACAAAATGAAATTGATGAAAGTCTTGCTTTAGAAGGTGGGCAATATTTTCTTTCGGTGATTTGAATAAAGCTTTTCTTTAAAATTGAATAAACCAAGTCTTACTTACGATATCTTTTCAATAATGAAGGTTCGAATGGGGGACAAACAACCGCTGGTTATAAAATGGAATTCGGTGCAGTTGGTATTGTTGCAGCATACAGTACATTAAAACCGGAGATTCGAAGATTGCGTAATGATACAAGAACCAATTCGGTAACAATTATTTACTGATATTCAGTTATTAATTAAACTGAACAGGGTGTTGATACGGTATGGATGTTTCCTCGACCATTGAGCCCAGAATAATTCTCCCTATATCTTACTATTGCAAAAATTTAGCATGCTTATTTTGCGAGTGTTTTGGGAGTTGTAACTCACAATTGGATTTACATGCTCAAAACCATTCTTTTATTAAAATATACAACCACGTGCCGAGTACAGGTACGAATAGTAAATTTTAGTCTAGTCAATTGCAGCTTTTCTCTGACTAATTTTTGATTATTGTAAATAAACTAAAGCTCGTAGAAAGAAATAATGACAATTGAAATACTCCATTTACAACTAATTTTTGGCAACATAACTGAAAACTGACAAATAAAACAAACGCAAAACCAGGCAATGAATATCTGCGATCGAAGTGTCGTCTGAGTGGCTGCAAAATTACAATTGTTACGTCATGTTTGACTTTTTGTTGATTGGTCCTTGTTACGAAAAATAAACAAGGAAAAAGATGCTCGTAGAAACATCCATTACAAATATATGTATTGATATGTAGGATGTCCAACTTGCAGCCGTAACTATTGTATCGTGTTTATTTTTCCATGTTAACTATTTGTGTGAAGATGTGTGTGTGTGTGTGTGAAAACAGTATGTTTCTAGCTTGTGTGCTGTATGTTTGGTATGTATGTGTCAGTTTCTATACGCTCGCATGTTTGCTTGGGACGACGGCCGCGGTGTATAATACGAGATTTTAGGATGGGATACGGGAAAGACGACGAAGATAATTCAACTGCAAATATACACCTAGGTAAGTGTTTGCTATTCCGACGAAACAAAAGGATTTCCACTAAACATATTATATAATTTTCATAGGTCTGGGAAATGTGTAGATTTGCAGGAACATCAACAAAGACAAGTTAAATAAACAAAAATAAACGAACAACGGTGTTGGAAACGACAGCATAATTTATCCGGAAGAACCGATTTCATAACAAATCAATATTCAATCCTAGTGCTGCTATATGAGGATATCTCCAATTTTCAAGCATCTTTGTTCAATATAACAGACTATCAAGCTAACCTTTTATTTCATCCATGACATTGCATTAGCACGACATAAAGTCCATATTTTTGTATCTCTATTCTAATATGTTTTTCGAGACATGTGAAAAATGTCGTTTCTATTAATTGAAGTACAAAATAATAATATTTCACGTAATTTTTTGTTCTGTATTATTCCGGAGTTATTGCATCAACAATAAGCAATTTTCAATAGTCATAGCAACAACATTTCCCCTAAAATTTAGCTCAAAATGAATTGCATTTTTTAAAAATATTTTTAAGTGCCTTTTGAAAGAGAAAATATGATTTAGAATACTAATACGCCGTTGCTAAGCACAAAACTTAGTCGCCAAAAGAATCTTTCTCGTCTTTTGCTTTCAGTCTGAACAGAATAATGGTAATATCGTTTTGTCGGCTTTGAAGTCGTTCATTGTAGAAAAACTTGTAAGCATATAGTCATACTCTTTCACTGAAACTGCCAAGCCGGAATAGCCAAATAAAGTTTTATACGTGACATTAGCGAGATGCAACTTATCGTGAATCAAATAACCTTTGAACTTTGAAACGATCCTCATTTGGAACAAGCTTAATCGATCTACGTGATTAGTCGATTTATAGTGATTAGTTACCACTACACATAAATTGTTTGTTGACTGGTGTGGTTTTCGGATTGTGACCCCAGCATTGATTGGCAATAATTTTGTTTTGCGTTCGTTAAACTCAAACTGTCTATCTGCTGTCGACAGCCTTCGGCCGTAGTAAATAGACGATTGAAACACCCTATGAGTTTTATTGCAATTCTGACAATATACACAGAATACAATGCGCACACAGTTAGATCAATTCTTATCTGACTAACATTAAAAATATGGTAGAATATATTGGTTTCTACAGAGCAATTAAAATATAATCGAGAAACAGATTTTTACATTTACAATGAAAGAATAACGTGTTATTCCGGTTTTTGGGTGACTTTAGGTTTTCTACAATCAAACATTATTAAAAGCTCGAATTCGAACTTGAAAGTGCTCATCTGTAAGCTGATTTATGAATTTTGTCATGTACAGTGTCATTTTTTTTTTTTGGATAAATTGCTCACAGCAGTATAATGATGATGAAAGAGAGATCATTTTTGAGCATGATATTTAAATTCGTGCAAAAATATGCAAATCGTTTCCACGGCATGTTCGTAGTATGTTTTTGTACAATGATGTTGCCTTGACAAATTAAGCTAATCACATTTTGGTCGTGTTGAACATGAAGTATTTCAAATGCCACCCAATGTCGAATTTTCATTTCAATCAAAACACAGCACCAATAAAAACATCACGTTATTTTTGTGAGTCAAAGAAAAAGCATTCGAAAATAATGGAATACCAAATCTTTTATGGGCCAGTTACATAGGTTCCGCGGGTCGAACTGTGGCCCGCGAGGCATGCCGTAGAGGGCACATTTGCCCAAGAATCTGATCTTACAAAATTAATATTTGTGCGAATATGCGTTCTTGCAAAACAACTATTTTCGTTTATTCGCACAAAACAACGTTCTCAGTATAGAAAATTTCACTTATGAGCAACATGCAGAAGTTCGTCTTGCAAAACCCAGATAAACGTGTTCGAAAACATCCATTCCCGCCATACTAGAATCATGTTGGTCGTTGAATTAAGCTAAAAGTAATCTTAAGAAATTTTACTGTTACATTCAATAAAAACATCGTTGGCGTAAAACTGGAATTTAGTCAAGTTTGTTTTCAAAAACATCCTATACAAATTCTTCTCGCACAAGACTGTTTTTGCAAACTACTTTTTCGTGGGTCTTATGTATCGAAGTATGAGTTCACGTGTGACACTGACTGAAAATCTATTGGGCTACTACAAGGGGGTCTTAAACTCGCGGCCCGCGGGCCAATTGCGGCCCGCAGGACGATAGTTTGCGGCCCCCGCCTTGGTATGAAAGTTTAATGTTAGTGCGGCCCGTAAGTCACTCAGCTCAGTTAGAATGATTGATGCATTTAGTATATGATCAGGACAAGTAGAGCAAAACAAAATATATTATAATCTATCCCCCAAAAGGAATATGCGGTACGGTAACCTACTAGTACCGTACCTAATATTCGATGGACCTTTGACACCTAAGAAAATTTTCTTATACTTTACCATTGCAAATTCTTGGTTTTCATTTTAGAGGTGGCTTCGCGAGTTGAAGCCTATCAACTGGGGTATATGTTTCGCGTCATCATTTTGATTCAAAACATTCAACAACCTGTTTTTCAACAGTACCGCTAGAGAAGTTTAACCTAGTCTATTACAGCTATTTCCAGACTAATTTTTGATTATGGCAATTAAGCTACGACGCCCAAGCAATCAGAATGTTAATTGAGCTCTTTGATACATACTTGAATTTCGGAAACACAACCCAAGACTAAAAAATAGCATGCAAAAACGAGGTAATGTTTACAAGCATGCCTGAAAATCTTTCTGAGTGACAAAGGACTGAGCGTTTGCGACAAAGTCTATTGTTACGTCAATTTTTGCGTCTTGCTGATTGGCCCATGTTACGGAATAAACATGGAAGTAGATGCTCGGGGAAAGGTCCATCACGGAATTACTTACATTTATGTTTTTGACATGTTTTGCGTATAGAAAAACATTTAACTTTTTAAGTTTAATGCTTTTATTGTGAAAAACCGGATGCGGCACGGACTCACTAAGGCTCCGTTTCGGCGGCCCCCAGGTAAATTGAGTTTGAGACCCCCGGGCTAATAGAATATTGTACTTTTGTTTTGTATATTGTCGCCAAACTTGAATGTAGCGGCCACTGGAAATTATTATGAGGATGAGGCTGGAAGCAGACAGATTCAATTACCAGGGAAGTTGTACAATAGAAGCACTCAGTTCTCGAGTTTAAACGGAACTGATGATAATAAAATGAATGAACCATGTCATTAAACTCATTTGGCGAGTGGTATCACATAGCATAACTTATTGTTAAATATATACCCATCGTTCAGAGTTGTTTTGCACAGTCAGGAAAATGGAGGTACTTGACGCTAGCATGAATCCTATTATAAATTTCGCCAAATATTGGAACGGAAACCATGAATCATGTCATTTCCAACTTATTAAAATAAAGAAAAATAGAAGTTTGAATCCAAATTTGTGGGCGAGTTACTGACTCAACAGTCGTTGCCACAACTTCGTCATGCATTTGGCATTGTGTAACTCTAAATCATTCTTCCTTGCGTAATAGCATTTTTAAAATTTGCTTCGCTATTATATTGTTTGGTTTTTGATCAGCAATTCCCGAAGGCATATGTGAAGGCGGAGCGATTTATATTTTTGAAAATAAAATATATATCAATAGTCTTTTACACCTAAAGAAATATAGTGTGTAAATTGTTTTAGAAAAAAAAACGTACTGGATATAAGAATCTATACAGAACCTATGACAGAAAACGCAAAAATGCTGCTCCATATATTAGTGTACGGAATTATACTACTGGCTACAAATCTAGACGTATATGGGTTCAACTTGGCCTCAACTGACGAAACAACACAATATATGGTATCACCTGTTGTTGCACAATTTGGTATCGATTCATCACTTCAACTACCCACCAACGTGAACAGTTCTTTCTATGGATACGACTTCAAAGTAATTGTCAATAGCGGTGGAAATATCAGGTAAATGTATTTTAAGTTAGATTGATCAACGCGTCCATCGAAGCGGTGAGCCGTTGAAACTTTGTTAGGTTAGGTTACAAACACACACTTCAGATCAGGGATTCTAAACGTCCATTCTCTCATTTATTCCTGGATAAACTTCAATGTGGATCTCTTATTTGAAAATTTAACATCATATCAGGACCAAGTTACTCGTTACCCCTATTAACAGCCTCGTTACAGATGATCTAAAAATAATCTTGTAAGAATATTTTATGAGAAAGTAATGGTTGATATATCGTCTAATATTGTGTTTTGTAAAGATAAATATTTCAACGATTTCATTCTTTGCGTTTCATTTTAGCATGTTGATCGGATCTCCAAAATTGATAGATCCTGCCTCTATAAATTTGCAGATATCTGGAAGCACAAACAAAACGGAACAAATTGGTTAGTTATATCATAATGACGAAAAAAACTTTTCTTTTTTGAGACCTATATTCACGTTTGTGAAAAATATTTTACGTGTGGTTGGACGATTACGTCTTTGTAAAAATACACCCAAGGTTTGCCTTGAGCTAAATGTGAGTTCTACTATATTGTGAGATCTAACACTGTATATATAGCGTGAGATCTGACTCAGGATGTGTAGAAAAGGGGATAAGAGATATAGTGCTATACTCACTTGAGGGTTAGGGTTAGGGTTGATAATATTTTCCTCACATATATAACCGACGAATATAATTGATAATGGGAAAATAATATTCAATGGTAACGGTAAACTATCCATATCGAGTTTTTGCTAAATATTCGGAAAAAATATATTTTCACCAAGAACTTTTGTATAAATGTGATTCCACGAGTGACCGTTATCCCATAATATATATTATGGTTGATTAACGTTTACGCCAGAGGTTCCCAAACCAGGGATCGCGACCCCAAATTGGGTCGGAGTGATAAGTAGGACGTAGGGTTGCAAACAGGTCGTGGGGTCGCTGAGGTATGGTAGAGGAAGGATCATCTAAGATTTGACAAACCGTGTTAAATTCAGCAGTTTGTACCATGGCTTACTGTAAAACAGGCTCATAAGCATTGCTCTATGCTTAAGCTATAGAAAATGTACGTGCTTATTGTGACATCACTGTTTGGTTTTATCTTATTTTATTAGTACCACCACATGACCAAACTCAAAAGTCCAGTGGAAGAAATTTTAAACTAAAGTTTCATTAAAAATATATATATTGACCTGGGGTCGCACTGGGCATTTGAAAGTTGTCTTTGGGGTCGTCCTGAAAAAAACTTGGGAACCCCTGGTTTGCGCCGATGACTTATATGGTAGCGCATTGTTTTATTTGGGCACATACACCTCCTATCTAAGACTTAACAAGTAGAAACTGTGTGGAACTGAATAAGACTCTGATCTCTCGATATGAAACCTCAGATTTTATTTGACAAGTTTTACATCTTACATTTCCTGCATATTAATATGTACTATTTAAAGTAGAAATTCAATTTGTAGTTATATTATAGAGCCAAAAGGAAGCGTTCACGTTTGCCAACTTAACGAGACGATTTTTCAATGGATATCACCAAAATGTACAGTTAGTAAACCCACAAAGCCCAAAGCAGGAGACAATTTCGGAATATCAATATCGACAACGGTTTCGGCGAATATTACGGTAAAATATACGAAACATTCATCATATATATATATATATATATATATATTATATTTATTCAAACAGATCAAATAATAATGTATTTTAATTTGGGCTTACCAATGTCCAACAATGGAATGTAAATCTGTTTATACGCAAAATCACATGCACCGGTTCAAAAAAATGTCTCAACTGTCCCAAATGTTAATTATGTCCCTGTATTTTCGAGTTTTATCGTCAAGTATAATATCAATTGGTGGTATTGCAAAAGCTATGAACCAATTTATGGAACGTTTGCTTACGCTTGGATATAGAAAACTTTTTGTGACCCACCATTGTTAGTTAATTCGCTTGACTACAATCATTTCAATTTGACTAAACTTACCCCAATCTCAGTTGTTAACGCCTGGTTTTCATGGGGGTATAAATATAACATGAATACTTTAACATTTAAAGTCATGCTCGATAACTCGAATGCAAGATTGTGGAATTTTGAGCTACACACCAGGATTTTGTTTCAAGTCCAACAATTTTGGTTTAACGTGGGAAAAGGATCAAAGAACCCAAATGCTTGGTAGGTTTACATTAAAATTATTCAATGAACAAACGACGAGTACTTATTCTAAATTATTCTCACTTAATGTATGATATTTTTCTGGTAATTTCAATTTTAGAGATCAATGCCCTATGTACAGATCAAAAAGTAAGCCTTCCGCATTTGCGTACTTGGCACAATGGTGTTCTCGTTATAACCTCCGCGCTTGACTAATATTAATTTTAGCATCGCTTGTAGTCAAAATCTATTTCATAATACATTCGAGGTTCATACGCTAATGACCGTTTTGGTACACTTCCGTGCTCGCTTTGATATACCGTCGTCACACATATATATAATTTAAAATTTTGCAATTCAAGTTACTTTGAAATAACAAAAAGCATCCGTGTCGTTTATTTATGCATTACAGAATGTCCGAGAGGAAATGTTGAACTTCTATTTGTCTTGGATGGTTCTGGATCCGTTGGAGAACAAAATTTCCAGATAGTCAAGAACTGGGTAAAGACTATAACCAAAAAATTAGACATTGACAAAGGCGCAGTAAAAGTTGGAGTCGTTCAATATTCAAATTATGATAATACGTAAGTTTATGCTAATACTATAAAGTTTGTAAAAACAATCTTACAGTCTTACAATGCCGTATAAAGGTTATTGCATAATGGGAATAACCAGTGTTTGAAATTTTAGGGGGGGTGTTCACCCCCCCCCCCCCCCCCCCCCTATAGGGGGTGGACACCCCCCCTAAAATTTCAAACACCCCCCCTAATTTTGAGGTGCGATTTCACACTTCATTTCCTAACTCAAGTATAATTGTATTCAAATATAACGAGTATGGCATATTTATCAGTGTAGATGAGGGGTTCTAAACCGCAGTCTGCGGGCCAATTACGGCCGGCGTGACGATTTAAAATGGCCCGCCGAACTTGAGTGAAGTTCTGAAGGAATACAACATTATGCGCCATTATGATCAATTGACGCGCGTATTTCAAAATTTAATTCATTGCTTAATTCATACAAAAGTCAAACACACATGTTCAAAAAAATGTGAAATGTGTAACAAAACAAGCCATAAGTAGCCATTCATACAATGCCAGATGAGCAAGTAACTTCATTAGTCACTATCAGTTGCAAATTACTTGTTGAAACCTAGTAGTATATATTTACGGTTGAAAGCCGTGCTTGTTATCTATTCCCCGGGAATTCTATCAGCTAAATATTATAATTATTGATTTCATTACATAACAAACTGCGATGTTAGGTGTATCTAAAATCAAGCTTAGAGCCTATTTTGGTGCCTATTTCTCAAAATTTTCTCCAGCCCCAGCCGTGTCGTCCCGCACTTTTCCTCGCTCCCCTTTTCTGGCCCTACAATTTTATTCTGCTGTGGATTTTGGCTCGCCGTCAATCAACTTGGGGGGCCCCTCATGTACATCGTTTCTTAAATATTATTTACCACCCCCCTAAATTTCGAAACACCCCCCCTAAAATAAAAAGCTGGGGAACATACTGGGAATAACAGACACCTTTAACAATGACGGATACTCTATAGAACAGAGATTTTCAGCCATGTTCCGTCAGCCAATGAGCATCAGCACAGTCCAGGGGTTCACATACAAATCGGAACGTCTGTATTGTAATATTGTTTTAAATATAATCAGATATACGGGTTTAATATAAACATATAAGAAGTATAGTTCACTAGCGTTCCGTGAAAGATGAAAACGTGTTCCGTTTCAAATTCTCATTTCACATATTTGATTGGCACATTATATGATAACAAATATATTCAAATATACGTATAACCAATGGAACAGGAATTCCTCTAGCCTCTGAAATGTTTACTGGGTATCGATCGCTACACTAAGAAGGAGGAAACCGCCGCTCTGGAAAGTTAATTTCGTAATTCTGTCTTCAATTGATTTATTTCATTTTTCCACCATTTTCTTACTCATTTTAAATTATTTAACTATTTATTTTTTCAAAGAAAATTAAATCAAGATTAAATCAAAATAGTTTTAATCCTTCTGGGAAAGCTTTGCAGGAGCTGACTGCTCACCACTCCACTACTTAAAATCGGTCTTTCAGTAAATTATTGTCTATATCGGTTATGGACATATAAATAGTTGATTCCACTTCATACTTGGCTTTGAATTCAAAGCATTCAGAACTCGGTTCCGAATCCGAGTAAACCTGAATTATGACTGCGGCCACGCAAAATTGAAATTACAAAAAATTATGGTATTCACGTGCCTATTTCTATATATATATACTTCAATTCAATCGAAATTTCGGACTCTGTCTCCCGAATTTAAAAAATCTGAATTTCCTACTTAATTTAAGATTTGACTAAGGCCATGCCATACATTATTCCAAAACGAAAAAATTATGGTAAACATATGTTTTATTTTATTTATCACTTCAGTCTAGACATTCAGAAGCAACCCCAAATTAAAACACATATCAAAATAGGAGAGTACACCGACTACCAATCTTTTGCTGTGAGTAACTTGTTTTTTCCCATTCCATTTACTATTTCCTTATTAAAGGAGTTTTTCAAATTGCCAATCGGTTTCTAGCGAATCCGAAGACTACCATGAAATTTTTAATTATGTATTACGATATGAACAAATACTGAATTGGACACGGAGTGAACCTATAGGTCGTTTTGTTATTACGTTGTTGTTGTTCTTGCTCTTTATTATGGACTTTTATCGTTGTTTTTGATTACTGAACCAATTGCTTCGAAATGTTTAGTTGTTAAAGATTGTAAGTTTTTGTGAGCTTCAATGGATTCGTGTTTTGTGTGCTATGACGTCATTAACGCGACATTTTAGCAACATAAAAACAATTTATTTTATGATCATTTTTCTCTTCGTAACTCAATTGCTTTGTTGCTGTAGGCTGCCATGAAAACGATACAAATATTTAAATCCTTTACCTATACCGGTAAAGCCTTGGAGAAAGTTATTTACGATTTTGAAGAAACGGAACATTTCAAGGGAAAAACAGCAAAGCAAGTTATGGTTCTACTAACGGATGGAAAGTAATTATTTATGTTGTATTCGGGGCAAAGTACAGTCCAAAAATAAGTTTGGAAATATGTTGATCAGTTATGCACTCACTAGTTCAATGTTGCGAGAATATAGACACTATATTAGCAACTACATTAGTTTGAGATATAGACAGGGTTACCATCTATCTACAGCCAAAAATAAGCACGGGTGTCAAAGGTTATATTTGAGAGTGGGGGGTACTTAACAACGGCAGAAGCGCAGTATGCAAATGAAAAAGAAATCATACACGAGTGTCTTCCGCACTGCCAATTTTTTATCCACGCTTTTTTTTATCAGAAGTTGCTTCGTACAAGAAAGCGATTGAAATGGCGCGAAGTCACAACCACACGCAACTTCTAAAACAGTGGTTCCCAGCCGAGAGCGCTTGGCTCACCAAGAGAGCCACGTAGCAGTTGGAGAAGGCCACCATTCCAGGCGCAAAACTGATTTTACGTTTAACTTTACAAGAAAACTCCCCGTTATTCCTAGTTTCATTGCTTGATAAAGTTATTTCACAGGTTGTTTTAAACACAATGGGATGAGGAATCTACCAACCAAAGTAACACTCTAATTACCATTGGAATGATAAACAATGGGGCCATGAGTGCTAAACGCCTCTAGAAGAGGGCCACACTGCTCTGAAGTCTCCATACATTGAGTTCCCGCAATGATTTTTGCAAATTTCTTGTGGCCGCAAACCCTACCGTTAACAGAAAAAGTTTGCGCTGAGAGTTAGTTAGCATGTCCGAGACATGAGGTCACGGTGTAACGTGGATAATTCATAGCTCACAATAGTAACGCAGCGATAACTATAAACATTGTCTCATGTTTCCATGGAAGCTGTGTACGTAAACATGGACGGGTCATCCATGTTTCTTAGACAAAACAGGCACGCAACTCAAAAATAAGCACTTTTCTTAGAAATAAGCACATCGTTACTTTATAAGACGCAAGCTAGAAAATAGGCACAAATCTTAGAAATAAGCACGGTATGGTAATCCTGGATATAGAGTTAGATATTATATATTTAACATTTAGTTTCTTTCTGTGATCAGTTTCTTTCATTGTGAACGAAAAAAAGTAATATATACAATATTCCCATGTTTTAGCATGCGTAGTCGTGCATAACCTGGTTACGATTGGTGTCTATGGTAAACCGTTATGGCCATTCCAACTATTTTTTTGCACAAAAATTGCTTGTCTGCGTATTAAAACTCGTACGATAGCAAGTTTACGTTTATTTTCGTGATTTTTTACGTTTATTATCTCTATCTTAGCTGGTACATGTACTCAATAATGATTCAATTTTTCCATTGTTTCAATGCCAGAAATAGGAGCAATACTTATTTATTTATACAAAAGATGCTTACAATTTGAGATTGAGTTAAGTTGATAAAGTTTGAAGCAAAACGTTATCATTATTAACAGTGATTGTATACTTCCCTATAAGTAGTTTTTTAATATTGAAAAAAAGTCTTACGATTTTGAAAGTCCATAATGAGATCATTAAATACTCAATAACGTAACATTACAGCTTAAGGGCTAAGAAAAATTCGCAAAATAACTTGAAATTTCTTTTTCCCCCAGAGCTAACGATCCAGAGTCGATTTCGTCAAATGCCGAAACATTACGGGATATGGGAGTAACAACTTACGCTGTTGGAGTTGGACACTATAAAAGAAGTGAACTAAGAGTAAATATCATTTGCAGATTTTATAAAGTGGAGATTTTCAGAATATTTTTGACAGCCGCAATAATTCAAGCTGAAATATCTTTAACTAGCTGGGTCGTCCAATCGCATTGACGAAAAAATGAACATATATATATATATATATATATATATATCCTAAGTGATTCAAGAGTCCTGCTACACACTAACACAAATATATTTCTGTAACGTTTCGTCTGACCAAGGTCAGACTTCTTCAGACATACATAGTTTAACTATAACACGAAAAGCAGTTACATGCAGTGATGAGCTGGGAAAATCGTAATAACCGGAACGCAGCTAATTTGTGAAAATGTAATATATATTTACAACACGGCGAGGACGCTGCCACAAATTTTTGTCTGTTCTGAGATAGAGCCGAAGGACTACAATGAAATATGAAAAAATTATCTGGTATATGTCTGTTCAAAATTACAAGAATATTTATACCAATTCAATACGAATGTGTTTATTAGAAAGGTATATGATGAAATTTCACGGGGTCAAAGGTCGGCGAAACATCCATTACACGTTATTGCTGTGCACTAAATATTTGTCTGCTGAAAAGTAAAATAAATTATGGCGTAACAAAACATAAGTTAATATGTAAGTTTACAAGATGTACTAGAACTAGACTTTCTATGACACAATTTTATTTCAACAACCGGAACGCAAATGCAATAATATGTCTAACAACCGGAACGCCGTTCCGGTGAGTTCCGGCTACAGCTCATCACTGGTTACATGCATATTTAAACAATCAGTTTAAAATTATGGGAGTCGCGCATGTTAAATAATCAATAAAATCGGCGAATTTCTTGATTAAATAACAGCGGGTTGCCGAAATAAATGTCATTGATGAGATCTCTCTCTTTGTTTTATATTCAACAATTGAAGTCCAAATTAAGCAATGGTGTTTTGTTTCTAAGTATTGTATAATACAGACCAGAAAAGTTGTCTGTCTGTGTGTCAAATGTAATATAGTGATATTTTGTCTGTTATTAGCATATCTGGCCATGCATGATCCAATTCTGAGAACAAAAAATATATTAGGTACAAGAATTGATTCAAACAATGAATGAAAATTGATAAATGATTATTGATTATTTAACATGCGTGACTCCCATAATTTTAAACTGATTGTTTAAATATGCATGTAACTGCTTTTCGTGTTATAGTTGAATTATGTATGTCTGAAGAAGTCTGACCTTGGTCAGACGAAACGCTACAGAAATATATTTGTGTCAGTGTGCAGCAAGACTCTTGAATCACTTGGGATTGTTATCTCTACTCTTGCTACAGCATCCTTGCAATATATGCATACGGATCCACCGGCACAAAAGCATAGAAGAATAATAAGTAGTTAGTCTCGCAGAAACCAAATAATCAGCGCAAGTATATATATATTTATATAGTCAAATTAAATATTTGAATTAAACTCTCGAAATAATTAAATACCTTATAATGGTTAGTCATTTTAATTTCAGTTAATTGCAAATGGTAATTCATCGGACGATACTCGCGTATTTATAGCTACAAACTTCGATGGACTCGATGCAATCGCAAATGACTTAGAAAATGAGATTGGAAGTCTTGCTTTAGAAGGTGGGCAATGTTTCCTTTTAGTGTATTGAAAATGCCTTTCTTTAAAATTGAATATATCAAGCCTCACTTACGGTATTTTTTTTTAATATTAAAGGTTCGAGTGTGGGACAAACAACAGCTGAATATAAAATGGAATTCGGGGCAATGGGTATTGTTGCAGTATACAGTACATTGAAACCGGAGATTCGAAGACTGCATAATAATACTTTAACCAGTTCGGTAAAAATTGTTTACTGCTATTTTTTTATTAAACTGAGCAGGGTGTTGGTACAGTATGGCAGGGTTTTCCAAACTGGGGTCCGCAGACCCCATTACTGCACAGGGGATTCGCAACGATATGGAAAGAGTTATCTTATTGAATTGCGCTAGTCTGTCAGTCAGTATTTAACGTTGATATGTTTGATTCAGACTTTCATGAGTTTTATTTCATCAAAGAAAACAGCATCCTTTCTCGTTGGTTAGCCACAGAAGTTGATACGACATAGGATGGGGGTCCGTCAAAAACAAGATTCACAAACAGTGATCCGCGACCCAAAAAGTTTGGGAAACACTGCAGTATATATGGTAGCCGATATAGATGTTTCCTCGACCCTTGAGCCCAGAAAAATCACGCTATACTTTACTATTGAAAAATTTCAGATGCCTATTTTGCGAGTGTTTCAGAGAGTTGGGTCTTACAGCAATTTGATTTAACCACGTGCGCATACAGGTGCTACACTACTAGTTAATTTTAGCCTAGTCTATCACAGCTTTTTCGGACTAATTTTTGATTATGGTAATTAAACTAAAACTAATCAGAAGACATAATGACAATAAAAAACCTCATTTGCTGCTAATTTTTGCAACACAGATGGAAACTGACAAATAACAAACAAACGGCGAAAACGAGGCAATGTTTACGATCGTGCTTGAATATCTATCCGGGTCGAAGTGACTATAATTATGGTGGGTAATCGATGTTCGGGGAAACATCCATTACACATAGATGTATTGATATATTGCTATGGTCGATATCGACTACGTTGGCAAAAGCATTTACAGATCCGACAAGTTTCAAAAAATGACAGTTCAGAAGTCGCAATTGTGGTCTCCACGTGCCTTGGTCGATATCGGTCAAAACAGTAATATCGATACATCTTCAGTATGCAATGGTGTGAATTGTGAGTGTGTATGAATGGAAGATATCGCGATATTTGGAATCTATAATGAAACAATTGGTTCGGTGTTTGTGTTCTGTTTAAGCGAAATGCGTGTCGGTGTCGCGTTGAGTGATAGTTTCTCGCTATGCTTATACAGCCAAAGGAATTAAATACGCAGCCCATCGAATCATATGTAGCCTATATACTGCAGGAGTGAGTAAGGTTGTTAGATAAAACATCAAAATTTGGTTTTAGTTTGGTTGTGGCAGCATCCGGCGGGCCAGATTGAATTACAAAACGGGCCGGATTTGGCACGCGGGCCGTAGTATACCCCTGTATATAAGATTCTTTCTAATGATTGTCGGTATATAGGCATACATGTTGTGTTGTATGCATAGTGATTTATGGCAATATCATATTCTTCGCTGCATAAGCATGTTACGTTACTAATCCTTCCGGCCGTAAAAGCGCAATGATATAGGGACATAAATGTCCTAACAACAATCGGGAATTTTTCGAGGTGGAAAAAGGTAGGTTTCAACTCTGACTATACTAATTATTTTTAATTTCAATTTGATCCAATTTTCTTATACCGTAGGTGTTTTTACAAATACTTAAATTATTGTAGATATATATAATATATTGTATATATATATAGCTCAGAAGAATTTTGTAAGTGATAACCGTATTTTTAAAATTTTGTTTTTTGACTTCGATTTGAGAAAATCGCCTCCTTACAGACGGATTATTTTGTTTATAAGCTTTTTACAGGCCTGTTTCACAACTTCGGTTGCGACCTGTATGGTAGACCATCTATGTTCCGTTACCGAAAAGTGTACCATCTCACAGTTCCGAGGCACGGTATATTATTACATATCAAAGGATTTAATGACAAATGCAGATCACCATCGGATTGGGGGAATATCATTGAGTTGAAATGCTGCATTTAGGATAGGATTAACATATTTAACCCGATACGACGGCTTAATCATATGGCGAACTACGGCTCCTCGTCCGGTTACCAGTCCATGTCGGATATGGGTTTAGTTAGCCAGCATGGACTTGATGGCGAAAGAAGCCGTCATCGACTAGCGGTTACGTGCCGCATGGCTGAGCTCATCTATTTTAAACATTTTTTCTGCATTTGCTATTTCATTAGACGTAGTCTACACCGCATTCTCGCGTCTAAAGTATGATGGAATTCCATTTTTTGTGTGTGTAATCCAAAATTGAAAACGTTTCTCATTTAGCAAGAGATAAGGTATACGGTACGTTTGATAGAGTAGAAGCTCATCGCACTGAAGTTGCACGAACATACTGACAGATCCTTACAGACAAAGACGTTGAATAAATGCTGGACAAACTAGTTTCATGTAATATCGATCATCTGCAAAAACTTTACGACAACCAGATATCCAAGTCGCTTTTCAGCTTCGGATGATGATGGGCGTATCATAACAATTCCTACATCTTTGCTTGCAACGTTAGATGACAACCAGGAGCGCAGGAGTTTATTTCCAAAAAATATGGATACACGAACAACAATGTATTCTCTGGATCCGCAAGCCTGTTATACTTGGGTGTAATTTAACCTATATTAATAATTTTAAATTGCTCATTTCTTATTTAATCCCATTTGCTTTTTTCTATGATACCGCACTATACTAATCCATGATAAATAAGCTTATAAACAGCATTAACACGAGGGTCGTGAGCCTAGATGACCCTTATCGGTCCTACACACCTACCCACAGTCGCGCACTAAGAAATTCCTAGTGATGGACTGTTGAAATATTTTTTGCATTGTATTAATGTATTAAGAAAAAATTATTCATTTTTTTTTATTTCATTGTATCTTAGTCTTTTTTACTGAATAATTGATTTTATGTCTTTGTGAGCCTTAATTAGTTTTAATACTTTTGGGTGAGCGGACACGTACCAGGCTACTTATTGTATCGATATCTTCCTATCTAAAATCTGTACGCTTCAAACCTTACTTGAGGTTTTGTTTGCTCTCTCTTTGCAGATTCTATAATGAGTTTTATTTATTTTGTTTTTATCAATTACCGGTACTTTATAGTCTATTATTCTGCTTATGAGGTCGAAATAAACTTATAGTACTTATGTTTATAATAGTGTTGACTTTGGTTATGTGATATAAATCTCGCTCTCTCTCTGTGACATATCAACAAAAGCAAGAAGTTTGTATATACATAACTATAACAATTAACAGACAATCAATAAGTAAAATATGTGTTTATTATAAAACATATATGTTAAGAAAAGTTAGTCAAAAACCTGGAAGATAATTAAAAAATAAATAATTTAATTACTGAAATATTTATTGAAAATTGAAAAATGTATTATATGAAATTAAATCATGGCGGAGTCACAGATTAAAAATGACGTGAACAAAGAACACTACACTCAGATATATCCCATTTAGTGGAATTGTCACATTTTTTTCGACTTCAAGCGCTAGGTTTCCTTTGTTGTACATATCGTTCCTGACCTCGTTCAAAGACAATTTTGACTCCTGGCTCCTGTAATTATTTGGCGTTAACAGTACTTGCAATGAGTGAATAATAAATTCGATACAAAATATAAACCTGCAGCTTTTTAATTTGCCATAGCACAGCTGTAAAACTCATGGAGAGAATACAAGCGAGCAATGCTAAAATATGTGGATAGGTACAGAAGCCCAGTAAAATTCCAACGACAGTTGAATGTTTGGTGAATTGTACTGAATGAATGCCATAGAGTTGCAGCAAATGCTGTGTGGAGGTATTGTTATATAAAACATCCCTGTAGGACTCGGTGATAAGATGAATTGAAAATATAAGTAGTAGCGTACTAGATACTTCTTCAACTATGTTTCTGAAAATTGGAATTGATTTGTTCATTAGTTGTGGAGAAAAGACTAAATTTTTGATGATTTGGGTCTGGAAAGTCAATTTTTCAAATTCCACAAAGATGTGGCCACTCAATATTCATATTACTTACAATGAATTCAAGTTTGTCTAGTTCGTCCTGCAGTAGTTTCTCATATTCCTTTTTACGTGATCCAAAAGACCATGCGTCCAATGTTAGTTCTTTATTTACATTTGGTAACAAGTTTAGTAAAATGTCTATTTCTGCTTGCGTTGTTATTCTCGGCTTCATAAAATACAGACCAAAACTGAGCAAGTCAATCTGGGATAAAAATTGTGGTTCTTTATCAACAGAATACAAATTCAGTAATTAGTAAAAAATTCTTTTGGAAGCAAATTTCAAACTTTGATACCAGTCTGTTATTAACCTATATCTGCATATGAGAATACGAAAATTTAAAAAAGCAATAGATCTTTTCATGTCTGTATAGAGTATTGACAGAAAAGAAATTTCATAGTAATAGACCACAAGTACATTAAGACAAAGATATAGACTGAGCTAGATCCCATGAATTTATTATTTACTTCTATAAAGACTTCTGTATGTGTATGATTATACCAAAAAGTTCCAGTAATTAAGATGCTTTGAATAGAAGTTTTCCCCTTGAATATGTTCCAAATGACCAGTTCTGCGTTATGGGTGGGTATGCTGATATTGTTATGATTAACTTCATATGCCACAACAACTACCATTCAATATGGCGTTTCTTTTATCCATTTTCACAATCGTTTACAAACCATGGTGGAAGAGTTTCTAATTACAAATTGTACCTTTGCTTTCTTCATGCCTTCTGCAAATTTTGCAAGAGTTTTCTCTTCTAATTCACATTGACGAACAAACAAAGTTTTCAATTTACATTTTCCAACGAGTTCCCCAATGTAATAAAGACCCCATTCTCCCATATTCCGATTTCTGCTCACGTTCAGTTTCGTAAGCTGTCGCAAAAAATCATCAAAATGGATTAAAAACCAAAACACTAATATTTCCCTCTTATGTGGGAGATTTTCACCATAACAGCGAAGAGCAGACACAACCTCTTATTTTTGCAGGGAAGAATATCACATGGATAAACACTACATGTATGTTAAAGGGAAGTGAAACAAAATATACATAGCGCTGAAAATAAAATATTTTGAATCCATATACAAATTATTTTCACACTAATGTATTTGAGTAGTTTATTACATTTGAACCGATGTAAAATCTGAGTGAAATCAATTCTCTCTGAAATTATGATTTTATTGTAACATTCCTACTCTGTACTTCCTTGCATAACAGTTTGAATCCTAATTTTTCAAACTTCAATAAAATAAAAAGTCAATGGGTTACACTAAAATCATCCAATGGGGCAAAAAGAGTCTCTAATAAAGTACTAAAAAGCATCACAAAAATATTAGAATACACAAACAAAGAAGTATCATATAAAAGTTTCCAAAACAAGTTTTTGGTGAACAAAAACAATTTCATATATAAACATCTAAAACAATTTTACCATTGGTAGGCAGGCAAGGCATACGAGAGCTATATGCAACGAAATGGAAGCATATGATATGAACTATTGCTGCTACAAAGTAAAAATCATTCACTCAGCATACAAAAAAGCAAGATATATACATTGTACTCAATTAACCCCATATACCACCCAACCCCCGTACTGTGTAGCATTGTATAACTTGAAAGAATATATTGGATATATTTTGAAAGCACTATGTTCATATTTTTTTTTTTTGCATCACGGAAATTTGCATTACTGAAAATCAGGGTCACAACTCACAACAGCCATTTAGAAATAAAGAAGATTGATATCTGGGTGAACACTAAAGTGACAAGAGCTACAGAGATTATAACGAATTAGTGTTGAATTGTATGTTAATAATTTCCAATTGATGTGAAACTCATAAGGTATGCTATTTTGTCTCCATATATAGCTTAGTCTAATTCAATTTGAATATCTAATACAATGCAACATGCTCGGAGATTGTACATAGTTCTACATCAGGGCTGGTAAATGAGTATAATATTTTTGCACCTTTTCAGTATTTACTGCATCTTTAAAACTTCTGATTTCCTGTGGTGATGGATCACATTCACTAACATCAAGCTCTTTCGTTTCACACATGTCAGAAATTTGTCCCAGTGCCTTGAAACCATCAACCCCTAAATTATCGTTACCACTTATGTCGATTCTGTGTAATTTTGCTGGTCCCTGTAATACATTGAGAGGTGAAGACTAGTCGAATTAAAACAGAGAAATGTAAGTAAATATTGAACGAAAACTCTCTGGTTGTCAAGATATGTCAATGATACATCCAATGAAAAAAATTTTATCAACAGGTTTTGGCCAGACAAATCTTTACAAAATAAGTGTAAAGATGTTGAAGCATTGGCCTAACATAGCAGGTTAAAAATTTCAAGTTCAAATCATTTGCCCATCGCCATCACATCACTCAAAGTAAAACAAATTTAGTAGGCCAGTGTTCTCTCAACCTATGTGTAGCGACCAAAAACTGCACCAAAACTGCAAATTTTCTTAGGTCTTTTTTTCCACAAAAACCTAAATATTGCTAATATCATTTTCTCGAAAATTTGATGGTACAGGATCGCAAGAATCTACGAGAACAATTTAAAAAAAAAAAATTGGGTCGTTCGAAAGAAGTTTGGAACCACTGGGGTAGGCTATGCCGAGCCGGAAACATATCTTTACTTCCAATTAGTAGCTGCTTGTACAAAGCCCTATCAGGAGTCAAAGACATCTAAAAACGTGCTATGCATGCTCAGAATAGCTGTTTTGATTCTCGCTACAATATCATTAAAATTATTGCAAGTTCCCTTTTCAAAATACAGATGGAATGAGCATCGATTAGTGCACTCTACTACAATGAACCAAGATATTATTCACCCGACAACTAGTTCTATTAGATATACACATTGATTGGATCACAATTACCCTGTGGATTTAATTGTGCTCTCCTCACAATTTTTACATTTTTGATATGCCGGTATGTGCAAAAGTTTCCTCTTTATGAATACTATTATAAAAGGAGTGAAAAAATATATAGAACACTTACATTTTCACCATGTAAGGAGGCTTTTAAACTGCTCATCTGATTACTGGTCAAGTTGCAGTATCCCATGACCAGATCATTTGTTGCACAATTTCGAATAATTTCACCCACTTGATTCAGGCAACTTACATCCATATTGCTGTTTCGACTCAAGTCAAATCTATCTATCTATATAAAAAATAAAATTTTGAGGTAAGTGTTTATACACTATAAGATATAATCTACATATTTATCCTTGCCGAGTAGAAGCCGATAAGTAGGCTTAATCATATGGCAAACCATGGCTTCTCGTCCAGTTACCAGTTCATGTATGGGATTGATTAGCTAGATATTTGTTGTCAGAAGCATGGTCTTGATGGTGCAGGAAGCCACCACCGGCCAGTGGTTACGTGAGCCACCCCCGCGGCGGCGAGGAGTCCATCAATCCTCTTGCACCAAACTATCCCAGTGTGAAATTGGAACCTGGAACCCACGCATGGTAATTGAAGGTGCGATGGTGAGCATATTCCTAACTAATTTGCGAGACAGAAGAGAGTAGGGTTGGTAATTAACAAGCTCAAAGCATGTGAGTTTCGGTGGCAATGCTGAAGACGGTCTGAAAAATCAACAAAGCGTGCATACACAAATCTGGGAGTCTATAGAAAAATGTCTTCATAACGCCACATACTCGGGGGTGCCGTTGGGCTTGGTACCTTTACCCGCAAGCCCTGGGACAATTTTCGATAACCATCCGGGTTCCTCGCTAGGCAGCATACAACACAGGTCAGCAACCTTTAGCATTAAAAGAGCCATCTGCATCATTTCAGTCAAACTCAAACATACTCGGAGCAGCAACATCATATCAAAACACTCGGAAAACCAGTCATGATGCAATTTTCTAGTTCCTACAAAAAAGAAGCCGAATAAATCATAAATGATACAATAATGCAGTTTACGTTGAAATGAAAAGAACTTGGAAATGAAGGAGCCAATAAACTCATTGAAACTGTTTTGATAGCAAACGTGGTTGGTAACCACACATGAGGCTGTAGTTGCCCAGATTAGTGGACCATGTTATATACCATTGGTTCTCAAACTGGGGTCCGCGGGCCCTTAGGAGTCCGCGAAGCGATTTTAGGAGGGCCGCGAGACAACTTTAACCTCGGCACAGAAGCACTTTGATTTGGAGTAAAATTTTGTCATGCTTTTACAGTGTTTCTCCAAAGCACGACATGCTCTACCGAAGACATTATTACGTATAACAAACGTTGGTGAACATGTCAAGTACCGTAAATCAGAGCGTATTGTTTATGGAAGGCATATGCGTCTGGTTGTAAATTTTCACGAGGTAATTTAATTGCTTGATATACCACGTTGCTATTTGCTTCCATTTATTTAGTGGGCCGCGAGTAATCAGCAAAATTGAAAGAGGATCGTTATGCATAATTTTTCAAAAAGTTTGAGAACCACTGTTATATACCATCTTCTCAAATAGAATGAAAAACAAAATCTATCTTCATTATCAAAATTCTATCCTCACCGTCCACTGGCCGAGAGATAATTTAAGTTCTGCAAGCTTTTCTTTCGTCAATGAGCAAGATGTAACAGCAAGAGTTTTTGCTTTGAAGGTTTTAGTGATTTCGCCAATTATTTTCCATCCATTTGGTTGTATATCTGGTGTCAGAAACACGTTTACCATCTGGATCTGTTAACAATACATTTATATTATCATATTTATTACAAAAATAAATAAATAAATATTATATTAAAGGTAATACACAAAATGAATGATTCTGTATAGGATGATCAGACTAAGTCAGCGTTCCTTCGTGATAATCTGCATAAGCTGAATTATTCTCTATAACATACTAAATACAAAAGATAATGCTCAAATATTAAGACATCAGTTTTCACTTTGGTGCCTGTAGCACAGAGTTCATCAGATGAGCAATCCTAAATAAAAAAGTACTTTTTCTGGAATAACAGAAATAAAGAAGCAAAATTTTAGTAAAAATATTGGGTCGCAAATGATTAAAACTAAATAAAATAACAAGTAAAAGTAATGGCCTTTTTTAACGACTTTTTTCCATCTTCAAGTGCAAACATTAAAATTGATAGGCATATTAGTTGCGTTGTGGCGCTTATCAAAACGAAACATTCGTGTCCAATAAATATAAAACAAACCTCTTGTTCCGGAATAGCTTGCATAATTTGTTCAAGTTGATTCTCAGTTAACTCACATTCAGATATTTTGAACTCTCCTATTTTGATACATTGGTTCAATAACTGGCAAAGGTTTGTTAAAACCGAATTTCTTTCATATTCTGTTAAACTTACGTTGACACTGTCCTGTAAAATACCGGTTACATATTTTAATTGCTACTCCAAAATCAATGCTATGTATATGCTCGTTTTACCGCCCGATCTTGATTAAGGGCCCGTTTGAATAGCTGCCCGTGTGAACAGATTACAGAACATAAAAATAAATAAGGGCCGGTGCTCGAATACCCGCCCGATGTAAAAGCTGATCTTTCAGTGGTAGAGAACAATAAGAAATAAGAAGCGCTTTTGTCACAACGCTGTTGAATTTTAAGCGCTGGTAGATAACACTCAGGCCTTAGGTGTCCAAAAGTCAAAATTTTTGTTATTCTAATTCATTCTATTTCGTTATATAATTTTACTTTAAAAATACCAAGCGCCCGTGCTTGAATAAGGGCCGGTTTGAATAAGGGTCCGGTTAGTGAGTTTGGTTAGCCATCCCGGGCTACAAAACAAGCAAATATGGTATTTATAAGAGCTTTGGGAGTATGCATGTAAATTTGCCAAGTAATTGTGATTGATTTAGAAGTAGAGGCTGCATTATGGAATGTTGCCAGTACACACAGTGACTTGATGGTGGAGGAAGCTGTGATCACCGACCAGTGGTTTATGTGAAATACCCTATACGGCGGAATAAAGTCCCGCAATCCTTTTGCACATAATTATCCTCCACAAGATTTGAACCCACACACAGTGATCAGAGGTGCGATGGCAAGCGTTTACTGTAATGGAACACCTTTGTTGTATTAACCAGCATAAAATTTTAGAAATGTCGGATATAATAATTGTTCTCTATTCTGGGTGATAATTATGCTCAGAATGGTAGTTCAAATAGCAAATCTGGGAACTCTTCACATATAATTTACCTCTTATGAAGACCAAAAATTAAAAAATTTAAATTATTTCTTTTAAATTAATTTTTGATGTTTTGAGTTAATACCCCTACCTTTGTATTTGCTTCGATAATCAATTCTTCTAATGTTGGAAAGTGATGTTGTGTGTTGTAGTCGCTGAAATCAAGTATTTTCTGGTCTTGTAGCATGGTTTTAATTTGCTGTTTTTCTGTAGCACCTTGAACTGTTACATCATGAACATCTAAAGCAGCATTCTGTTGAAATATAAATATTTATAAGTAAAGTTTCAGTAATTTGTACTACGAGTTTTAGAGGAAAATTTGGTAATACCTTCGCAGTCTTTTCATCAAAATCTAATATGTCACTTTGTCTGAAACCACACTGCCAATAATTCAATCCTTGGCCACGAATGCAGATTTTGTGCAAGTAATACATGCTGTTTTTAAGAAGACTGCGATTGAAGCACACATCAAACACTGTAATCTAAAAAAGCAATCAAAAGTATTAACGAGAAGATATAAGAGTGATATGGCACGACAGTATTTATCATATATATTATTTGATATTGCTTCAAGTAGTTACAATGGTCAGAACTATCTCTCTATAAAGTAAAGTATTATAATGAACTATGTGTGTGGGACAATACAAACCTAGAATTACCCATCCAAATAGATAATGGCATATACCGTAATTATAGAAGTTTGTCATTGACAAAAATTCAAACCAAAAATAAGCAAGAATATTATTTTGAATTGAAGATTTGTTTGAATTGCAAACCAGTCAAACTGATTTTAACTCAGATACTGTTCTCTTTTTATACAATGCTTTTTCATGCCATCACTCCGAACAATGCTCTATACAATCTACTATTCTTTAGAAAAAACTGAATCTTACCAGTTTGGAATTGCCCAACCAATTTACACCCTGGGTGAGGTGGGGGGAAGGGATTTAGCCTGAGACGTGTAATCTTCGATGCCAACACCCTTTTATGTTCAACGCTTTATTCACTAGGCCAGCGATTCCCAAATTTTTTTTTCATGTGGCGCCAAATTATCAGGGGGCATTACTCGCAGAGCACTTACACGAAAAAATATGCTGCTCTTCAATAAATCTTAATAATATCTTTTGGGAACCCCTGCTCTTGGCCATCGTGTTGCCAAATTTTGAAAGCATATAACATGCAAGTACATTCAACATTTTAATTACAAAAAAGTTTACCTCTACATCTGAATCTCCAAGTTCATCTGATAAAACTTTGAGGTCATAAGTATTCAATTGACAATTGTCCAACGCCATTATACTGAGTCGATCACAATGATAGGTAACGCTTCCCAATGCATGAAGATCACTTGTTGTGAGCGGAATTCCAGATAAGTAGATTTTTTTTATATTTGTCTTAGCCAACTGCACAATTCTTTCGTCAGCTCCACACTCACAAAGACAGATCAAAATGTTGAGCATTCTCATTGGTGGAATATTTCCACCATTCAAATCCTTACGTAGAGAATCCAGCAAATACTCTTGCTTTGTTTCAATGATATAGTCATCTTAATAATAAGTATTGAATATGCTAACGAAAATCACACCTTCAGACTTTTGGTTAGATTGAAATGCTCTTAGGTCACCAACAAAATAAATGGAAGTCAACCATTTCAAAGTACTATAATGAATCTCAATTAAGAATTTGGCTGAATCGGGTTATAAATTTAACCTTATTGACATCAAAATACTCCAATGGAAAATACGTTACCGGTCTCCATAAATGTTATATATTTTGTATACATTAGTTATTGAGACATAAATCACCTCTGTACACTCTCTTGATAAAGGGAAAGGGAAGCTTATAGAAATCTTGCCAATTTTACAAAATATGTATTCTCACCTCTATAGTGATTCTTGAGAAAACTCATTTTTGCTGTACTTTTGTTAAACAGTAACCCACATAACATTTGTCGAACAACACCATATTTGGAAGTGTGGATCTGTTTGTCAATCAGTTCTTTGTACTGCAACAAATTAAGATTAGCCATTTCACATGCCGCAAGGAGTTCCTGAATGGTCTGATGAACAAAGAAAAATGAATAATCCTCTTCCAATAAATTCTGATCACACACAATGTTTTTGTCTGGAGTCGGAACGCTGATGACAAGATCTTTGATATCATCAATATCTAAATCATGTTTCTCAAAATCATACTTAGTGAAAACCACTATTCCTCTTTCCATGCCATCAAGAGAAAGTGCCATAAGATTTTGCATTATTTTGTCAACATCCTTTCTAACCTTGAGGTGTTTAGATCGTATATGATTTTTTAGTATTGTCATAATGAGCCCTGAAAGATTTTCAGGTATATCTTCTCCATTGATGTACAAGATAATAACAAATATTAGAAATAACGGTGTCGAGCAAAGAAGCATCAGTTTGAGTGATTTTTTTTAACATAGATTCCAAAATGATACCTCCTTTATCTTTACCAATGTCTTTCACCAGTGATATAATAGAATTTCGTGAAAGACCTCTAAGAGCAATTGTTGAATCTGGCCTTATTTCTTTAGGTAATCTGTTTATGCCGTATTCTCTGGATGCCAACAATATTTTGCAGTAGGGAAATAGATTTCCACATAGAATATTGTAGATAATAACTGGTACAGGAGCTTTATCATCATAGTTAATCATATTGTGATGCATATCTTCACTCAGCACCCAAGGGGCAGTATCCAAACCATCTAATACCAAAAATGATTTCTTCTGATTTTCAGGATTCTTGAGCCATTCAAATCCATATTTGACGGCTTCGCCGCTAGCCACATTGAATATAGCATAAAGTAATTCTTTTGGAGTATACTTTCCATTTTTTAAAGACCAATCTTTAATATTGATAACATGGATAAATTTCACTTCTTTCATCAATTCAATTTTACCCTCCAATACTAAAAGACAATAACGTTTGAGAAGCGTTGTTTTCCCACTTCCTGCCCCACCAACAAAAACAATATATCTTCCATTGGAATGTACAGTTTCAAGATGAACAGAGATTTCTTTTTTCTTTTCTTTTGCTGTGAGTCTACCTCTTTCATTTATGACTGAATATTCGACTTCATCCAATGCGCAGCCACCACGAAAGAAATTAGTTTTGGATAATTCTGGGGCAACTTCATTAATTGGCTCCAGGAATTCATTTCCATACCCTTTCATAATGGATGGTTTGGCAAGCCATCGAGATCTTGCATTCACGCCATCAATGAACTCTTTCTCCAATGTTTCTAGAGTGAGAAGTATTATTAGAATTTATAGAAATTTGTTGGTGACAAATATGACAAAAAATAACGAAGCTTGAAGTGTGCTAAAAGTGAAAAAGACAAGACCTCAATCCATTGATATAACGGTGTGAGTGGGAAGTATGAGACAAGTGAGTCCATGTAATAACTTGATTTATAAAGCTGTGAGAATGCAATTCAGTCAGCGGTTCCCCATACTTTCAAAACTGAGTTTTTGCAACACATATCACGTCCATTAAATAAATTTAGACAAGCTTTATAATACACAGACATTCATTAAGCTACCTATGCAATACAGGAGGTCATTTTTGAGAACATGAATGATTGCAACAGCCAGTTTTATTTCTATATCTCATTGTTTATTTTTATTATCGATATTTATATTATTTGATTGTCAAGTTCTGAATACGGTTAGATAAAAGTAATTTTTAGGCAAGTGGATTGTATTTTTTGACACACTGAAAAGTATTTTGCAATGCACAATATTCAAGATTATGGCTGTTGATTACCGTATTTTGTACAACAAAAAGCGTTTCTTTCATACTTTATTTAGTTTCAATTAGACCTTATCGGCAGAATAAATCCTTCAATTGCATGATAAAAAAAGGATAATATTGTACCTCTTCGTTCTTTACTAGGTCGACCATCTGGAAGAACAAAGTTTGCTACGTCTATGTTAGCATGCTCAAAATGATTAGCGACTCCCACCAGGCCTTGCCCTGACAAAAAAAGAAGCAGATTACCACCAAACTATATCTGTATATATACCCTGTATACAGAGAAAGATTACCGGTACTGTACGTCAAAATGTTGCCATAATGCATAATGCAGTAATGTTATTAAAGCTTTTTGTCAGTCCTAAAACATCCAAACTTGGCTATATAATACTGCTATAAATACAAACTGACCGATGGATATGTTAAAGATATAAAACTTTTTGCTAAGCATTTTCATTCTTGACACTAAATTTAATATGATAGTCCAGTACCGGTAGTCCAAATAGCATGATTTAAATCTTCACCTGGGGGTTCACCGGCACCTTCGGTGTGATTCATGATTTAAACTCAGATATGACAGTATCAAATTGCTGTATTGATCAGAGCTGAAGGCAAATGCACATGAAAATGGCCATGTCAATTTGTTGATCACATTACTAGCTGGGATACTTACAAGTTAAAACTTAAATAAACCACTTAACAGAGAATATTAATACATAATATTTCAAGTTGTCACATTATTTTAATAGCACAAGTACCGGTATCGGGTCGCATGTAGTTTTGTACCTAACGTACATCTACAAGTGCAGTTTCAAGTATTTTGTGGCGTCTACAGCTGCCGCAAAACCATGGCGGGATTTCCAAACCACGGCCACTAAGACCAAACCCACGGCGACTGACTTTTTAGCTGCCACAAACCAATAGCGAGCTGCCGTGGTTACGGCAGCAAATCGAATACCACCAATTTTACTGCCGTAACCACGGCAGGTCGGCTGTAATAGCAGGGCTGCCCCTAATCTGCTGATGGTGATAAATATTTGGTGAGTTGGAATGTTTTTCTTATGGATACAGTTTGGATGGATTTGGGGTTAGGGTTAGGGTTTAAGTAGATATAATTTCGCATGATAAACTAAAATATGGTACATGAATTTGTAAATATACCGGTAATAGCGCCATAAAACCATGGCAGGAGACGGCGTGGTACGTTCGTGGCAGGAGCTGCCATGAAGTGGTAAGAACTGCGCCTCTACATCTAGTAGGCGACTAGGCGTAGTCAGTTCTTTATCGTCGGCGCCGATGCCATTTTGGGCGATCGTAGTTTGTATGTATGTTTATTCGTCTTCGTAAAAGCAATATAAAAGAGTACCGGTAAGTAATTATAAATACTGAAGACGGGATGTATGCACAAGACCATATTGGCCTAAAACACAAATGCGCGGCATACACCCTTAGTAGTATTTGGCAAGCTCTATGACGTGATTGTGACGTCGTAGTGACGTAATTTTTGGATGGCGTAGTCAGGCGAGGGTTGTTACGCTACCCCTACTAGAAGTACGTTAGGTACGAAACTACACGAGACCCCAAGTATCAGATTCAGAGATTTATTTTCGTCATGCAAAAAACAATGCGCGATATGAAAAATGAATAAATAATATAATGTGAAAAAATGACAAACAGATATCGGCTTGTTGCAGTTGACGCGGGGTCGCGGAAAGACTCGGATAGTCATCTAGTCAGCGACACCTTGCAGCTGAAATTAAGCAGGAAATATAGCAAACAGGACACTCAATATTACACATTAACTTAATTGGAAACTATCATACAGAAATGGAAGGACAAAAAAATAAATGAAACTCAATAATACACATTGGCTTAATTGTACACAATCGTCCAAAAAAGGAAAAACAAAAAGAATTCGAGTAACTACGGGAAGCCACAGACACCGTGGAATATCAAACCTTTACTCAATTAAATACAGTCATATAAAAAAAAAGAATATAAAAAAGCAACGAAAAATTCGAAATAAACCACTGGGTGCCACAATGAAGTTGAAATGAAAAAAATACTTTAAATTTAAACACAATACAGAGAAAGAACCTCAACAAATCGAAAATACGCCACGGAAGTCACGACGTATCCATGTTTAATTTCAAACAAGTGATTTTTTAGCAAGCAATTACAGAAATACCTACTGGATTATGCAATGCATACACATTGCTTGCTAATATTTTCTCACAACGTTAAATGGATACGAGTAGTTTACATCCTTATCTGTTTACTTTTTGTGTTGTCTATGTCAGAGAACCGAAATAAAATGATTGATTAGAAATCTACTTGAAGAGGACTGACGAGTACCAATAACAATTTTTTCACGTGCAATCCTAACCCTCACGTGACCACACCATCCAAAAATGACGATCGCTGACGTTAGTCAGTTCCAAAGTGACTATTTGGTCAGTTCTTTATCGTCGGCGCAGATGTCATTTCGGGCAATCGTATGAGTATTTAGTAGGATAGGATAGGATTTACATATTTATCCCGGGGGAGAGGAAAACCGATAAGACGGCTTATCCATATGACGAACCACGGCCTCTCGTCCGGTTACCATTCCAAGTCGGGTAAGGGATTAGTTAAATTGTTTGTTTTCGGAAGCATGGACTTGGTGGTGGAGGAAGCCGTAACCGACCAGCGGTTACGTGAACCATCCAACGACAGCGAGGACTGAAGAGTCCAGCAATCATCTCGCACATAACCATCCCTGCATGGGATTCGAACCTGCGAACCCACGCAGAGTAATTAGAGGTGCGGTGGCGAGCGTATTCCTAACGCTTAGCCCGTTGAGCCACACCGCTGCGCTTTTGGGCCACACCGCCGTGCCTAATAAGGAATTGGCACCAGTGAGGAGTAGTAGTAGGCTCTATGCTGTGTTTTGTGACGTCGTAGTGACGTAACTTTTGGATTGCGTAGTCAGGTGAGGGTTAGGATTGACATGTCAAAAATTGTCATGCTACGCCTACTAGAACTACGTTATGTACGAAACTACACCAGACCTTGTAGGGGTCCAACAGATAGATCTGAGTGAAAATTAAAAAAAACAATATCAAGTTTGCAAAAAAAAACTCCAAGAAATACCGGAGATGTAAGATATGGGCATTTTAGTGCGTTCTAGTCGTCTAATTTTCTCCATAAGGTTATCACTAGGCAGTTTAAAAACTGTGACCGCGAGTAGCCACAAGTTATATCTCCGTCATTTTCGAGGGGAATCGGGTGAAATTTGGAACAAGGAGCATCAGAGGAAAGGGGAAGAAAATGAGACTTGTTTTACAAAATTACACCACACTATGCAAATTCGCGCTTTTGGGTAATTAATTATCAACCATTTTTGCACTATCCTGGACTAAGATCCACTGGTGATTTATCATATAAACCACCTCATCGCCTTTCTTTTTCTCACTATAAATATTTACATCATATTCTCTTGAAGGTGACCTTTGACACACAGGGATTCGTTAAAGAATTGCTCATATTTAATAATTTTACTCCGATTTTCAATAAATATGTGGCAAACAAAACACAGAATAAGATATTTAAGAAATTTATAAAAAGAAGAGAGCAATGCTCAAATATATGGACACTCAGAACAATTCCCCAAAAATCATATGCGGTGACTTACCAGTAGGCCTACCTGTATAAATAAACAAAGCACCACATCACAGTAATCAAACAGACAAAAACACGGTGGTCGCAAATTCTGAAATTGGTTGACAAAGATATTATTGACGTATAAAATGCGCACTCCACTCCCCTTTAAATGTAAAAAAGCGAAACCTTCAAAGATGGTTAAAGGAAACACAACTCCAGCAACTCTACCAAGTTTCATCTTTTTATCTCTTATATTTGTATGGATTTTCAAGCTTTTGACAGCTACATGAGCTACGAGTTAGATCAGTGTCACCGCGCTGTGTTACAGTACCAAAACTTCTCTATCTTTAAAAACATTGGGCTTCTAATTGCATTTCTGACCGTCTATATTTTAAGAACATGGTTATTTCGAACAAAACTCGTCAAATTATAAACAAAGCACCACATCACAGCAATAAAACAGACAAAATATATCGACGTATTGGAAATGCGCACATTCCTATTCCCCCTCCTACCTGTAATGCCGGACGCTCCTTATTTGCAAAACCAACTTATTCGATTTATGACCGTATTATAACAGCAGATACCACAGCGAAGCATTTCGACCACTGTCTATAGATATATTCACACCAAGCGAAGCAGTACAGTACCGGTACGGTTTACCGTACAAATATATATTCACACCAAGCGAAGCAGTGAAGTAGACTACGGTTTACCGTTCCTCTAGACCAGGGGTGGCCAACCTTTCACATACCATGCGCCACGTTTTAAACATAATGTTTCAGATGAGCCGAAATCTCTTGTATTCTCACGCCTAATGTCCGCTTCTTGTTGAAATTATATAAATTTATAATACACACACATATATACACACGTATATGTAGTTTTTACAACTTACAAGTTCACATGAATAAAAATTAAGCAAAGAAGTATAATGAATAAAACTGATCAATTTTATTTAAGTACCGCCTTCATGAGACTTTTGCTGCTGTTTTACTTTCGCCAGTTTTTTTATTCTTGGAGTTAAGTTTGTTACTGAGAGGAGCAGTGAATTTACTCCAGGCTTTATCGAGATTAGTACTTGCGTCACAGCAAGCGATTTTACGCTTCGCTTTTGTTGACAACGGTCATTTGAAGTTTGGGGGCTCCCGAAGTTTGGATGAAAAAGGTGGTATTTAGGGGTCATTTTCAGCATGTTGTGGGTAGATTTATAATAAATTTTTTAGAGTTGAACAATTCAACTGGTTCAATGGTTATTGGGAGATATTTGGGAAATCTGGACAATGGAAAATCCATGTTTCAAGCTGATAAATGACGATTTTCTATTTTTCCAGAAGTTCTGAACTTTTTACTTCAGTAGGGAAAAATAGTAAATTTTACTAATTTTTGCTAAAAGTCTATAATGAATGTCATAAAGTCCGTCCAAAAGCTAACGTCGATAATCGCCTGTTGTTTCTAATTCCAACAAGCCAAAAGTGGGCGACGTGGAGTAGGGAGAATAGATTTTAGGTACAATCAAAAGTCACCATGTAAATCGCAAAAAAACGGCTTGGCGTGGAGAAGCCAAGTGCAATTAACAATTTTGGCATGAAAAGGGTTAAAGATGCACTGCGCCACCTCTAATCATGCAATGCGCCACGTTTGGCGCATGCGCCACGTTTGGCGCATGCGCCATAGGTTGGCCACCCCTGCTCTAGACCATTAAACCAGTTGCCTATTTCTATATTCCGAGGGCGCAGAAATCCGATAGGATGTCTCAATCATTATCGAACCCAATACGAGCACTCACATTAGGAATCCACGCCGCTCGGTAACAAACATAATATAGACGCAACGCACGGCTAGTAAAGTAAAGTTTATTTCGATTTTCCGTAATACTAAAACAAATATATAGGCAACGCAAGTCAACACACACACATATAGCCTTCGGGAAAGTAGGCAAAATCTAAAACTCTTCGAGACCTGATTATGCTAGGGCTACCAGCCGTCCCGGGAATGGCCGGGACAATCCCGGATTTGATGTCTGGCGTCCCGGGATTTGCTGACAACCATGGCGTCCTGATGGCGCAACAAAACCTCCATGTTGACTTTCCCATTAGAATAGTAGACACACACAGTTTCACAGTACAACAGGCCTAAATGACTAAAACGAACTAAATTTTTCGACAGTGAAGGCGACGTCAAATGGGACTGTAGCTAAATATTGATGTCAATGTTACATTAGAAATTCGCCCTTTTTAGACACTCCAGCTGCATAACTGAATTGTAAACGTCCTTACACATGGTAGTACAATGAGAGAAAGATTTTATTATTTTGTCAACCAAAAAATACAGTCATCAATAAAATAGCCACAACCACAATTTTGAGAAAAACGCAAAAAACAATTTGGATTTTTTTTATTTTTGAATATCTAGCTAGATATTCACACTTAGTAAAAACCTGAGCTCTGGTTATTTTGATGTGCATGAGAATATCTTTGTAATCAATATTTTTTGGCACTTCAGCTTCAATTCCTTCCTGCTTTTTACCCCTATAAAGCTTTTTGGCCCATTCTGTTCTCAACAATTTCTGAAATTTTTTTGTATGGGATGAAAGGTAAAACAAGGTGACTTAGGCCTAAGTTGCACTGAACAAATTTTTAGGGATGTAAGTTTCGGACACTTAATTTCTCATGCCCATCATATTGGAACTTAGGACTATCTTTTCTCAATATTTTGATGTTTCGAGCCATGCTCTACATTGTATTTATTTACATTTATTATTGAAAAATTCAGGATTTCAAGACCACCACCTTGTAGAGTCTCAAATAATTTGAGATTTTAGCTGGCTCGAAACCCCATAATATTGAAAAAAGTGAATTTTCCAAAAATGTGACCTAGGCCCCTTCTGTTCTCATCCGGCGATATACGCTGAAGTGATTAATATTAACACTGAAAAATGACTAGTGGCAAAACTTGAACTATTACGATAATATTTTTACAATAAATTTGTGAACAAAATGAGGGGATGTGATGGAAAATTATACTTAACTGATAACTAAATTCAATGGGGTTTGGACGATAATAATCGGAAAAAAAACAAGAGAGCTATGCTCAAATATATGGACACGTAGAGTCACATAATTTTGATGACGTCATAGCGAAAAAAAAAGTAATAGCCTTCTGGAGAAAATTTTTATCTTTAACCACTGAAAATTTCAAAGCAATTGGTCCAGTATTCGAAGAGAAAAGCGACTTTTTAAAAACGTGTCAAAGAACAAGAACATAATATTGAAACGATCGTTATGTCCACTACGTGTCCAACAAAGAGATGAGAGCTGAATTCACGGCGGTACCGGTACCTAATGTAGGTGCGGTACTGAGTTAGCAGTCAGCCAGCATCTTACCTGTACACTGTAGGCCATATACGGTAATTGATCACAGAACAGTTGTTCCCTTGCAAATTTTATGTTGTTTACACTTTAGGACAGATAATTGATCACAGAACAATTCTTCCCTTTCAAATTTTATGTTGTTTCCAGTAGACTCTCATCAAAATAAACAAATATAGTAGGCTACAATGGCTACAACACTTGCATTACTGCACTGGTAGGACCGTGAAAGAATAAGTTACGGTAATTTCATTGTGGTAAGACACCGGTACCGGCACCAGTACCAGTATCGTACTTACGTACTGAGCAGTGAGCTACCAGTACCGGTTAGCAGTCAGCCAGCATCTTACCTGTACACTGTACCGTAGGCCATATACGATAATTGATCACAGAACAGTTGTTCCCTTGCAAATTTTATGTTGTTTACACTTTAGGACAGATAATTGATCACAGAACAATTCTTCCCTTTCAAATTTTATGTTGTTTCCAGTAGACTCTCATCAAAATAAACAAATATAGTAGGCTACAAGTGCTACAACGCTTGCATTACTGCACTGGTAGGACCGTGAAAGAATAAGTTACGGTAATTTCATTGTGGTAAGACACCGGTACCGGCACCAGTACCGGTACCAATATCGTACTTACGTACTGAGCTACCAGTACCGGTACCGAACCTGTAGGTCTGATATTCCGTTCCGCATACGATAGGCTATAAAACTTGCATTGCAGCATTAGTAATACCGCGGAAGGAATAAGTCAATTTCACTGCGTTACGGTACCGGTATGGCAACTTACCAGTACCGACCTACAGTAGCTGTAGTACTGAGCAAGACAATCGATCGCGCAACCGCTTGAAATAAGTGTAAAACAGTGTTCCCATGAGTAAAAATAAATACCGCGAAATTTTGTATGAAATATCATATTTCATAGGATTCATATAAAATTTAAGAATAAATAAACGTAATAGCCTTCTGGGGAAAAATATAATCTTAACTCACTGAAAATTTCAAAGCAATTGGTCCAGTAATCAACGAGAAAAGCGATTTTTTCATAACGATACCAAGAAGAAGACAAATAAGAACAAGAACAACAAAAATACCAAAATGATCGTTATGTCCACTAACGTGTCCAATAAATAAATTGGCTATATATACAAAGTGGTTCAGGGACAAAAAAAATAAATGTGATGAGAATGTGTCAGAACGTGAAAAATAATAAATAAAACAAGAGAGCAATGCTCAAATATATGGACACGCAGAACAATTCCCCAAAAATCATATGCGGTGACCAACGACTAACATACCGGCGGTGACTTACCAGTACCTGTATCGGGGTACCGTGACGGTACAGGGACTGTCATAGATATTTTAGGTCCTGTGACAATTGAAACATCAGTTGAAATATCTCGTGATATGAGTCAATTATGTACCGTATTATCGGATCAGGTACCGAACCACAGTCAAACATTTCACATAAAAACGTTACTAAATAACAAGCGTCAACTTAACACCAGCCGAATCGGGGTACAATTTTTGGTACAGTGACTGTCATAGGCGTTTAGGGCTGATGGACAATTTGACTACACGGACAACTCACCGGGCCTAGGGTAGTGTAGCCAGTCTGCGGACAATTTCATTCAAACCGCTATAAAACAAAAACCAATATATCTAACCCGTTAATTTTTTCACCGTGGGTGCATTGGCGGCATTTATTCTACACGCTAAACCTCGTATTAACTTTCTACGACAAAGGGTTAAAGCTATACAAATCCCCAAAGTACGGCACTCGAAAGACGTGTTTGCGAACGACCAGTGTGCGACCACGGATTTCAAGCCTTGATCATCGTTTCTGCTGCGTCGAGACTATCGCATACGCAGCCATACAGCAATCAAACAGACGAAACACGGTGGTCGCAAATTGGTTGACAAAGATATTATCGGCGTATTAGGATAGGATTTACATATTTATCCCGGGGGAGAGAAGTAACTATCAAAGATGGTTAACACAACTCTACCCACCTGCCAAGTTTCATCTTTTTATCTCTTATATTTGTATGGATTTTCAAGCTTTTGACAGCTACGAGTTAGTTCAGTGTCACCGCGCTGTGTTACGGTACCAGAACTACTCTATCTTTAGAAGTTCCTGTCTTGTGACAGCGTGAAAACATTGGGCTTCTAATTGCATTTCTGACCGTCATATATTTCAAGAACACGGTTATTTCGAACAAAACTCGTTAAATTATAAACAAAGCACCACATCACAGCAATCAAACAGACGAAAACACGTTGGCCGCAAATTGGTTGACAAAGATATTATCGACGTATCGGAAATGCACACCCCCTATTCCCCCTCCTTCAAATGTAGAAACGCGAAACTTTCAAATATGGTTAAAAGAAACACAACTCTACCCACCTGCCAAGTTTCATCTTTTTATTTCTCTTATTTGTATGAATTTTCAAGCTTTTGACAGCTACGAGTTAGTTCAGTGTCACCGCGCTGTGTTACGGTACCAGAACTTCTCTATCTTTAGAAGGTCCTGTCTTGTGACAGCGTGAATTGAAATTGCAAGATGGTCCGTCCGATATCCGCAGAACGTTTAGTGACGTCATAGCAAACAAAAACAAATCTTACAGAGCTAACAGAAATATTTGAAATAAATAAAAGTAATAGCCTTCTGGAGAAAAATTTCATCTTCAACCACTGAAAATTTCAAAGCAATTAGTCCAGTAATCAAAGAGAAAAGCGACTTTTTAAAAACGTGTCAAAGAACAAGAACAACAACAACATAATATTGAAACGATCGTTATGTCCACTACGTGTCCAATAAAGTGCAACTCAGTGGACATACACATTACACAGTATTAAAAAAGTAACACACTGGAAAGGGCAAGAGGAATTCTATTCATAGGTTTGTCATAATCTGAAAATGTTTAAAAAATGCATGAACTTTTTATATATGTTTGGAATTTTTGCGAACTTGCACTCCAAAAATGTTAATACTTATAATTTACTTATCAATAAGTTCATGACACAACTGGTTCGTCCTGAAGTCGGATGTTTCAATCAAACATAAAACGTTCAAGAAATGATTTACAAACATTCAAACTGGCAATTAGAGTTTACTTTGGCATTCACAACTCACTGTAGGGCTATTGTTATTTTTTGAAACTTCATCTCAGTCAATATTTTAGTTAATTCAGGTCTTGATGATTTGAATTATTTGGTGGATTTGGCACATCGAACACTGTCATCCCCTTTTATTTGGATTTTTTCCATTTATCTGTACTCTTCGGATCAAATCGGTATTCTTCAAAAATGAGTCTGAAAAAGGAATGAGTTGTAGGTTACACAATGAACGTACTTTCGAAATAACAAGCGTTCAGCATCCCATTTTTAACACAAAATATAATTGACAGTGACTTAACGAAACACGCATTCAGTTCAGAAATTCATTATTTCCACTAAGCTCCGAATTGTCTACTCATAATGCTGCTAATTATTGCTAATTAATTTTTGTTACCGCAGTGCTTTGAACAATCGTGACAATGAATCTGATACATTCAATGCAATGTTCTGACTTTGCATTACTTAGGAAGATTTGAAAACAGTTTCCCTAACCTGACACCAGCATTTAGAAAATCTTACTAATTTAACTCTCAACTTTCCTGGGGTCAGAGCTAACTTAAATGAGTCGAATCGGCAACGTGACATAAATAATTAAATAGGACATCATCCTAAAACTGTGTACAACCTATCTTTCCTGGTGTTAGTTTGACATTAGGCCATTCGTTTGACTAACCTCACACAAGGAACTGCCTGGGCCAGATTTCCAGCCTTTACGTCGCCTACAATTCCCATTTCCTTCTTCTCTGCATCTGATAAAAGCTTCAATAGTTGCACTGTTTTGCTATTCCCGCTGCAATTAGGAGCCGAAAGGCCTTTAATTCTATAGCAGAAGGCACCAGCCTAGCCGCGGATCACACAGAACCGCCGTAACCTCGCAGGCGATGTTGATCGAAAATGGCGGCCAATTTCCATTGTTGCGCAACTTAGGTATATATGGGCTTTGCTCTAGACTAGAGTCTAGACCAGTGATTCCCAAAGTGGGCGATATCGCCCCCCAGTGGGCGAAAACGATACAGAGGGGGGGGGGGCGAAAAAGGCTAAGGGGGCGATAGGGGGGCGATTTTGCGAAAGCTGTTTTATGTTAGGCGCACTTAATTCTGTACTCTGTGTGCATTCGCAGGCTTGAAACATGTGGGCGATATTCACACGCGAAAGAATTTCTGGTCTCGTCTTTGCAGTAAGGTAAGGTAGTTTGCGTATCCCAGTGGTCGGCAAAATACTGCCGAAGTAAAATAATCTGGCCCGGGACGATTCACTGAATGGACCTTTCCCCGACCTTTGACCGCGGAAAATTCTTTCCATACTTTACCATTTTAAAATTTTCGGTGTTTATTTTAAGAGTGGTTTCGCGAGCTGTGGCCTGTAAAATGGGGTATTTGATTCAAACTATCATTCTAATACACATCATTTAACAATCTGTTTTTTAAAAGTACCGATAAAGAAATTTAGCCTAGTCTATCATAGCTATTTCTACACTAATTTTTGATTGCTGTATTTAAACTGAAACTCATAGAAAGACAAAGTAATCATTGACTTATTTGATTTATATTTAAATTCCCGAAAAACAACTAAATACTAACGAATATAATTCAAAAACGCGAAAATGAGGTAGTGCTCACGACCACCGCTGAAAATCTGTCCGAGTGAGAGTGTCTGAGCGCCTGCGAAAGAGGGCATTGTTACGTTTTTTGCATCTTGCTGATTGGCCAAAGTCACGAAGTAAATAAGGAAGTCTATGCCCGGGGAAATATCCAAACGGCGGTTTTGACGATGAAAATTTTTTATTTATAATCTACGCTCGAGGAGTAAATTACATTTTTTACGTAACAGAATTTATCGTGAGACACGTTTAGAGTAATTATACTATATCCTAACAATTTAGTGAACAGCCACTCGTTTAACGACCCTACAATTTAATTATAATTAGACAAATGGAAACACGCAGAAAAGTTGATGCTGAGTGCAGGGGTTCAATAGCGCAGTAAATATTCGAATATATTGCAAAGCAATAAGGAAATAAAATTCATATTCATATTCGGGAGATTCATCACTGCTTGATTTTTGTAAGAATGTATCTTCTTAAAGAAAATATATACATATCAAAATTTCACAAATCGTGCGAAAATATTCACTTCGATGTTTGGAAGTACATATTTGTGCAAACCATTATTTGCGGAAAATGCACATTACAAGAACAAGCAAAGAAGTGGGTTTGGTGATGCCCATTCAGAAATTTTTTCAATCTTGGCGTCGTAAGCTATCCAGCGCGATGGCAGCAACAAGACAGTGTCACATTAAATGTCATTGTAATATTTTTTAATAAGACGACTGAGTTGAGTCACGATTGTCGCAGTTTTCGCGTGTGTTCCGTTTTAACTCTCAAAAAATATATTGCGACCCGCAAAAGACTAGCAACCCTGAATTTTGTCCTGCGAGCGACATAAAATTTGCCGACCTCTGGGCCGTAGCCGATAGTCATCACGGCTTCTTCCACATCCGAGTCCATGAATCCAAAAAAATGGCTGGTTAATTATGGACTGGAGGCCGTGATAGGATGAGGAATCGGGGATGGATTTTTCCGAAGTATTTTGCTGCAGGTCATAGGCTGTACGAATGAATGAAATGTACGAAAATACATTATTATAAGTTTGGGAAAAATTATTTTTGTTCTTATTATTTTAATGTGAAATGGGGTGAATTTAGAAGTGAAATGCTATAAGGCAGAGTACACGGCGGGTTTTTGAGGAGGTAGGACCCTGGATTCTTTCATTTCCGACCTATTATATGGTGAAAAAGGTTTTCAGCCGTGCTACTATTGCTATTAGAACAATGAAATCACCTTTCCATCAGTAAATGGGGTAATTTTAGATATAATAAAAAAACTCGCTGAAGAGCACCAAGCTCATCCATCTCATTAAAAAACACTATAAACTATGATTTGTCTTCTTATTTGGTCTGTAATAAATTCGTTTCTGACTTTATATTTTTTTGTAGTGCAGGGGGGCGATGAAGTTGTATAAACTACTTTAGGGGGGCGATGGTCAAAAAAGTTTGGGAACCACTGGTCTAGACCACAGTCTACAAATATATTCACACCAAGCGAAGCAGTAGGTTACAGTACGGTCTACCGTACCTTTAGCATCACCGCCATTCACCGGTAACATGTTTTTTTTTTTTTTTCTGTATTATTAGTTGCCGAATTAGATCAAGATTATTATTCATTTTTTTACAATTTTGAATATCATGGTTTTAATTACCACCATTTCAATAAGTCATATTGTATATACGAATTATAAAATCATACAATACAAATTTATCGATCACATGTATATACATATTACATCCATGTCCATTTGAAGTTCAGTATAGTTGATCCGTGTCATTTTATTAATTTATAATTATATTACCATCAGTAATTAATTTGCATGGAAAAATAAAAGTTTTCAATAAATTAGATAAGAATAAGAAAAACTTCCATACCATGATTATAGTGTTTTTCTACTTTCTATCCATGTTGATGATATACAATAAATATGGTAGATACCGTTGAAATTTAAATGAAATAACACTATATACATATTTAAAAGATTCATCAAATAATACATCAATGGTTTCATCGCTTATTATTTTCAATTTTGTTCCTTCTCCCATATATTTGATGGCAGCTTTCAGCTTGCATTTGAAAATTGTTCGCATGGTTGATTGGTAAGTTTGCCCTTCTTCAAATATAATATAATTTCGAAAATCCCATATTGCCCCTTTTGCACACGCAATGATCAGTCCTAATATTGGTTTTACATTTTGAAGGAAAATTATACTTTTAATATTGTACTGGGTGTTAGATCTCCAGCGCCGGTAGTGTCTATTTCTTTATTGCTGACACGTTTGCATCTTTTCGTTTGTCAACGTCGCAAACGTCTCAATTCATTACTCGCATTTGATGTGTTTCTTTATTATCTGTAGACCGAGCCGAGAAGGTTTCTGTCTACTGCAATTTGCGTGTTTACATCGTTATTGTATCGCCTGGCGTTAGAGCCGAAATTATAAATGTGCACAGCTAGTTTGCTGTTGCAATGCGTTACTTCTATGGCGATTTATCGTTAGGAAAGCTGTATCATATTTTTTATAGTGGGCTAATTATGGTTTTCTTTGTTTCATGCTTATTCAACTTGCTAATAGTTTAAAATTTGCTGCATTGAACTCTGGATTATTGAACTGCAATTTGTGAATCTGTCCTGCGTTTTGATTGTTTTGTGAACAATTCTTGGTGAGTTTTCTGTATTTCATTTCATTTGGCTTGTTATGTAGTAGTCCTATTTGGATGACATACTGTTGGTATTATATTTATTGCCACAATTAATGCTGTAGGGTTAAGTACTGTTACTGTAGTGCTTATTTGTTCGTGTTTATTTCAGTGTTCTGCAGTTGCATAAAAGATTCGATATATTGTTGACCTTGGCTAAAAACAGTTGGTAAGCGATATAATTTGATTGCATGTTGGTTATTTATGCGGCAAATTCATAGTATTTATAGTGTATTTTGTTTTCTTTAGAAAACCTCTCTCTCTCTCTATCTCAACTCAATCTATCTGTATTCGTCATCTGTTTCCGTGATCTATTTGGCTCCATCTGACATCTCGATTTTATAATTTATGCTGAGCAAGTGCTTGATATTTCCACGACATATTACAATTCTCCTGTGTTTGAAGTTGTGTATTGTGGGCTTGTGGACTTCAGCTTGCTTATCTCAGTTATAAGGCAGGGATAGTTTGGAGAGGATTGTCTGGACCGAACATAGACTGATATTGCTGTATTGGGATAGACTACTAGAGCGTTTAGACTGGAAAATATTGGCGCACGGTTCAGCGCCCTTCGTCTTTGTGTAGCAAGCAGGGTGCATAAGGTCACACCCCGTCAAGCTTCTACATAAAAAGTTTTCAACTGGTGCCTTTTTGCTGGGTGCAAAAAGTTTTCGACTAGTGCCTTTTTGCTGGGTGCAAAGAGTTTTCGACTTCTGCAAGTTTTCGACTTTTGCCTTTTTGCTGATTGCAAAAAGTTCAGACTATTGCCTTTTCTGCTGGGTGCAAAATTTTTTCAACTAGTGCCTTTTGCTGATTGCAAAAAGTTTTCGACTCATTCATTGTGTCTTACAACAAGACGTCGATAATTAATAAGATACTGTTCAAGGTTGAAAGACTTTCATCGTTCAAGCTATAATGGAATCCAAGGCAAAGCAGCAGTTGGACATTTTGCGATCTGCTTTGCAGGAAAAGTATTTGATAGCTGAACGTTTGATGCTTCAACGTGAAAACGCTGAAAAGTTGTCAGTAGTAAGGCTAGAAGTTGATGAAATGTTCCAGCAGCTAATCTCTTTAATTGACATGATTCCTGAAAGTGCAGGTAAAGAGATTACTGACTTTCCTGTGACTAATGATTTGAAGCGTGAAAAATCGGAATTTGATTCACGCATCTCGGAATGGTTCGAAAAATTGAAAACGCATTCAACTGTGCAACCAGAAAATGTATCGTCAAAGTATGCGGGTAGTATTTGTTCTGACAATACATCGAGAGCATCCTTCAAGAGAAGATTGCAGTGCAAAGTGAAACGCGATCTAGCAATTGTACAGCTTCGTCACACGGAAGAAAAGCTAGAGGAGGAAGCTTTGAAACGTAAAATGGAGCTTCGTCACACGGAAGAAAAGCTAGAGGAGGAAGCTTTGAAACGTAAAATGGAGCTTCGTGATGCACAGCGTAAAGTGGAATTGACTGAAGTGGAATTTTTATTGTGGGATACGAAATCAACTGGTGATTCAATAAAAGGTGATGGAGATTTCAATAACTTGAGTCCTATTAATGTGTTGCCAGGTACGAGCAGGGCAAGTGATAAAAAGCCTTCAGTGCCATTGGCGAGCCGCAGAGAAGAGACTGCAAGTACTGAGCAAAAACCTTCATCACCCAAATTGGTGAACTCACTCCAGGTTGGTGATAAAATTCCTTACAACTGTGCATAAAAATGTAATGCAAGCTGATGTTTCATCATTGAACAGGCGTCGATCTGCTTCGCTACAGAATGAAGCCACACATACTAGAATAAATACCAACCATGATGGCTATGCTGCCTCTGATTCGTGTCATGAACGAGTACGTTTCGCAAGGTCGCATAATGTACACACATATTCTCAGACTCCATTGAGAAGAGATGATAATGCTGTTCCAAATAGAACTGGAAATGGTCAAAGCTATAACTTTCAGCCTGTGAATCGTGCGATGCTCAGGATGTTCATTTGCGGCTGAACCAGATGGAATGGCTGGCCGTGAACACCATCACGTTTTCCGAATAAATGAAAGTAGTGTCAATGAGTTGCCAGATGTGCAGACTCGTGGATATAGGACACTTCAGGAAAATCGTGAGTCGGTTAATGATTATGTTTATGAATCTGGGCCACAACATTATTCACAGCGGAGAACAAGAGAATCATCTCCAGTTATACAGCATCACCATTATCATGGACGTGAAGAATTCTTCTTTCAGAAGCCCAAGTTACCTGTGTTCAATGGAGATCCTTTGAAGTATATGTCTTTCATAACAAATTTTGACATCCACCTGGCACCGAAACTAGAAACAAATAGCCAGAAGCTTGTGTGTTTGTTGCAATATTGTGAAGAGAGAATTCGTGCACAATTAGAATACTTCACAAAGAAGCCTGAGAATGGATACAAGCTTGCTAGGCAGAGGCTGTTTGAAGAATATGGTCAGCCTCATATTATCGCTGGTGCATGTGAAAGAGTTCTAAAAGAGTTTCCAAGTGTGCGTGATGACAAGCCAGAGCAGCTATTGCAAATATCACAAGTAATGGAGCGATGCCTGGGAACTCTAGAAGACATTGATGAATTTGCAAATGTAAACACCCTGGACACTATGGGAATGCTGATGGCTAAACTTCCTGAAGATGTTCAGGATGGCTGGCCACATGAAGCCCTCAGAATTCAAAGAAAGACTGGTCGTCAGGCAAAATATTGTCACTTGGTCGATTATGTTTGTAATTGGGCGGATGTAAAAATTCAATGTATGGGAAAAAGCTTAATGAGATTCGTCACAAAAAGATTCCTGTGAGTGTGAGGAGAAACAGAGCTGCAACCTATAATATTGATGCTGAGGCCAAAAGGGAACACATTGATCAAAAACGGGATTTGGGATGTGTATGTTGTCTCAAACCGCACAATTTGTGGAACTGCCCGGACTTCAAGAGTAAATCGCATGAAGAAAAGGTCAGTCTTTTGAAGGAGCAGAAATTGTGTTTCAAGTGTCTGTCTCATGGTCATCTGCTCGTAATTGCAAGAAGGCCAGTCAGTGCAAAGTACATGGATGTAAAGGAAATCGACATCACACACTGCTTCATAGATTTATTGAAATTCAGGAGAAATCGAAAAAGCCTGAAGAGGGACCTGCTGTATATTCATTGGCAAAGTCGTCAAAGTGCAATGGGAAAAGTATCGGGCAAGATGTTTATTTATGTGTGGTGCCGGTCAATGTTCGAAATGGTGAAAAGACCGCTCAAACATACGCCTTGCTGGATCCGGCATCTACAGTTACTCTGTGTAGTGAACGTTTGATGGAATATCTCGAAGTAACAGGAAATACTAGAGATATCACATTACGCACAATTGGACAGAGGCCAATACAATACAAGGGTATATCTGGCAGTTTAGTTGTATCGCCGCTAGATGGTGGTGCTGAACATGAAATCACAGATGTGCTCTCGGTTGAAAAAATTCCTGCTAAGCCGAATAAAGCGCCCGATCAAAGGTTCCTTAAAATCATGCCGCATCTTCAAGATGTAAGATTGCCTATCTTGGAAGGAGGAACAGTGAATCTTCTGATTGGGGGCTGACAATGCGGAACTCGTCTGTTTCCAAAGTGTTCGAAATGGACCGAGGAAAGCACCTAAGGCAGTGAAGACTGTTCTTGGCTGGTCGCTGTTCGGACCCAGTTTTGAGTCGCCATCAGATATCAGAGAAGTTCATTTTACATCTGATCATTATGTCAATTTCGTCAAGTGTAAGGATTTGGAAACACAAAAGGAAATTGAAACTCTGTGGACAACAGATTTTGGCAATGAAACTTCAGTTCTTGATATTCCAAATTCTCGAGAAGATCGAGCAGTGTATGAAATTATGCAAAATTCGGTGAAACATATTGGTGGTCATTTTCAACTTCCTTTGCCATGGAGAACCGGGATGCAGTATCTACCGGATAACAAAGAGATGGCAAAAAAGACTTTGTAGCCTCAAAAATAGACTGATGAGAGATTCCGATTTGCATAAAAGGTATGTCGAAGTTATTCAAGGATATATCAAGGCAGGATATGCCAAAAGAATTTCATATGCCGAAATTGATACGTCTAATACAGTTTGGTATCTTCCTCATTTTCCTGTCATGAACCAGCATAAGCCTGGAAAAGTTCGTGTAGTTTTTGATGCTGCAGCCAAATATGGAAATGTGTCTCTGAATGATTGCTTAATGTCCGGACCAGATTTGGTATCGTCACTCGTGGGTGTAATTTTGAGATTTCGCAGGGGACGAGTGGCATTAGTGGCCGATGTGGAAGCAATGTTCCACCAGGTTAGAGTGGCACCTCAGGACACGGATGCACTAAGGTTTTTATGGTGGGATGACGGGGACATTTCAAAGGAACCCGTTCCACATCGTATGCGAGTTCATATATTTGGGGCTGCATCGAGTCCGTCTTGTGCTGCATTTTGTTTGAAACAGACGGCGGTGAAATTTGGAAATGAACACAAACCTAGAATTTCAGAAATTGTTAATGAAGATTTCTATGTCGATGACTGCTTGACAACTGCTGAATCGGTCGATGAAGGCATAGAGATTGTCAAGGAATTGACACAATTGATGTCAAAAGGAGGATTCAACTTGACTAAATGGCTCACCAATAATGATGAATTACTGTCTATGATTCCAGAAGAAAAGAGAGCTAAATGTGTTCAAAATCATGTTATTGATGGCAATGTCAAAGAACGAGTTCTTGGTATTCAGTGGAATGTGGCAAATGATGAGTTTGGGTTCAAGGTTAATATTGCTGACAAACCAAATACCAGGAGAGGTATACTTTCAATTGTAGCATCTGTTTTTGACCCACTTGGTATAGTGGCTCCAATAACGCTACTTGCCAAGTTATTGTTGCAAGAACTTTGCAAGCAAAATTTGGGATGGGATCAAGAAATTGCAGATGATGATGCTGTTAAATGGCGAAACTGGCTACATCAACTGCAAAGCTTAGAACAGGTGAAGATACAGCGATGCTATCAGCCATTTGATTTTGAAAAGTTGTTTCCTATGAACTACATCACTTTGCTGATGGATCAGAATTAGCATATGGAGCTGTTTCATATCTACGAATAATCGATAAAAATGGCCAAATTCATGTGGCATTTTTGGTTGGAAAGGCAAGACTTGCTCCATGTTCTCGTGTAACTATACCCAGACTTGAATTAACAGCTGCAGTTCTCGCTGTAAAGTTGAATCTTGTCCTAAGGAAAGAACTGAAGATGAATGAATGCAGTTCAACTTTCTGGACTGATTCCACAGCCGTACTTCAAAGTATAAGAAATTCGAAGAAACGATTCTCCACATTTGTTGCTAATCGTTTAGCAAAAATTGATAGAAATACTGATGTATCACAGTGGCGCCATGTTCCAACGAAGATGAATCCAGCTGATGATGCTTCGCGTGGTCTTAGAGTTGATGCATATTTAAAGTCAGGACGATGGATCAATGGGCCCGAGTTTTTGCGTCTTTCTGAAGACAAGTGGCCAAAGATGCCGGACTGTTTTCCTGATCCACCGTCTGAATTTTGTCCAAAGCCAGTTCCAGAAATAAAGTCGGCATTTGTAATAAAGGAAGAGTCTTCTGTCATGGACAGGTTCATAGGATTCTTTTCTACATTCTACCGTTTGAAGAAAGCAACTTGTTGGGCTCATACGATTCAAGAAATATTTGATGGTTCCTCATAAGAAGTCATAGACAAGCTTTACTGAACTGGCCAGCAAGACTGACTGTTGCAGGAACTGAGGCTTATGGCTAGAAAGAGTTATTTATTGAATATGTTCAAAGACAAGCTTTCGTGAAGAAATGAAATGTATATTTAAATGGTAAATCTATCAGTAAAGGTGATTGCTCTCGCGTATGTTGAAACTTAATCTGTTCTAAGAAGATGGTTTGATGAAGTAGGAGGACGTTTGGAAAATGCACCAATTATGCATTCATCAAAGCATCCCATCATATTGCCTCATATATCAACATCTTACGGATCTAGTCATCAGGGATCATCACAACAAAGTTGGTCATTCAGGTATGGGTCATACATGGACCTCGTTAAGAGAAAAGTACTGGATAATCAAAGGTGGAGTTGCAGTAAGAAGGGTCATGACGGAAATTGTGTTTCTTGTCGAAAGCGAAATGCCGCGCCCTGGAACAATTTATGGCAGATCTACCTTCCGTGTCGCCTGAAATCGGATGACCAGTGTTCAGTCTGTTGGTGTTTGATCTATTTGGACATTTTCTTGTTCGACAGGGAAGGAGTGATGTGAAAAGATGGGGTTGTGTGTTCTCCTGTGTATGACACATCGTGCTGTTCACATCGAGGTGGTAATAGTTTGTCTGCTGATTCTTTCATATGTGCATCCCGACGATTTATTGCTCGAAGGGGTCATTGTACTCATATATATTCGGACAATGCTGGTAATTTTGTACTTGGCAGAGAAAATACTTGAAAATTCCTTGAAGATATGGAATGATTCTCAATTCATGGATACTTACGTCAAAGGGGATAACATGGCATAATCACCGCCTACGGTCAAATCATGGAGTGCATGGGAACGAATGATTCGGAGCAATTCGTCGAATTTTCAAGGCTGTTACTCAGGGTCAAACTATGACAGATGAAGTTTTTAGACCGCCTTGATCGAGTGTGAATCATGCTTGAACAGTCGTCCAATAATTCCTGTAACATTTGAACCCACGGGATGAAGAGCCTTTAACGCCGAATCACTTGTTATTACTTTTCGGTCAAATCAAAATGTGCCTCCCTGGAGTTTTTGACAAGAATGATTGCTATGTTAAACGTCGATGGGCACAATCCTCAATATCTCGGCAAATGAATTTTGGAGAAGATGGATTCGAGAGTATCTGCCTACGATTATTGAGGCGAACACAAGTGGTTTCAGAAAGAGAGAAATTTCAAGAAAGAAGATGTTGTCCTGGTGGTAGACGATTCTCAACCTCGATCAAGATGGGCAATGGGAAAGAATCGTGGATGTGTATCCAGACAAGAAGGGACTGATACGAACAGTGCTTGTTAAAATTCGCAATAGCTTGGTAAAGCGTCCCATCACAAGCTAGTTCTTGTTGTTGAAGGCACTAAATGACTATTGAGGCTTGGAGATCATGTTGTGTTTTGAAATTTATTTCCTATGTACATAAATTTGTGGGGGGGAATGTTAGATCTCCAGCGCCGGTAGTGTCTATTTCTTTATTGCTGACCACGTTTGCATCTTTTCGTTTGTCAACGTCGCAAACGGTCTCAATTCATTACTCGCATTTGATGTGTTTCTTTATTATCTGTAAGAACCGAGCCGAGAAGGTTTCTGTCTACTGCAATTTGCGTGTTTACATCGTTTATTTGTATCGCCTGGCGTTAGAGCCGAAATTATAAATGTGCACAGCTAGTTTGCTGTTGCAATGCGTTACTTCTATGGCGATTTATCGTTAGGAAAGCTGTATCATATTTTTTATAGTGGGCTAATTATGGTTTTCTTTGTTTCATGCTTATTCAACTTGCCTAATAGTTTAAAATTTGCTGCATTGAACTCTGGATTATTGAACTGCAATTTGTGAATCTGTCCTGCGTTTTGATTGTTTTGTGAACAATTCTTGGTGAGTTTTCTGTATTTCATTTCATTTGGCTTGTTATGTAGTAGTCCTATTTGGATGACATACTGTTGGTATTATATTTATTGCCACAATTAATGCTGTAGGGTTAAGTACTGTTACTGTAGTGCTTATTTGTTCGTGTTTATTGTGTTCTGCAGTTACATAAAAGATTCGATATATTGTTGACCTTGGCTAAAAACAGTTGGTAAGCGATATAATTTGATTGCATGTTGGTTATTTATGCGGCAAATTCATAGTATTTATAGTGTATTTTGTTTTCTTTAGAAAACCTCTCTCTCTCTCTATCTCAACTCAATCTATCTGTATTCGTCATCTGTTTCCGTGATCTATTTGGCTCCATCTGACATCTCGATTTTATAATTTATGCTGAGCAAGTGCTTGATATTTCCACGACATATTACAATTCTCCTGTGTTTGAAGTTGTGTATTGTGGGCTTGTGGACTTCAGCTTGCTTATCTCAGTTATAAGGCAGGGATAGTTTGGAGAGGATTGTCTGGACCGAACATAGACTGATATTGCTGTATTGGGATAGACTACTAGAGCGTTTAGACTGGAAAATATTGGCGCACGGTTCAGCGCCCTTCGTCTTTGTGTAGCAAGCAGGGTGCATAAGGTCACACCCCGTCAAGCTTCTACACTGGGGAGGTGCAATGTTACACCATTCCCAGAATTGTCTAACATAAACGCATTCAAAAAATAAATGTTTACAAGTTTCTACAATGTTGTTGTCACCGGTAACCTCGAAAAACTTGCGATTCTTGAGTAACGACTTTAAGAATCCGCCGTCACGCCAGCGTTCGATGTCACGTGATCAAAAAGAGGAGTGCCTGCATATGCGTCCGCCGAACGTTCAGTGACGTCATCGCAAACAAAAACAAATCTCATGGAGCTAACAGGAATATTTGAAATAAATAAAAGTAATAGCCTTCTGGAGAAAAATTTCATCTTTAACCACTAAAAATTTCAAAGCAATTGGTCCAGTGATCGAAGAGAAAAGCGGGGTTTTTTAGATTTTACACTAGATGTTCAAAAAGTGTCAAAGAATAACAACAACAACAACAACAACAAGACCAACATAATATTGAAACGATCGTTATGTCCACTTCGTGTCCAATAACAAATAAAACCAAAATTACGCTAAACTACACACAATGAATAACGAATATAGACGTCGCTGTTCGATGACCAGTACAATATGATCTCGTATCTTTTAATCTCGAAATGCCTTTTTATTCATTTTATATGTACAGTAAATATTTCCAGTATGATGAATAGTTTAATTTAATAAATATCTGATTGAACTATAGAAATAATTGTTTTGAGGTACTCGATGTAACAACGATCGCTTTAGCAATTAAATACGATTATTCAAATTTGACCAAATTTTTTAACTGCTATTAATTAAACATTTAGTTGCACCCAACAAGTTCCAATGGATCAGATAAAGGCAACATCACCATGCAGAAAATCAATTGCTAACGCGTACACAGACACGAGCCAGTCGGTGGCATCATCCCAGTTTTCATCGTTCGTCCAATACGCAATTGTATACTTTTTATTTTCACTGACTTTGCGAATTAACCCGTTGTAAAGAACAAGCGTTCCATTTAGTGACCACATATGGCATACCTTCCCTCCCACAACTGTTCCTTCCACGATAGACCTCACAGATTGTTCGCTTGAAAAATCGAGGTGTGGATAACACAGTTTCAAGCTATCTAAATCCGACTTTTTTAAAATTTCCTCTTGTTTTTTTCTTACTTTTATGTATCGTTTTTCTTTTTGAGTTTTCTGCCTTTTTGAAATATCAACTCTAATCTCTTTTTGATTACTCAATCTCATAATTCTCTGCCTCCTTCCATACTTGACTGCTATAGAGAGAACTTTTTCCCGGCTTTCATCATCCATGCCCTCCAAATATGCAAGTGTATTATTTTTACAGGCCCTCATCCTACACGACAAAAAAAAACAGAGTGTAGCATTTGTAGATTTGGACTTAGATGCACTAAACATTGCCATATTTCCTCGGTATCAATGTTTTGTGATCTTGCTGAAGCGGTTTCTTGTCGCAACTTCTTTGTGATAGTAATATGAAAGTAATTTTTGTATTGCCGCTCAAGAATATCGATGGTGGCCTGTAAGCATGTAGACATCATTTCCTTAAACTTCGGGTGGCTAGGTATTTCTCTTGACTTGTTTAGCGTGGTGCTCATGGCAAGCCCGTCTCCAAAATTTTTTTTATGGGTAATAAGAATCCGACAAGGGTCTTTTAACGTGTCCTTCAGTGCTCGAATAACATTTCGGACAATATCAATGCAATCTACATGATTCACATTGTCAGCAGCCGAAGTATAAAATTTGCGCATCAAGGGTCCTGTCAGATGTTGCCCCAAGAGTCCAAGAACTTGTAGTTGGATCCTCGCGTTGTCAGAGTTGAAATCTTCTGATAGCTTTGTCCGAACCTCAGGCAGGGATGTAGCGCGCCGCATGTGTCGCGAGAAAGCGTCGTGATGTTCAATTAAAATGCCGGCGTTGTGGAACAGAATGTGTAGCCGGTTACCCCTATAACGAGGAAGAACACCCCTCCGGAGTTTTAGCTCGTCCAGGAAAGCAACAAATGCACGTGGATCACACTTGCCGTCCTTGTATCAAAACTTATTGAATTAAAGAATTATATTTGCAGCAATGCAGTCGTTTCCATGAACTTTACCTCTGGATACCTCCATCTCTTTGCGTGCAGAAGCACTGGAGTCAAGGGGATGCAGATGGCAATTTAACACGTTTAAAGGCTTTCTCCAAATTTTTGCAACCTGGCGAAGAGCAGCATGATTTGCGGCACACCTGTCACTCATTGAATTGCTAATATTATTTATCAATCTAGATCTAATGCCTTCAAACGTAGATTGTTTATTGAAATATACATATGTCTCTGCCATCCCCTCCGCTGTGCGGCAAATGTGGTTAGCATAATTATTGGCTGTTCCACCAGCCAACTCATCGATTGCAGCCGAAACACACACCCCGTCTTCGTTGTAAAGTGAACACTATTAATATGAATGCCATCTTGTGTCGTTGCATCAAACCCAAGCGTAACATCCTTTTCACGTAAAAGTGCTTCTGCCGTCTGCAACTCCGCAATTGTGCCTAATTCTCTCGCCATGAGTTCGACCGCGCTCCTTTTTGAAATAGCTTCGGGTTTGCGACCTGCAACTCTTTCAAGCTCTTCTATTAAAAAAGGTATATTGGCTGTAGGCACTTTGTTAATTATACAGGTGAATACTTTCTGGTGAATTACTGAAGAATATTTCTTTTTAAAATGTTTCTGGCTATTCTGAGAACTAGTAAATTCCTCCACTGTTTCCTCCAAAAGTAAAATCTGATGTTTCTGCGATTCTATCTTTTTCTTCATTTAATCAATTGACTGGTTATGAATTTCCGATGATATATCATATTTTTTTCTTCTTACGTATGCCGAGTGCGTACTTTTTACGCGATGCAATTGTAATTTTAGGCACTTTAGTTCTTTGTGTAAAACGTTGCGATTTAATTTACGCTTCAGATTTCGGATAATTCTATTTCGATTTTCAATTATTTTTATTTTCCTTTCGATGGCTTGATTTTCAACTTTGTTTGGTAATTTTACCTTTTTTTAAAGAATTTTGATGTCTTTATTGTACTTCCGTCTAAGTTGGGCATTGAAAAGAGCATAATATTTTAGTTGATTGATCATTTCTTTTTTCCTAGGTGTAAATTTTTTAGATCTGGCTCGTGTACTAGTTGTTTCTGGTGATTTTGGTTCTAATGTGACGTTTTCAGTGGAGAGCAGCATTGAGTCCAAATAGTCATCATACAATATTGAAGTTTGAGCACTCAGATCAAGACTATAATCCACATTTTTTGTATCTGATACATGCAAAGGAACAGTGATGACTGGGAAAATTTCAGTAAAGATATTGCGGAATGCTTCTGCTTATTTGCAATCGGTAGGTCTTTTAAATTTGACTAACGTTTTTGAGACAACCCGTTTAATGCCGGCAATTAATTTTGGCGAGTTATCAGTGATATCACGAAAGTCTTCCCTCCGTTTTCTTTCAGTAGCAACCCGGCTTTTATTGCAGTTGATGTATATGAGAAGGATGTGACCGTTCCTGAGGTTGTTGATCAACAGTAGTGTCGAATAATTTTCGAGTAGTATATTTTTCGCCACACCGGGAGGGTCTTGTTCCAATTTTCTCTTATTTTTTTTAGGGGGCATCTGTATGGTAAGCTAATGCACAGCATACCACTTTAAAATGAAATAAACCTATTTGCTTACCCACGAGAGTTACACCGTTTACCGATAGAATACAGTTAAATGAGCAATATTATCAATATTGTATACGCAACCGTAGTAGTATATATTTATGACGCAACGTATGTTGTCAGATTCAAGGTCACATCCTAATATGCGTATATTAAAAAATTTTGTAGCGTTCATAGCGAGAAAGACTTGGAAATAATTTTTTTATTTAAACTTCTCCTTATTCAAGAAAAGAGAGCATTTAATAGTATTACATTGTTATATGTCGAATCTTCGTGACATCGGAAAAATTTCGCATTTCAAATTCTGGCAACTGTCAGTGCAAAAAAGATGGTCGGCGAATCGCGCAGATTCAGCACAAAAGCTGCGGGTTTTTAGGTTGGCAGTGGTTCGTTGCGGGTGATAATTAACTATGTTCTGAATATACAAGCTTCGAAAAATTGGTAAGTATCAAGTTAAGAAAGCAATATACGTGTCCATATAACTTTTATGAGTGTCCATAGTCGATATCATTAATTTGCGATACTTTGAAGTTGAAGGTAATTTTTAGAAGCTCCAAATGTTTGGAAGTTTATGCGTTAATGAAAAATTCAAATGCGAGGTCATAGTAGTGTATTTTATCTAAGTAATGTTCAATTTTTAGAAAATTCCAAGCTACTGCATGTAATCTGTAGTCGTTTTTATCAGCGGTACTCTGACACGGCGTAACGGTACCTAGCAGACATGATGCGTACATTTTTTGGCGCGAAAAAGCGCGTTTTGTAACATTCCTAGAAGAAACTAGAGTCGGTTGTAACATTAGCGATGTCAGACCAAAAATATATACGGTACAACTACTAGATGTTCAACTCCGCTCGCCGTATAATGAACAAACAAAGGCGATGTTACCTTTCAAGTGGCGAGCGTCAAGGTCGGTTAGGTTCAGAAAAGGTGCTTAATGACGACGACGCTCCTGCATTACAGCTCGCAATCTCGCCTTGTTCATTGATGACTGATCGAAATATTTGACGTAGAGGACGTGGAGAATTTGAATAAAAATGGACAAACAATTGTGAAAATGAAGACACAGTCTGTCCTGCAAAAGACCAGGATGATGTGACAACTTTCTTGTCGAAAGAGAGCAATACATCAAAAATGTGATGCATTGCAAAAATATCAGTCAGATGTAAGTAAAGTGGTGATGAAAATGAATACTTTGCACTTTATATGAAAAAAACGCTTAGTAGCACAGCGTTTTGGTTTCACTCCATCTCAAGTATTGTACCTTTTACAGAAGTTTTTTCTCCACTTAACCTATAATAACGTCCCTATTTCTAAGATTTGTCCTCATTTTGAAGGTCTTTGTTTTAGAAAATATTTGTGTCTTTATTTCTAAGAAACATCCTTATTTTGAACGTGTGTCCTTTTTTTGGTCTTATGAATGAATATACCGGTAAATTAAACTTTGAATTCAGTTTAGATCTGAAACTTCATGAGAGATAAAAATGAGTAAACGTAAAAACCTTTGCGGTGGTGATTATGAGAAAGAATTTAATGGCGTCAAACGAAACGAAGAATCTGGAATCCATAGGTGAAGCAGCAATTTCTGCTCACAATGCAACCCAAAAACACAAGGCTCTGCTCAAGAAATTAAATCAAACCAATCTATAAATAACTTTTTCAAGAGTCAATGATTATACAAGGGTCGCACTGCATGAATACATTCTGTTTATTACATTTCATTCATTGTTATCTTATTACTATGTTTCCCTGTTCTTATTTTGGGGTTCATAATGATGGCAGCCATGTCTATAATACTAAGTCTAAAAGCGTAATAACCACCAATCTCACAGTCGAAAAAAAATCGAAATTTTAGATTACATAGCAAGATATTTTATTAGGGAAATTTATCACAGTAAGGCATTTCAGCTAGTCATAAACTCGTATTGTTAGAAAAATTTACGCTTACGAAAGTGACCGAAAGAAAAGATTTCACAACGAAACATGCTTATGGGGAACATTGAAATGACTATCTCAATACATGCAAGCAGCTGGAAATTATTTCCATCATCACATCATTGAACATCCAACACTTGATATAAAAGAAAAATATTTTCAAATCATTCATGAGCAAATACCTATTAAACAATGTAACTGAAAAAGTATTCAAAAATTAAAGCAAATGTATGCTCAAAGTACTGCAGCCAAAATAATAACAACAAGTTGGACAATAGGTCTCATGGAATACGAAAACAATTGAAGAAACACAGCAGCTAAAACGAAGATTAAGATATATGTGATTACAGTCAAGTTTCCGTACTTCTGAAGTATGCGTACCAAGAAATGAGGACACCGGGACGTAGAATGTGTACCACGTTAGGGTTAGGCCATAATTTTATTCAAATTTACCTCATTTTAGTTTTATTACGAGTTCAGGGACTAACCAAGAGAGTTTTGTAGTATTTGCACCTAAAATATGGCCCAACCTGGTTCATATATATACTATCTTCGGTTGTCCGTCATCTTGATACACGTATTTCTGGAGTAGGCTACAATGTGTACCACGTTAGGGTTAGGTCATGATTTTATTCAAATTTACCTCATTTTAGTTCTATTACGAGTTCAGGGACTAACCAAGAGAGTTTTGTAGTATTTGTACCTAAAATATCGCCTAACCTGGTTCATATATATACTATCTTCCGTTGTCCGTCGTCTAGATCAGTGATTCCCAAAGTGGGCGATATCGCCCCCCGGTGGGCGAAAACGATACAGAGGGGGGCGAAAAAGTCGAAGGGGGCGATAGGGGGGCGATTTCGCGAAATCTGTTATTGCTCTGCGTATCGTGCACTCAATTCTGTAGCCTACGCTGTGTGCATTCGCAGACTTGATTCACGTGGTCGATTATCACACGCGAAAGGATTTCTGGACTCGTCTCCGCAGTAAGGTACGGTAGTTGGCGTATCCCAATGGTCGACAAAATACGGCTTAAGTAAAAAAATATGGCCCGAGACGATTCACTGAATAGACGTATCCCCGACCTTTGACCGCGTAAAATTCTTCTTATATACTTTATCATTTTTAAATTTTCGGTGCTTATTTTTAAGAGTGGTTTCGCGAGTGTTTGCCTGTAAAATAGGGTATTTGTTTCAAACTATCATTCTAATTCATACCATTCAACAATCTGTTTTTTAAAAGTACCGATAAAAAAATTTAGCCTATAGTCTATCACAGCTATTTCCACACCAATTTTTGATTACCGTATTTAAACTGAAACTCATAGGAGGACAAAGTAATCATTGACTTATATGATTTTTATTTAAATTTCCGAAAAACAACTGAAAACTAACGAATTTAATTCAAAAATGAGGAGTGTTCACGACCACGCCTGAAAGTCTGTCTGAGCGGAAGCGAAAGGGGGCATTGTTACGTTTATTTTTGCATCTTGCTGATTGGCCAATGTCACGATGTAAGCAAGGAAGTCTATGCCCGGGGAAACATCCAAACGGCGGTTTTGACGATGAATTTATTTTATTTATAATCTACGCTCGAGGAGTAAATTACATTTTTTTACGTAACAGAATTTATCGTGAGACACGTTTAGACTAAATTTTATTATATCCTAAAAATTCTATTAAACAGCTAGCTACTCGTTTAACGAGCCTAGAATTTAATTATAATTAGACAAATGGAAACACGAGGAAAAAAAGTTGATGCTGAGGGCAGGGGTTCAATAGCGCAGTAAGTACTCGAATATATTGCAATGCAATAAGGAATTAAAATTCGTATTCTATTCGAGAGATTCATCACTGCGTAATTTTTGTAGGAAATTATCTTCCTAAAAAAAATCTTTATCAAAATTTCACAAACCATGCGAGAATATTCACTTAGATGTTTGGAAGTACATATTTTTGTGCAAACAATTTTTTTTCGAAAATGGAGACATTACAAAGAACAAGCGAAGAACTGGGATTAGTGATGCCCATTTAGAAAATATTCCAATCTTGGCGTCGTAAAGCTATCAAGCGTGATGCATCAACATGACAGTGTCACATTAAATGTCATTGTAATATTTTTTAATAAGACGACTGAGTTGAGTTCACGAATTGTCTCAGTTTTCGCGCGTTGTTCCGTTTTTAACTTTTAAAAAATATATGCAAAAATTAACTTTGCTTTCATTAATTTAATGTGAAATTTGGTGAATTTAGGAAGTGAAATGCTATAAGGCAAGAGTACACGACGTTTTTTAAGGAGATAGAACCCTGGATTCTTTCATTTCCGACCTAATATATGGTGAAAAAGGGTTTTTGAGCCGTGTTACTAATAAAAAAACTTGCTGAAGAACACCAAGCTCATCCATCTCATTAACAAACACTATAAACTATGATTTGTCTTCTCATTTGGTCTGTAATATATTCGTTTCTGACTTTACATTTTTTTGTAGTGCTGGGGGGCGATGAAGTTGTATAAACTACTTTAGGGGGGCGATGGTCAAAAAAGTTTGGGAACCACTGGTCTATTTACACGTATTTCTGGAGTACCCAAGATTTTTTTTTAATAATCCATAGAAATACAAATTAACATTTTAATTATTAATGTGATCAAACACTGAATATTGAGTTATGTTAATAGTGGTATTGATGTTTATTGATGCTTTGGGAGTGGTTCTTAGCTGGGGTAAAAAGGAAATTTAGGTTCTATCACCTATTACTTCTCATTATATGTGAACTGGAGCACCGATGAATTCTCAGCCACGCGACCTGCAAAATATGCATCTTTTAAACTGAAAATCTTTCGGCGACTCATTCAATATTTAGGGTGAGGCACTAAGGGCATAGCTGAAGATTTTGAAAGGGAGCCAGTTCTGAAAATTTTAATTGACAAGTTCGACCAAAACACCTAGCAGGTCTGATCGGAAGCCGGCAAATATTAGTTTTCAATAGTCCCGATAATCTAACTCTAAAAAGTGTTCCAAGCCACGAAAATGTTTTATTTATGATATAGTAAAACAATATAGAAGAATTTTATTTTACGCTTAAAGGGGGGTCTGACACATGTTTGGTCTAATATGTTATCTAATCACATGTTGAAGGTTCTAGTATTTGGAGCCCGCCATATGCTGGGAAAGCAATGGAATGTTTTTTTTTAAATATGAGTACAAAATGTGTTGCATGCAGCTGTATAGAATTTATTTTGTCAAAAAATTCTTGAACTAATCACCTGTTGTAGACTTCTAGTGTGTAAAATAATTTATGATATTTTGGCAGATCCACTGCAGTCTCTTGTCTCCAGATGTTTCAAAGGGAAGTAGATTTCCGTTTATAGGGAAGCCACGTCAGTAGTGCTGTAGCATATGCCAAAAAAAGGTATTCTGCACTTTGCAATACTTCAAATTTCTTCTTGCTTCAAATTCAGATGTTTCCGAAATCCTAGTAACAGATGCAGGAAGAACCTAGAAAGAAAAAATTCCCCGGTTCATCTGTTATTAATGACCTGAATACTGTTGGTAATTTTAGAAATTATAATTATATATGATCCAAGTATTTAAACGCTCAATAGGAGATATTTCCAATAAAAAAATATCAATGAATCAATATCCTAAACAATACTTTGTGCTATACCTGTGCTGAATATTTAACAGACATTTTTGTCAAGTTATTGAGTTAAACATATTGGTCTGTTAGTTTACTGTTTCGAAAGTTTTTTAGACATATCTTCATAAATTTCCTCTAGATGTGTTTTCATGCCAGGACCCCATCTGGTGACAGCAAATCATTCTTTAAAAGTGAGTTTCGAGCCGTCTGCAACAATTTATATTTTAGTTACGGTATTTTGAAATAAATTGCCTACAACAATTGAAGCTTGGGTCTCGTCTAACCATCTAAGCATATATGTGTTTATTATTTACGGTATAACTGCCACTTTGACAAAGTATTATTTGAAACAAAAATTTGAATACCTCATAAAACAAATTGGAATTAATAAATTGTATCGGTTCCAGGAGGAATATTAATGCGTTCAATACATGTGGTGTATTTTGCCGCGAAAAAGTTATTGCTATTTATCACAAATCAATAATTTAAAATCACTCAACAAAATAATGCAAGTTTTTTTGGCATATCTAAAATTATCAATATACATATGTTGAAGCCATATTTAGATAATAGCAATAATAGGTATCCAATTTATGTGAAAAAAGTTAATAGTGCCTCTTATGTTGTCATATGCATATGGTGACTTCGTATACAACGAAATAATGAGTCTTGTAATGTTGGAATGTAACAAATAGCTCAAATCCAATAAAACACAAGTTTCATAATTTTTCAAAAGTCTGGCATTATTTAATTTCCTAACAGTATTTTCAATAAAATCAAAAACATAATCAAAATATTCACAACTCATAAATAAATGGCTAAGAAATTCTGGTTCTTTTCCACATAACACACACATATCATTTCCTGCAATATTTCTTATTCCAACTTGAAATTAAAAGTTTTCATATAGTTTGCCAGAATATCATTATGAACATTCTCACATGCAATATTTAAATTACAATTGCGTAGTGAAATTAATGAATCCCCAGTCATAGAAATAACAATTTTTTATAAATAGTTTTATGTTTACCTTTTTTTTTATATCTGTACTACTTATGTTATGTTTTCTCAAAAATTCCAATATTACTCTATACTCAATTTGAGGACAAAATCTATGTAAACATGTATTTTTAGTTCTAATCCCCCAAAATGCACTAGATTGTTGTCCAATATTGTATTCAACAAAGGACATACAAATATGATTGTAATCCTCATTATGATCACATTCCCTAGCTATAAAATAATCTAAGACACTACAAATGTACATGCACATTGTAAAAATGGGTATGTTAATAATATCATAACCCTCCAAATTTTTTGGTTCGCACAAATTCCCTATTTTCAGTATGCTTCTCCCATTGAATACAAATTTTTCCACCGTGTCAATCACCTTTTTTTCTATAGAATTTGGCATCGGAAATACTTTTAATAAATATAGAAACTGCGGCAACACCTTTAATTGTACTAATATACATTTGCCTTCTCTAAAGCCAACTTGATATGTAATGTAATCCTGTATCCTGTAATTCTCTTACAACATTTTTTGCTTCCTCTAAACATTTCATCCAATTAATTTGACGAATATCTATATTCCCAAATGTAACATTATTTCCATGGATTAAACCTCATTGATGTCTTGTTGTGGGTTTATTTGTCTCCAAATTCCAAGTCTCATTAATTTTGTTTTAGATTTGTTTAATTTCATACCTGTTGCTATTTCATGCCTTTCAATAACTTTCAATGCTTTTTTTTCAATTCATTATTTCACGAACTCCACGAATATTATTTTCTGTGTTTATATATATTAGATGTGGTTCTATTGCAATTACAAAAAAAATCATACTAAGCGGATCATCTTGACGAATTCCTCTTCTTTCAAATTTAATTTTAGAAGTCAAATATCTATTTAAAATTATTCTAGCTTCAGAACCTGTGTACACTTCCCGTTGGAATTGAAAGATATTCTGAACTTGGATAATTATTACATAGACTGCCGGTACGCTACATTGACATACATCTCTAGTAATACTGAGTATTTTACTAATTCTCCTTCCTGATATTGCAGCTTGGTTTTTGTCTATTATATTAGGTAGTAAACTTTGAATTCTATTTGCTAAAATCTTTGTGATAATTTTGTAGTCTGAATTTAATAAAGTTATTGGTCTATAGTTTTTTATTTTATCTTCTGTCCCCTTTTTGTCTATCAGTGTTATATATCCAATTTTCAAAGCATCGGGTATATGCTCTTCTTCGTACATTACTTTTAATACCAATGTGAACTCTTCTTTTATTATGTCCCATCCCAGCATTTTTTGTAAAATTCTATTCCCAGACCATCTGGTCCTGGAGTTTTTCCTCCTTTGAAACTTTTATTAGTTTGAAATATTTCTTCTTTTTCTATATTTTGCTGTAATATTTCATTTTCTTCTTGTTGCACTTTTTCCCCCTGTTGTGGGTATCTTATTTAAAAATATATTCTGTAGTGTCTCATTGCATTTAACTTTACTATATAGTTCTTTGTGAAAGTCTGTAACAATATTCATTTTGTCCTCCAGTTTATTTTGCATTGTGCCGTTTTTGTCTCTCAATTTTCTAATTGTTGTTTTCATATGTCTGGTTTTCAATTGTTTGAAAAGGGTTTAGTTTTTTATCTTTCTCTTTTGTTTTCTTAATTATTTCACTTTTCTTTTTATTTAGCAAGGTCGAAACTTTTTTTCCATTTTCCAATTTCTCCTTAACTTCTCTTAACTCCTTAACTGTAATTTTTCCATATCTCTTCTATGTTCCTCTTTTTCTGCTCTGGACATCTTAACAGAAAATTCAATTACTAGGTCTTTTATTTTATGTTTTATCTCTATCCACCATGACACCTTGGATTCAAACAGCTATTGTAATGTTTTCCAGTTATCCCATTTATGTTTCAGTTCTATCATAAAATCATTATTTTCATAAACTTTACCATTGTTTTTCCAATATCCTCTATCTCTTTCTTCCATTGCCGTATCTACTTCAACCTCAATTATGTAATTATCATGATCAAAAAAAATTGTGGGACTACATTCATAATCTCTAATTTTACATATATTTTTAGTACAGTAAAATCTGTCCGATCTTGCTTAAACCATGTTGTTACGCCATGTAAGAAAGTGATTCGCATTTGTAAACCATTCAATGGAATCAGCTAACTGAAACACTTCTATCATTTGATCAAGAGACTCATAAACATATTCTTACGTGGTCTCTTATTCACATTCCCAAAACGGTCCCTATCAACATCATGTACGCACATTGTTTTCCCCCCTAAAAATACAAAATACATTGAATGATGGATACACAAAACGATATAATTTATCATACAACACTTCTTGCGTTCTTACTGCAGTTCTACATGGGGCATATATATTTACCAAATGTATTACCTCACCACATATATTTATATCTGTAGCAAGTACTCTTCCCTTCCAATCCCATGAAATATTTTCAAATTTATGATGCGCAAATTTTGATCTCAGTTCCTCCCCCCGCTTGCTGGTTTCTTTCTATTTTACTCACCACACTCTTTTCCACGCTGCTTACTTGACTCATTTTTGAGTCCTGTGATTTTTTCTTCTGACCTTTCATTTTTTCCTTGTGCTCTGGGCTTGGGGTTCGTTGGCCTTTTTCTCCTTCACCTCTAACTATTTTATTTATTTAGTCCCCCCCCCCCTCTACCACCTACCTGACTTGTCTGCTGGCCCTTCCCTAAAATCTACCCTGTGGGGTTCAAACCCCACCCTTATACAGTCATACCTGGCCATGATGTTTAACTTCTGTTCTGCTAAAATAAATGCATATCCTTGGGATTCTTTTGCAGATCTTGGAATTTTTTTTAACAACGCTATTGAAAACAAGAGAGCTATGCTCAAATATATGGACACGTAGCGCAATACATGGACACCCAGTGGCAATAATTTTGATGACGTCATAGCGGGGAAAAAAGTAATAGCCTTCTGGAGAAAATTTTTATCTTCAACCACTGAAAATATCAAAGCAATTGGTCCAGTATTCGAAGAGAAAAGCGATTTTTTAAAAATGGACGGAGACAAATAACAATAACAACAAAATTTTGAAACGATCGTTATGGCCACTAAACGTGTCCAATAACCGATCGAATGCTATACAGCAAAATCAATGTTGCAATAACAGATTATAATTTTACGATTGGAAAAATCCTAATCATAACTAGACCCAATCGGACAGTTGATCAAGCATGTCTGAGTCTGCAGAATGGCGTGGCTGGCGGGGTGGTAGTATGAATCTTCATAATTCACTAGACTTGACGTTTTCAAGTATGGTTGTAACATTGCCTTGTTCACGTGCTTTTGTTATTTGTCAGTTCTTGGTTGCGTTTCCAAAAATTGGGTATAAATAAAACAACATCAATGGGGGTTATGTGTTTCGAGGAGATTAGTTGAGATAATCCAGAATACTTATAAACAGCACATAGTTAAATGTTTTGAATAGAAATAATAGGCCTGGACATATAAACCGGTTCATAAATGCCAAATCGCAAAAACATTTCAAAAATAGACTTAAAACATTTGCAATGGTTAGGCATAGAAAGATTTTCTTATGACTACAGTGATAAGAAACAGATTGTAAATTGACCCTTGATAGGATGAAATCTATACATGCACATATATATATATTTTGTCAAAGTTGATCAAATAAACAGCTGGGTTAAAACTTTTAGCATTGGCATCCTATTAGAATTACCAGGGAAAGTACAAAGTGAAGAAATGTTATTTACTCAGTACTTCTTGAGACTCAGGCTTGAAAAATTTTGTATAACTCCTTTACTCCACGTTCACAGCTCAGAAGTGTCATTTATAAACGGCAATAAGAGTAAATTGTTAGCAAAACTAAATTTTTGAACCGGTGTTTGTTTTTAATTTATCGAAAAGACATATGACATAGTCACATAAGTCTTATGATTCCTTGTTCAATCCAGGTAACGTTGCACATATGTCTTTATTATTCTCCGCTGCAAATAACTTTTACTCTCTCAAATGTCCTGTTCAAAAGTCGAAAACTGATTTAACGAAATAGATGTACAATGCATTCATTTTTTAAATCTAAAAATAAAAAAATTTGACAAATTTTAGAAATATCGAGCACAAATATTCACATAAGTGAAAGGGAAATTTTCAGATTATACGTTGTAAACAGATTAAGCAGATAAGAACATTTATCAAAATTAAGTAGCAGAAACTACTTGATTGAAACTACTAGCAGATGTATGAATCTATCTATCAGATATTTAATTATTCTAAAATAAAATATGCAGATTATCATGTTAAAACGTAAGAAAAAGGTGAACGTTGGGTCGCAGAAAAAGTTCAGCTCAAGCGATGTAGTTACCTCGTTCAACTATAAAAAGACAACGCACAAAAATTGTGTTCAGTTGCATTTTTCGGTCCGCAGATGGCCACTGCCATATCGGCTGACGCCTAAAAAATAAGTTAAAATTTATACCGGGCTTATACTAAATAGTTAATAAGGATGAAAGCATACCAAGTCTCATTAAATCTTCCAAGGTGTTATGTCGAATACTCTTCACTTTCTTCAATCTGGAATTCTTCATGACTGCCAACGTTGACCGCGCGCGAAAAATACATGAATGCTAAGGCTGCTTGCAACCGCTCGGCACAACACAATCTTTCCGCACTCAAACACAAACACTCAATCACATTGCCAAAATTAAATCAATCGTGCTCATCCCATGACTCACTTTTTAATATAAAACATGACAAGTATATATATAAAACAGATTGTTGTTACAACATTCTTATTCGATTATTGCTACCACAACGTACCTCGATAATGTTGCAAACGGTTATAAAATTGTTAATTCTGTCAATAGTACAGGCTATTTTTAAGGTCTTCGCTTGGGAATCTTTGAAGAAACACTCCATCCGGTTTTGAATGCGCTTTTCAATCAGAATGTGGGTTTGTGAAGTAAAGAATTGTGAGGTCGAATCGTTTCTTACAATTGACAACCAGTCAGCCAATAAACTTGATTTATCTGAATGTTTACTTACCGTCTGATTTTTCCTCACTCTAGGGAATATGCTATATGCAATAGATATTCCCATCGCTCCAAATTCCATCGTACTAACGGTGGTGTTTTGTCTGGTGTTGGATCCTTGAATTAGTATTATTATGCTTTAATCAACTTGAATTATTATGCTTACTATAAAATTAACTGAAAATCATTGTATCAGTTAATTTCATAGCGTTATAATATTATTACCTTCCAAAGCAACAGCGGTGATGGTCGATTCCAATTCTTTGGCCACTACATCAAGTCCAGAAAATGTGTTCGTCATCAGCACCCGAGTATTGTTACCCTGGGGGTCACCTGTTGCAATTAACTGAAAGAAATAAAATGTCATAGCCAATTTTTAATATTTTTTCACTGTCTAGAAAAATAGAAAGATATATAGATAATGCTTGTTTAATTAATGATTTGTCCACTTATAAATTTACCCGTGAAATAGATCGCGAGGCTGTGAAATATTATATTAACATTCTAATAATGGGAGTATTATAAACGCCGTGAATTATCAGTGGAGAAAATAGAATTTGAGGATTAACCTGTGGGTACAGACCAGAAGCGGGCTTGGAATCGCAATGGCAAGGGAGAAATGTTCGGTAAGCAGTTCATGTCACCATCAAATGTGATTAATGCTCTAAATTGATTTGGTTGGCTGTTCCCAGAACTTACTTACATCGGCTTTGGGTCAGCTTTGTGCCGAACAAAGAGAGAATGATTATAATTTAGTTACTAAGGCAACTTCAGACCGATTTTGTTTCTCCAAGCCTGGGAATTGTGTTAAAACTTATAACACCTATGTTCTCTTACATTTAGTTCAGTTATGTTTACTGTGTTTCCGACTCCAACAGCATATGGTAAAACTCCGAGATCGCGCAAATTCTGTGCATTTTCTGTCACGTTTTCTGCGTCTGATGCTCTATGAATATGGTAGAGCATTTGAAAATATGTCTACACAAATCATTCATACATCAATATTATGTGTTATTTATTTGAAAAGATACGTCGAGGTTAAAATAAGAAGAATATAAATCTGAGGCAGAATGACATACAAGGTTTTATGACCATTTGCTCGAAAGCTTAACAACAATGCAACATTCAAAACAACTCGAATAAATGGATATTAGCCTACTAGTTACTACTATGTAAGCCATTGTATAAATATCTCCACATCCAAATATTCGGGTCAAATATGGGACACGAATCAGGTGTATTGATAGTTTGCCCAAAAAATATTCTTGGGTATGTTCTTGATATTGCTACTGGGAAAACTCGTTATTCGTTCAAATTATGGATAAATCGCTTTCACTTTTAGATAAATGTCCCCTTTAGATAAATGTTTCACCCCAAGCTATTATTCCCAGAAATATGTTACTTTTATATTTTGCAATCTTTTTTATTATGTCATTATAAGTCAAGCAAAGTAACCTACTGCCCATCAGTGAGTAAAATCATGATTTGCTTTGTGGTGGACTCATTGTAATGAAAAGAATTCTGAAAATCGTAGACGACTTTTTGTAGAGCTCTTCCGGTGTACGTTGTATATCCATTTAACTTGATCTTATCGATTTCAACCTATATGATAAAATTAATGATATCGTCAGGCTAATACCCGAATTGCGTAAGTCATTTTTGGCGATCTTGAGTTTTTTATAAAATAGATATTTATGTAATGCTGCGCACCTGTCTGTTAACTCAGATTTTATTTTAAGAATTCCGAAACCCATAAAAATTGAGATTTTGTATGATAGGCACATTTGTGCAATTGTTTCGTCATAATGAATTAACGTTGTTACCGTAAGACCATTGTGACGTCACAAAGGCGAAGTATTTCCAAGTTTTTGCATCTCAGATTCTAGCCTAGCGCTTATAAATTTGAATTTATACTACAGTATAGAAAGCGTGCACTTGTGATATTCACTGTTCAAGTCCAATTCACCGTGGTTAGCTTTTATATTGGGTGCATTGCTGTTTTATTCTTTATATTTAATCTTAGTCTTATTTCGGTGGGTGTGCAGAGCGTGTTATATTGATGAAATATATATATTTTTAAACATAAAAAATAAGTAATTGAAACAGATTGGCTATTTGGGGGATTAGACATTGTAGATACTGAGAATTACATTCGTTTCTGGAATGTTTGGTTTTCAGGACTGGTGGATATAGTCAAGTTGCAAAATTGCGTATGTCCTCAAGTCATACCCACATTTCTGCCTAAGTCACAGTGCGCCTATATGACGTCACATAATGCGTCATACAAATTAACTTGAATCCGGCTACGATCAAAAAATTTAATCATGGCAAATTATAGAATCTCAATGGCATAACAATATTATTACGAAGTTTTTTACGTTTTTCTCAAAACTGCTGAATGACTTGCGCAATTCGGTTATTAGCGTGACGATATATTTTGAAAAACTTCGAATATTGCAAAATGGGGGATGAGATCGAACAACTATATCTAAGGTGTTTGGAGTTTTATTGGCTTCCCAAGTACCACAACCAAACGAGCGTCTATGAAATGTAATGCTAAATAAAGTATAGTCTGATAAAAAAAAAATACTCACGGCAAATTTTTCATAGGTCTTGTACTGTCCAATTTTAATATATGTTTTTATAAACTCTTGCTCATTGATGTTTTGCCTGTGCAATGTTAGCATAAAATATAAATGTTTGAAAAATTATCAAAACATAGGAAAACTAGATTATTACAGATTACAACGAATGGGACAAAACAGACCAAATTCAGGATATTTATAATTATATCCTTCGAAACGTGAATATTCGAAAATCTTTCGATTAGTGCATCAGCATCGTCATCGTCGAATAATTCGCGAACCAAACTTTGAGTATGAAGTCTATACCTAAATGATATTTAATAAATCTAGATTTTCCGTGAAATTTATTTCAAATAAATCAAATTTTGTAAATGTTCAAAAGCCCGAAATTATAGTTTCATTCAAAATCAGCCATACGTATAATTTTACTTAAGGTTTGGTTTCATTTATATATATATATATATATACTTACGTATCAAAATAATGTGAATATTGAACAACGCCTACAGTAACTTTTCCTGTGTTAATGTCCAACTTCTGTGTTATGTTTTTCACCCATTGTTTGACTATATCAAAACTTTCATTCCCAACTGACCCCGATCCGTCCAGTACAAAAAGAACTTCAACATTTGTTCCAGGGCAGCCTAAATTTATTGTTCGTATGGTATTTTATTTTTGAACGGGAAAAATTCAATGCAAAAATATAGACTTGTAACAGTATCATCCACCATAATCTCCTCATGGATTTCTAGAGCCAATTTGGCTTTAACACTATTATGAAATAATATAATAATACGCGCAACTATATTGAGTCATTGAACGAATTAAAAAAGCTCATATGTGAGTGAAAACTTCCTGCTCGATAGGAACGCACATTATGCTACGGAGGACTATAGGTAAGCCGGGTGTGACATTCGTTTAGTTTAATGTATTCTCTAATCTCTACAAAAATACTTTCGGTCATTGTTGTCGTCTTTGTTAAAATTTGCTACTTATGCTGTATAAACTTACTCTGCAGTATGTGGATATTCATGGTCAAGTACAAAGAGTTGAAATTTTTTTAATTAAACGCTCGAAGATGTGATACACTAGTATTTCATACCTAACGATATTGTTCGGTCATCTTTTTGCCAGATCGAACCGAAGTCGGATGAATCGAAACAAATTCCAGGAGTATATGACGCGTTACCGCAATCTTGTTTCCGAGTTAATGAACATGCCTACAGAACAATGATTTATACACAATGAACAGTTCAACAATGAAAATTCGTCACTTTGAAAAAGAGATATCCTAGTACGGAGATACGTTTAATATAAAAGTGGCAACCCACCATCGAGTTACCGCCAGATTTCGATGCACCGAACATTCCAAAATTATCTCCCGGAAGTAACTTGGTCGAATCCGTTAAGTTACAGTTGTGTGCAATACCATGACCTATTGTTGAATCGAATTCACATGACATGATGCCTCCTCTTGGCTCTGAAATAACGATATACGTAATATTTTTATGTATTCTCCAATCATTCATGTAATCTACAGTCTAGCGGTCTAACCCAACCCTTTTTTTTAAACCTCTCCCTTTTCTTACATTCCAAAACAGCGTAGACACAAAATAGCCGTATTGATAGGACTTTTTATCAGTATTCGTACCATTCTGCAGAGATTTACATCCAGCGCCTCAAATTAGCTCAGTCCGCAATGACGAATCGCCAGGCGGGCTAACTTAATGCTGGTTTACTACGAGTTTACTACTACATTACTACGAGCTAAATTGAGGAAGACTGCAAACTAACTATATCATAATGTTAAATACTTCAATTTCTAAAAATAGCTTGTAGTCGATAAAAGGCCTCTTACCATGGTCAGATGTTATATTTCTTTTATGTAATACCATTGATTCAGGATCAATCATTTTGGGTGCTCCAATTGTCAACCTTGAAAAATAACTAGAATTTGTTATATTTCTCTACATGGGTTACTACGATAAAAATACGATTTAAATTTTCTATATAATTTATAGCAAAAACGTAAACGTAGTGTTTTGGATCTAGAGTTGTAAGTTGATTCATCTTTGGTCACTGAGTTACCCAGAACCACATGCGCTAAGAACAGAAATACATCAAGTTACAAGAACACTATAACGGAAACCTATAATTAATTAGGTGGCGTTAATCCACCTGAACGCCTGTTTCATAATATAAGGGCTAGCGGTAGAATGATATTTCATACAAAATTCTACTTCTTACAAATGCCAATTTATTGCTGGAGATACGTACCTTGTTCTATTATTCTTGTCTGTGAATAAATCTAGATGATATCCATAATAACTATTTTCAAATTTCACATTTTCAGCCTGGAGCGACATGTGCGTAATTGCTGTTTCATTCACAGCAAGATTCATCATGAAACCCTTTCCAACTAGTGCTGCCCATAAAAAAATTCCCCACACCATATTTTGAGGCCACATATTTTGTACTGATTCCACCTAATTAGTATATCGGCTACAACCTTAAATATTTCTTATGTTCGGCTGTTACGAAAAAACACAATGAAAAAATCCAGCATTAATTTCAAATGCCACGTCGGTGTAAATATAGGGGAAGAGTGCGATAGAAAAAAAAATGCTTTCTATACATGTCACGCCTAGTGAATAAGTGCGAGCGTACGCATATATTAAAAAGTCATGGGATGAATCCAATTGACATCCAACATCATAATATTTGTGAGAAGCTCTATACAGATTACCTATAATGATCTGTGGCGTGTATTGTTCTATACTTATTACGCATAAAATTCGTTCTGTTACTCTGTACAGTTTCCTTGTAGTCAAAATGAATTAGATGACGTTAATCCCCCTGAACGCCTGTTCCATAAAAAAGGGCTGGCGATAGAATAATATTTATACAAAATTCTACCTATTAAATAAGTAAATAACTTACTACATAAGTCTCTTAATGTGGCCCTTGTGTACACTCGGGTTTCCCATCAAGCATAAAATCACAATCAAACAGTTTTATTCAAAAAGGTGCTCACATGGATAAAAATGCATTACGTTTAACCAGTCAGTTGATTATGAGTACCGTATTTTTTTAATTCGCTGTGTAATGAAAAACTAATTTGTGTGTTTCAGCTAGATGTCTGAAGTTGGTTATATGGCCCATCTACAAAAATGCTGCAAACCACTACCCTATACCGTCCTGGAGGGATAAGTTGCTTTTCAGAGTTTCAAGGCCGTTTTTAAGATCCAGTGGATTACTTGATTATGTCTTGGAGGTTGTCAGTGAAGTTGAATTATTGATCTTTGGATTTACGTAATGGCTAATAAAAAGACTTTTGTTTCACTTGGACATGCTTCAGATTTGTGAGGATTCCAACATGTTCTGTATGTTGTGAATGCAAGCCCCAATTTCACCCCTAACATTGGACATCTTATCAAAAATACACGGGCAAAATCTCTATATAGACTTTGAAGGTTTCGTCTGATGTTTTGCATTCCACACGGTTTTTATTACGCACAGCCACCAATAGACCTTATTAATTAAAAACCCATCCTACGCGCAAAAAGAAAAGTGATGTAAACAAAACAATTTTAACATTAGCTCTTATGAGGAATGTGATCACCAGAGCAGAAATTCGCATTTTTTGTAATTTTCTAGATATCTTTCATTGTAGACGTGGGCAGTTTTGAAGATAGAATATTTTTTTACATCTTTTTTGATATTTTTATCATGATAAACATGGTCAAGATTTTTGATAATCGTTCATTAAAATTTTAATGAGCGCGGTGTTTCCGATGATGTCTTTTCTCACTGTACCATGAGATTCTGCCAACGCGCCGTGCTCTGTGGGATATGCGCTGCAAATACGGCGCTAATGTCGCTTTGGGTACGGTAACGGTACTGGAAGCGTTTAACATTGACAATCTATAACCCATACCATTTCTATCACGTTTGTTTACTGGTTTTACGCATTTATACCTGTACAGCTAGCAATCATTTACTGAAGGTGTATGCTGACGTGTTATTTAAACTACCGGTATCGCAACAAGGCTGCAAGAGGTGAAAACTAAATTATTTGGTAAATAGGCCTACGAACAAAAATGTTGGCCAGCCTGCCAATAGGCAGGATAAATTCTACGGTACCGGTATACAAAAAATATGAATACCTCCAACCTATAACGGTACAATACCGGTCTCCTAACTAGGTTTAAAAAAACATGACTGAATACGAGTGGGAGATTTATTTTGTCAACCAGAATACAAGCATTGAATCATCAAAAATTATATACAAAACACACAGTTATTCGGTATAGACTGGGGAGCGATAGCCTACGCCCTACGACCATCACAGTCAGCTCCCCCCTGCCCCCAGTGTTCGCTATCAAGTTTCACAGTTAGTTTAGATGTTTGAACAATTTAACAAAAAACGCTACTCTTTGGAGGAAGGGTTGACTAAGTTACGGAATATTTTTGGATTCGGTAAAAAATAGTAGTCCATTATTAAACCACTGCTTTTTTTGTAGATTTTCACTTAGTGGACACTCAGCACGTACAACAGTTAATTTATAAAAAAAAAATTGTATATTAATAACAAATCAGTAGAAGTCAGCTCGGGTATTCGAACATGTGATGATTGAACTGAGAAAAAAATTTGAAGTCACGTTTAGGATATTCTATTAAACAACAATGGAAAAGGTACATTGGAATCAGTCAAGCTTCAAATGCTAATGACATTAATGAAAAGAATATGAGAAATGAAGACTGAAGTTTCCATCTGAGACATTGAAAGACGCTAACACCCCATAGACTTGATAGTGTGGAAAGCCTTCTCACAATGCAGTAATAATGGAACCTATATTTATAATATTATTATACAGGTTTTAAGTTGAACTATATGTTTAATTAAAATATCTAATCATTGCTAATAAATGCTGAAAACGATTTATTTCAATTTGCTGAATGATTAGGGCCAGAAATTTGCTGTAAGGACCATCACCAGGGCTGGATTTACCAATAGGCTAGGCAGGCTGAAACCCATCCAATAAAAAACAAAATAGGTCCTTCGTTGAACGCCAGTTGTGGTCCCGGTACCGGTATTTCTGTATTCTGTTATTACAAGCAGTTGGAGCGCATATCCCACAGAGCACTGCGCGTTGGCAGAATCTCATGGTCTAGTGAGAATGACTTCATTGGAAACACCGCGCTCATTAAAATTTCAGTGAACGATTATCAAAAATCTTGATCATGTTTATCATGCTAAAAATATTAAAAAAAATTTAAAAAATATTTTATCCTTAAAACTGCTCACGTATACAATGAAAGATATCTAGAAAATTACAAAAAATGCAAATTTCTGCTCTGGTGATCACATTCCATATAAGAGCTAATGTTAAAATTGTTTTGTTTACATCACTTTTCTTTTTGCGCGTAGGATGGATTTTTAATGTATAAGGTCTATTAGACGTGAACGAATTTTCAAATTTGCCAGACGATCTACGTCTAGATGTTCTACAATCTACGGTCTACTATAGGGTGGTGCAAACTCCAAACCACGGCCCGCCGACACATTTCGTGCGGCCTGCTGAAGAATTTTAGCGTATCAGTATCAGTAATTTATTTTTTCCACCATTTGAAAATACGCAAGGTACATATACAGAATAAAATAAAAGAAGAATAGCATTTCAGGGTGGAGGGAAACGCTGAAAAACCAGTACTGGTTATCGAGCAGCGACACCCTAGATGGGGTCTAACACAGCATGACGAAATAACATGAAATAGAAAGCTTAAAATGAATATGAATGAAAAAGCAAAATAATCACACTAAATAAAATTGTATATTGGAAACGTTCAAGTATCCAGCGAATTTTCAGGAAATCCAGAGTCTCTCGTTAAAATAAAAATAGACTCCAAGCACCATCAAGGTAACCACGGCAACTGCTCAGCTGAAGCACTGGCTGCATGCGAGTGTACAGTTAACGTCAAACCTGATGCCGGAAGGATGTCGGTATTGCAGTAGGAAATTAAGATTCTATTCAATGGATTGGACAATAAATAACAGGTAACAATAAATACTACAGTATTTTTTATATCTAATTTATGTAGGACATGAAACTGTAGCAAATTACATGTCCACAATGAGCAGAAGATTGAAATATGTAACAACAATTGGTAAGTAGACTACTAGTGTAGAGGTGATACAATTCATAATGACAATAGTTGCAAAAAAATATAACATTTATTATCATATAGCATGTAATGGACTAAAATTTTGGAGACTGAAGTCTTAGTGATTGACCCAGCTCCATGTAGAACTAAGGTGCTTTTAAGACCGGGAATTGATTGATTGCGTGGCATAAATGAGCTTACTGCACACAGTAAGATTAGGGTGATACGCTTAAGATACTGTTATATCCAAGTACCTGCCACTGGTCCCATATAGGAAAGATATTGAATGGAATTTGAGCAAATCACAAAAAGAAGATACGAATATTTATCATTCCAGGTATTAAAGACCCAACAGCTTGAAATGTGGTCAAATGTTGAGCTGACAATAGCAAGAAAACAAGACTCAGACATGATATCAACTGGAAGATGTGGCGGCACCGGATTGGTAAGTGGAGATCAGGAGTTTTTTGTATTTAGCTTTGAACATATTGTATGTTGTATCACGCAGGGTTTGGGGAATGCTATTCCAAGTTACTACTTTTTTGTATTTCAAGGAGTTTTGGGATTTACTTGAGAGGAAGCGGGCACGAAAAATTATTTTTGCGGAAGAGCGAGTGTGATGTTCGTGCACAGACCTAACCGTAAAAAAGTAATTGTCAAAGGCTGCCGGTAATCGATTGTTTTGGAACTGATGCATGATTTTAGAAACCTCAAGCTTGTGGATGTCAGACAATTTAAGCACATTAGTTTTGAGATATATCTTATTTAAATTAAAACGAACAGGTGCTCTAGAGAGGATTCTAACAGCCCTGTTTTGTAAAAATTCCAATTTGTACAAATTTGTAGGGGCTACAGAGCCCCATGCAGCTATGGCGTATTGAATGTGGGACTGGAAGAGAGAAAAGTATACGGTCCGCAGTGTCGAGTCTTCTCTCATAATATCTCAGTTTCCCAGAATCCCGGTTGATCGTGATAATTTTTTATGTATGTCAGTGATATGAGTATTCCATTTTAGTTGATTGTCAATAAAAAGATATTTATATGAGCTGACAACTTCTAAAGATATACCCTTAATTTTGATTGTAAGATTTACATTTCCAGAACGAGCTTTCGAGTTAAATAGCATTACTTTAGATTTGTCAATGTTAATTGTGAGTTTGTTGCATGTCATCCAATTGTGTATTTTATTTATTTCAGTGTTTGTGTTGGTTTGAAGAGTTATCAAATTCTTCGCGCTATTGAGAAGGCAAGCATCGTCAGCGAACAATTTGCTTAAAAGATTTGATGAGTTCGATAAATCATTTATGTATAATAAAAATTCAAGAGCACTCAACACAGAACCTTGAACAACTTCACAGTGAATGGGCAACATTGGAGACTTATGAGAATCCACCTCCACAAATTGATATATACCAAGCAGGTAATCACATAATAGATTACCGGCTGTACCTCGAAAACCGTAATGCTTTAGCTTTTGGATAAGGATGTTGTGGTCAACGGTGTCAAACGCTTTCTTTAGATCTAAGAAGGTACAACAGACAAGCTCACCTTTATCAATTTTATCGTAAATATACGAGGTTAGGTCTATAATAACATGGCTGGTAGAATGACTCGCTTGGAATCCAAATTGACATTTGTTGATAAGATTAAATTTAGAGCAATAATTCAGCATTCTTTCTTTTATTATTTTTTCTAGAACAATGCCTATGGCGGGCAGGATGGAAATTGGCCGTGCACGAAACCATTGGCAGATATTTGTATTTATTGGCAGAACATTTTTGAGTTATTTTTAATATATTCCAACTGGGAAATGGGAATAACCCTTTTCATAATCCCGATGTCAGGATTCATGTTTGTTGAAATCACGGAATTTCAAGCGTAATGCAGCAGTGACGAACCGCAGAGCAAACTCAGCGCCGCGCGATCCAGTTTCTTTTTTGCTGGGTCCGAAGTCCCAACTTAGTCGGACTTGGTTGTTCTTTGACAATAGCACCATGTCTGTTCACGCTACAAGTAATAAAATCAGTCGAATATAACGATTCGTAATAAAATGAGTGTAAAATGGTGACCAAGGTAAACTTAGGAGGAAACGTATTTCCACAACAACGTTAAACCATAGTGTGTGGTGTGCTTTCAAGTAATATCTGTCACGAAAGAATATAATTTGAAGCGACATCACAAAACCAAACACAACAAAAGATACCGAAGACATCACGGTATTTCTCTTTCAATTTAGAAATAACTAAGTGTTTTATATATCTTTCTCAAAATTTTTGAATATATTTAAAGTGAGTGAACTCGCGTTGTTTTGATCACTTTTCTTTATCCGACTGCGGCCCACGAGACAAAAAGTTTTTGCGGCCTGCCAACCTCGCAACCTTGGACCACTCTGGTCTATTGCACCGTCTTGAGTGTCAACATCAGGATCAGTGATTTTAAAAGGATGTGCAGAGAAGTCAAAAACCGATTTTTTTTTACTTTAGTGGATTAAATAGAGCAAATCCACAATAGGCTCATGTTCGTTATTCAGATTGCAAAAAACAACTGTCGCCTCAAAAAATCTGGCCCATCTCGGTTATGAAATCTCAATAGATAAGCAAGGGACTAACGCTATCATACATGACGTAGCATCATAGTTTAAAGACGCGTGGTCGATCCAACAATTGTCTCAGTCTAAAATCGATCAAGGAAACAATTAAACCCAAACACAGGAAGATATTGTTGAAAAGCATATTGTGTCTAGATCCCCACCTTCTTTCGGTTCTTAGACTATCGACCATGGAATCCCAACTCGTAGATAGACTAAATCTTTAAAGTGGCAGTGAATGTAACATAACTTACAATTCAATGTAATGCTTCAAGCGCCATATACTTTCATACCACACACACACGATCGACCCGCTTACTGCTGACGTCAGCGATTCGCAACATATGTTTTTTTTTCTCATTTGATTAGTAACATCTCTTTGTGCCGTGTTTTACTTTAAATTCATTCTAAATATGCTTCAGGTTGAAGATGAATATAAGTATAAGTTTTTTTCGACTCCATAATCAACATTACAATAAAATGATTGATGAAAACAAACAAATAAAGATGATTATAAAATCAGGAGAGCAAATAAAACCTTAGATAAGTTTGAAACGTACATAATATAAGATGGAAGGTATTGCCAAAAAAAAATTCGTATGTGTTCACTCACCCAAAATTATATCACACAGGCTCACACGCACCCACACAACCACAGAGAAGTTATCTAAAAAAAAAGGCGATAAGCTTGTGGTAAGTTACATATTAAACAAAAATAATAAAAAAAGGAAAAAAAATATTTGCCACATCATATCAAGAAATTTGAAATAGTTGCCACTGCCAAATAGATCGATTTTCTACCCGGAAGTGAACAGTAAAAAATAAGATTCTGTTGCAAACATATTGCCAAGCTGAATATAGATGGAGTCAATTGCCAAATCAAATGCCTTCTGGGATGCATTGTCATTATATAGCGATGGATAGACGATATATGATGACATTCTGCTTGGTCAGAGAAGTTATGTCACACCATGCAAAAACACTCAAAATTTCACTATCTATACCGTGGCCATCAAGTCAACTCAACACCAATACCATGCCTTAACCTAAAATGCATGCATGCATAAATGATATAAAAACCACATCAAATTGAATGACCCACGGCAAATTAAAAGCTGGATGGGGATAATCCAATATAGCTCTACTACTCGCCTAGTTGCAATAATTAGTAACCTTGCAGGAACCATATTATACTATCTACAACCCTTATACCACCACTCAAACATAAAACCATGCATATGTGACAAAAAGGACCTCACACCAAGAAAAAGGTAAGATTTAAAAGAAAATACCATCCAGGTATGTCAGCTACCTATATATTTAAAAAGTATACTCATGCATGTCACAATACCATTTCTTTGGTACCAGTCTAGGTCTGGCCAGTTATGGTAAGATATAACAATATTATCATAGCTATCCAACATTCTCATTAAAACAATAATGTGCAAGTGTGGAGTGTCTCAAGTTTTTGTCATCGAATACCACTAGAAGTTAGTTTCCAAATAGTAATTTTTAATAGTTGGAAACTAAATGAGACATGACTTGTTTTTGAAAAAATATTTTGGACTTTAAAGTCTTCAAATTTAAGGGAAGAGAACTCCAAAGTTTGGGTCCAGTAAAAGACAAGGAATGCTGACTCACAGATTTACTCATGAAAGGTACGAATAAATCAGAACTACTTCTTCGGTCGGGAGTATTTTTGCATGTCATTAAAGCAATTGGGTAGCGCATTATTATGGAAGTCGTAAGCTAATGATAAAACTTCAAATTCCATCATATCTTCAACCTTAAGTATATTTAGCGATTTGAAGTAATGGTCTACAGCATAGGTTCTCAAAGTGATCCGTACGGAGCCCCAGGGCTCCGTGAGAGAAACCCAGGGGCTCCGCGAGCTATTCGATTACTTTTTAAAATACTGAATTAGAAACCCAGGGGCTCCGCGAGCTATTCGATTACTTTTTAAAATACTGAATTGGCTAATTTTACTATTAGGATTACTGAAATGAAAGACTACTATTCTGAAATAACATAAAATACGCGAAAAACTGCCAACTATACATAAATTGCAGTCGTATTTTTGCGATCTTGGGATTTGTCAAGCTTGATTTTGTTCTTTCGCACTCACGAGCAAGGTGTCGCCGTTTAAAAAACAAGAGGTCGGGGCAAAATACGACAGATTGAAATTTATTTCATTGCATGCGGCTCCGTCGGTAGTTTCAGAATGGAAAAATAGGCACATCGCGCGCACAATTGACTGTGTTTCGGTTCGCAGTTACGACGAATAACCAAAGAAAACCCAACATAACACCAAATCTTTGATTAACAATGGGTATGAACGTGTTTTTAATCTGACGTGAGTCTGCTGAAACAAAACTTATAGTGTTATCTCCCATTTTAAGTTTTAGTTTTAATATTTCAGTATGCCGCTTTTCAATCAAGAAATTTGAGTTGCGGATTTACCTTTTATTATTATTATTTTTAGCATTTCGTCTCCGGTGACTATAATATGGTAACATGTTTTTCACATTGAACTCATAATTCCCCACGAGAACAAAAAAGCAATACTCGTCGTCATTGTGGAACAATACATCATACATGTATATGTCGAGGAAAATTTTTGATTTAGGGAGAATAAACACCGCCATGCTGACGAAAACAATCGGCGATCGTAACAAAATGCAATCGAGTACGTTATTTGCGGCCTTTTAAGTCTTTCAAAAATATCTAAAGTTAAAAGATCCGACCCCTAATTTATTAATATGTTTGTCAAGTATCAAGTTTACAGCTTTAGTATATATAATTCATCTTTTACATTTAGATTCATTTATGACTTGTATCAACCCTATTAAAAGAGGTTAAGCATTTAAAATAAGTACAGTACTTTTGACTTACTCAGGAATATTATTCGGAAAGTAACAATTCTAACATTTATTTTGGGGCTCCGTGGATAATAGTCAACTTTTTCAAGGGCTCCGCAACACAAAAAGTTTGAGAACCCCTGGTCTACAGTACTTTCAAGTTTTCTTTTACCAAAAACAATCCGTAAAAAATTATTACAAATACTCTGCAGTTTTGAGACGAGTGTTTTATTACCATGAAGCCAGACTGAACAACAATATCAAATATGGATGGCTGATTAGTAATGATTGAAACATTGCTAGTAAAGCTGATTGATCAACATACTGGGATACTTTGGCAGAAAATGCTAGGTTTCTTTTTGATTTACTATTAACATGTGCCATTTGTGATTTCCAAGACAGAATTTTATCAAAGATAACTCCTAGAATTTTTATTTCTTTCACTCTTTCAATTTCATTGCCATTGAGCAGCAGTGGTTTTATACAACTCACATTTTTATGCTTGCTTGGGTGGAATAATACAAATTTAGTTTTATTAGCATTCAGAGATAATTTATTAACCAACATCTAGCTATGAATGTTGGCTAGTTTTTGATTTGCAACTGTGAATAGATCTTCAATGTTTTTCCCATGAACAATCAGGTCAGTGTCATCAGCAAACATGATTGACTCAGGGGATTTCAGACACCTAGACATAACAATAATGTAAGCTAGAAAAAATAATGGGCAAAATAAAGATCCTTGAGTAATTCCGTGCTTCTTGACACAAATATTTGTAGAGAATGAATTGTCATATTAGACAACTTGTTTCCCTTATTACAAGCAGCTTGTGATCCAATTGAATGGGACGCCTCTAACTCCATAGTGATAGAGCTTACTTTATAAAAGGATGGATGGAATGGTCAAGCGTGTCAAAGGCTTTTGAAATATCAAGAAATATTCCAATTGCATGTTGTTTGCCTTCAAACGCCTTGGTTAGTTTTTTTTACCAAAACATTAGCAGCCATAACAGTGGGGTGTTGCTTATGGAAACCAAATTGATGCGAGTGGAAAACATTGTTGGTTTCAAAGTAGTTAGACATTCTACTATACATTATTTTTCAAGAATCTTAGAAAACGATGGCAAAAGACTAATGGGTCTATAGTTGCCGAGATCTGGAACACTACTTTTTTTAAAAAGAGGAAAAACTTTTAGATGTCTTGAAGCTTTTAATGAATAATCCAGTAGAAAGTGAAAGATTGAAAATATATATATATGTCAGAATATAAGCAATGTGTTCTGGAACATATTTCAATATTTTGAATGGAATTCCATCCATTCCAAAACTTGACTTGGGCTTCATTTCGCGTATGATATTTTTTATTTCTAATGATGTAGTTGGCATTAAAAACATGAATGACAGCCTGACATCAAAGTACTAATTTTTTAATTCATTACAAGTTTGTGCTTACGTTCAGATTGCAAAGTGACAATTGATAGGATGAAATCTATGCAAACATATAAATATTCGTCAAAGATGATCAATTCAACAGCTGGGCTAAAACTTTTAGCATTGGAATTCTATTAGGATTAACTTGGAAGATATAAAATGGAGAAATGTTATTTACTCAGTAATTTAAACTTCCTAAGACTCAGGCTTTTGTACCAACTTCATTCTTTAATTTCAATCACTTAACAATTCCACATTCACAACTCAAATATGTAATTTATAAACGACAATAAAAGTAAATTGGTTGTGGATTTAACTTTTTGAAACAGAGTTTGTTTCTGATATACTCGAATAGACAGACATATCACATAAGTCTTATGATTCCTTGTTTAATCCAGACGACGTTGCATGGAGGTATTTACTTTTTCTTTTAACTCTCACGAATGTCGTGTCAAGACCGTCTGCGTTTCACAAGTTTGCAGACTGATTTAACAAAATCGATGTACAATGCATCCATTTATTGAATCTTGAAATGAAAAAATTACCAAATTTTAGAAATATTGAGCACAAATATTCGCATAAGTGACATAGGGTTACAATTGGATATTTGCGTTTTGCTAGATATTGTAAATTTTAAGGAAGTACCTATACACTCCACGTTGAAAACAAATAAGGCACATAAGAACATTTATCAAAATTTAGTAACAGAAACTACTTGATTTTGAAATTCAAAGATGTACAAATCTATCTATTAGATATTTAATTATTCTAAAATAAAATACAATATGCAGATTATCGTGTCAAAACGCAAGAAAGGGTGAATAAAAAGAAATTTAGAAGATTTAACTCAAGCGACGTAGTTATCTCGTTTGCCGATAAAAAGACAACGCACCAAAATAGGGTTCAGTTGCATTTTTCGGTTCACAGTTGGATATTGCTTTATTAGTGGATGCATGAAAAAATAAGTTAGAAGTTAAAATCACGCTAATACTGAAGTTGTGACATGGATTTACTCATACCTATTTTCTTTAAATCCCCGCAGTTGCTCTGTCGAATACTCTTCAGTTTATTATTCTTCACGAACGCCAACGTTGATCGCGCGCGAAACATACATGAATGCTAAGGCTGCCTGCAACCGATCGGCAAAACAAAATCTACTCACACTCACACACATTCGCCCACAAACTTCATAAAAAAATCCTTCGTGCCCATCTCACGACTCACATTTAACAAGAAACATTGCAAGTATAAGAAACGGATAACGGGTCATTTTCATCACAACGATCATTCGTAACATACCGACACAGATATTGCCGTTAATGGTTTATAAAATTGTTAATTAAGTCGCAATAAGAATGGCAAATTTGGAAAGTTTTTCTCGATAATCCTATAAAAAATGTACTTCATTCGATTTTGTCTGCGCTTTTCAATCAGAATAATGGGGTTGTAAAGTAAAGAATTGTGAGGTAGAATCGTTTCTCATAATTGGCAGCCAGTCAATAAACCTGACTTTATCTGAATGTTCACTCACCGTCTGATTTTTTCTCACGTTAGGCAATATACTATATGCAATAGATATTCCCATCGCTCCAAATTCCATCGTACTACCGGCGGTGTTTTGTCCGGAGCTGGCTCCTTGAATTATTATTAAGATTATTATGCTATATAAAATTAAATTATTATGCTTAATATATATATTATTAACTGATGCAATGTTTATATACTTTTCATAAAATCATTGTATTAGTTAATTCCATAGCGGTATAATATTATTACCTTCCAACGCAACAGCGGTGATGGTCGATTCCAATTCTTTGGCCACTACATCAAGTCCAGAAAATGTTCCCGTCATCAGCACCCGAGTATTGTTACCCCTAGGGTCACCTGTTGCAATTAACTGACAAAAATAAAATCAAAAGTCATAGTCAAAGTTTTACGTTTTTCACTAGCTGGAAAATATATTAATGAAGCTTGATTTGCGTACTTATAAAATTACCTCTGAAATAGATCGCGAGGCTGTATTATGTTAAAATTCCAATATTCGGACAAAACGCCAAGCATTATCAGTAAAAAAATAGAATTTGAAGATAAACCTGTGTGTACAGTCTACAGGCCAGAATCGGGCTTGGAATCGCAATGTCAAGGATGAACGTTTCGTTGAGCGGTTCAAGTCACCATTAAATGTGATTAACGCTCTAAATTGATTTGGTTAGCTGTTCAAAAACTTCATCAGTTTGCGACTTTGGGTCAGGTTCGTCATAACGATTGCAATTCTAGTTTTTGTAGCACATTCAGTGAATTTATCAAGAGATTAGTAGTGACTAAGTCAACTTCAGTCCGATTTTGCTTATTCAAACCTAAGTATTTTTACTTAAAACTTACAACATCCATGTTTCTTACATTTAGTTCAGTTATGTTTACTTCGTTTCCGACTCCAACAGCATATGGTAAAACTCCGAGATCGCGCAAATTCTGTGCATTTTTCGTCACATTTTCTGCGTCGGTTGCTCTGTATATGTGTTATTTATTTGAAAAGATACACCGAGGTTGAAAGAAGGGAAATAGAACTTTGAGGCAGAATGAAGTACAAGGTTTTAGGACTAATTGTTCTAGCTAGAGGTTTACAACAATGCAACATTTAAAACAACTCAAAGAAACTGAAGTGACGACTATGTAAGCCATTATAGATATCACCACATCCAAATATTCGGGTCAAATATTGGACACGAAATAGATGTATTGATAGTTTGCAAAAAATGTTTCTGGTTATGTCTTGATATTTCTGTTGGGAAAACTCGATATTCGTTCAAAATTATGGACAAATTGATTCTACTTTTAGATAGTCAAACAAAGTAACCTACTTCCCATCAGTGAGTAGAATCATAATTTGTTTTGTAGTGGATTCATTGTAATGAAAAGTATTCTGAAAATCGTAAACGACCTTTTGTAGAGCTCTTCCAGTATACGTTGTATATCCATCTAACTTAATCCGATCGATTTCGACCTATATGATGAAATGAAATGATATATTTTGAAAAGACTTCAAATATTGCGAAATGGGCGATGAAAACAACCATATCTAAGGTTTGATCAAAGTTTTTGACATCTGCTTCCCAAGAACCGCGACTAAACGAGCGTTCACGACATGTAATGCTAAATAAAGTATAGTGTGATAAAAAAAAAACATTACTCACGGCTAATTTTTCATAAGTCTTGTACTGTCCAATTTTAATATGTGTTTTTATATACCTTTGCTCATTGATGTCTTGTCTGTGCAAAGTTATAAATGAAATATAAATGTTTAGAAATTATTGATGCATACGAAAACTTATCAGATTATTACACATTACAACAAAAGGGACAGAGCAAACCAAATTCAGAACATTCATAATTATATCCTTCGAAACGAGATTATTTAAAAATCTTCCGTGCATCGTCGAATAGTTCACGAACCAAATATTGGTGATGAAGTCTATACCTAGATTATGATTACTGAGTACTACAAGAGTATCCAGATTTTCTGTGAAATTTAATTCAGTATTCAAAACTCCGATATTATAGTTTGATTCAGGATCAGCCATACTAACAATTTCACTCAAGGTTTAATTTCAATTTTAAATATATAATACATATATATATACTTACGTATCAAAATAATGTGAATATTGAACAACGCCTACAGTAACTTTTCCTGTGTCGATGTCCAACTTCTGTGTTATGTTTTTCACCCATTGTTTGACTATATCAAAACTTTCATTCCCAACTGACCCCGATCCGTCCAGTACAAAAAGAACTTCAACATTTGTTCCAGGGCAGCCTAAATTTATTGTCCGTATAGGGTATTTTATTTTCAAACGAGAAAATTTCAATGCAAAAATATAGATTCGAAACGGAATCATCCACCACAATTCTTTCATGGATTCCTAGAGCCAATTTGACCTCAACATTATTATGAAATAATATTACGCGCAACTATATTGAGTCATTGAACGAACGCACACAATGCTACGGAGAACTATAGGTAACCCGGGTGCAATGTTTGTTTAGTTTGATATATTCTCTAATTTCTACTGAAACACTTCCCGGTATTTGCTGACGTCCTTGTCAAAATTTGCGACCTACACTGCATGAACTTACTTTGCAGTATGTGGATATTCATCGGTTAGGTCAAGTACGAAGAGTTTCGTAAATATGATAAACCCTGTATTTTATTAACGCCAATGCAATTATATTTATTTTATTTATTTTTTTTCAATTAAATATACCGTAATCATAATCAAGTTTATTTTTTCCATCCAGTAAAGAATAACATACGAAATTGCCAAAATTAAACACACATTTTTACTGGGAAGGGAAGTCGCGGGGAACCAGTATTGGCCATTTCTGACGTCGGAAATTAGGTTTTTAGAACACTTTCAATATAGATGAGTATGGATTTAGCAGCTGAACTACTTATAGCATCCAATAGACATGAAAGTTATATGAGCGAAGATGTGATACACTAGTATTTCATACCTAACGATATTGTTCGGTCATCTTTTTGCCAGATCGAACCGAAGTCGGATGATTCAAAACAAATTCCAGGAGTAGATGACGCGTTACCGCAATCTTGTTTCCGAGTTAATGAACATGCCTACAAAACAATGGTTTATACACAATGAACAGTTTAAGAAAGAATATTCGTCACTTTGAAAAAGAGAGATCCTAGTACGGAGATACGTTTAATATAAAAGTGGCAACCAACCATCGAGTTACCGCCAGATTTCGATGCCCCGAACATTCCAAAATTATCTCCCGGAAGTAACTTGGACGAATCCGTTAACGTACAGTTGTGTGCAATACCATTATCTATAGTTGAATCGAATTCACATGACATAATGCCTCCTTTTGGCTCTGAAATAACGATATATATAATCTTATGTATTCTCCAATCATTCATGTAATCTACAGTCTATCGGTCTAACCCAACCCCTTTTTTAAACTTCTCCATTTTCTCACATTCTTATACTGCAGAGACACAAAAAAGCCGTACTGATAGGACTTTTTATCAGTATTCGTACCATTCTGCAGAGATTCACACCCAGCGCCTCAAATTAGCTTTGTCCGCCATGTCGGATCTGCCAGGCGGGCCAACTTAATGCTGTTAGACTTCATACATTGCTACGATTTAAATTGAGAAAGATTGCAGATTAACTACCATATCGAAAATTGATGTTAAATACTTCAAATTCTAAAATTAGCTTGTAGTTGGAAAAGAGCCTCTCACCATGATCAGATGTTGTATTTCTTTTATGTAATGCCATTGATTCAGGATCAATCATTTTGGGTGCACCGATTGTCAACCTTAAAAAGTAATTAGAATTTGTTATATTGTTCCACAAGTCTTATCTTACAGATAATAAAAAATACAACTTAAAATATTCTATTTAATTTCATGGCAAAAACACAAACGTAGTTGATTAGAATCTAGAGTTGTAAGTTGATACATCTTTAGTCATTGAGTTACCCTGAACCACGTATGTTCCAAACGCAAATAAGTCGAGTTACAAGAACACTATAAGATTTGCATATACTCAATATCTGAAACCCATACTTAATTCTATAGCGTTAACCCCCCTGAAGGCCTGTTTCATAATATAGATAGAATAATATTTATACAAAATTATATTTATTCTAAATATGCCAAGTTATTGCTGGAGATACGTACCTTGATCTATTATTCTTGTCTGTGAATAAATCTAGATGATATCCATAATAACTAATTTCAGATTCCACATTTCTAGTCTGGGGCGACATGTGCGTAACTGCTGTTTCATTCACAGCAAGATTCATCATAAAACTTTTTTCAACTAGTGTTGCCCATAAAAAAACTCCCCACACCACATTTTGGGGCCACATATTTTGTACTGATTCCACCTAATTAGTATGCCGGCTACAACTTTCAATATTTCTTATGTTTAGCTGTTACTAAAAGAACACAATGAGAGAACCCAGCAGGTATATTAAATTTTTAAATGCCACGCAGGTGTGAAACTATCAGGAAAAAGTGTGATAGAAAAAAAAGAAAATGCTTTCTATACATGTCACACTTGGTGAATAAGTGCGAACGTACGCATATTATAAAAGTAAGGTCATGGGATATGAATCACCAATTTTGACAAAGACATGATCAAAAAATATCAGTAATTCGTTAGAACTTACAATAGATGTGACGGAAGCTCCATACAGTTAACCTATAATTATTTGTGGCGTGTATTGTTCTACGCGTATTACGCACAGAATCCGTTCTGTTACTCCGTACTTAAGTTATTCATCTTACATTCAAATTTATTCTAACAAACCAGGAAAGGCCGTACGCCTGCTACCTATCGACCTAACAAAATTTACTTACTTTTATCGATACGAGGATAATAACTTTACTAGTACGGCACAGTTTTATGATTCCAAGAATAGCTCCCACATTGAAAGACATCAATTATAACAGTGAGAGCAAACCCCTGCGAGACAGTTTGGACCTCCATATCTGCGATTCGGCATTGTGCAATAAACTAGAAGGAAGCGCAATCTGAAAAGTCACCATCAGATTCCTTGGAAAAAAATAATCCGATTCACCAAAAGAAAAAAATTGACTGTAGCATTCGAGAGTTTTGGCAAAAAAAACACGAGACAAGCATGACAGGATCTAACTCATCTGCCGTCTTGTCAGACGCCATCATTTCAAAGACAAATAGGGTGTTTTTTTTATTGAACCGGATGTCGGGAAGTCTTGGATTTTGAAAACTGTGCCCAACTTGTATAACAGAATTTCGTTGTCCTTTACCACGGTTCCGTTTTCCTGGCCGTAATTGACTACTTACAAGCCATTTTTTGCTCCAAGAAAAACAATGTAGCGCTGACGCACCAACACGGCAGTTCCCGCTTCGTTTTATACAACGACTTTTAACACAGATGCCAATGTCAAAATTGCAAAATGATCAAGTTCGCCCAGTTCTTTTTGTTTGTGAGCATTCTCGCTAATTGAATATTACACATCGCTAACAAACGCCACGTTCATGAAAAGTGCGTCAAAAATTCTTCTTGGCACATGAACTCCCTCAACACATTCGCTGACATTTATTTATTTCGCAAAAGCGGTAGAGGTAGCCTATATATATATATATAAGAAAAATATTACTGGTAGTCATATTAATCCACGTACAAAAATAATGACGTAACTGTAAAGAGGAAGTAAGTTTTTTGTGAATCGAAAGAGAGCATATTAGTTCTTGGTGACACACTTAAACATCTTTGACAAAGAAATATTCAATTGATTAACATTTTTAGTATACGGATAAGATCTTGCGATGCATTGCTGACTTTTCAAGTATGATGTTTTTGATACGCTTTGATACTTTACTGTACTACTCTACTACTTTTGTACCTCTGTACTATTCAATTAACTCAATACATGGATATACATACATGCTAAAACGTGAGATCGTGAAGACTGAAAATTGTCTGAATGAGAAGTTCCTTTCATATACCATGATACATACGATGATAGAAGGCAGAAACTTAGAGAATTAAAACCAAAGACATTGCATCCGGTCGCTACCGAGGAAGACCAGAGGGAAGATCCTCCCACATACCACCCACCAAGTACTGAATGTTAAGTTAGCTGCATTATTGGACACGATAGTTCACATAACAATCGTTTCAATATTATATTGTTGTTCTTGTTATTCTCCTCCCTCATCATGATAAAATCGCTTTTTTCTTCGAATACTGGACCAATTGCTCTGAAATTTTCAGTGTTTACAGATTGATTTTTTTGCCAGAAGGCTCTTACTTTTATTTAGTCTTAAATTTTCTATGAATCTTATGAGATCTGTAATTTCATTCAAAATTTCGCTGTATCACTTTTCAATCATGGGAACACGGATTTTAATCCGCAAAGCGTGACGACCGATTCCGGAAATTCTCGCTACTCGAAACCATTGAGGTGTATATGCTCGAAACTAGGAATTTTTTTGAGGTTACCGCTTACCGGTACCGGCAATGCTAAAGGTAAGGTAAACTACTGCAGTACTGCTTCGCTTGGTGTCAATATAGTTGTAGACTGTGGTATCTGCTGTGACGTGTTCATATATTTGAGCATAGCTCTCTTGTTTTTTGGTATATACAGTGAATTGCCTTTTCTACTGGCGATGAGACAAAAAAGAAATTAAGACATTGCATCCGGTCGCTGCGGAGGATGAATTACTGCTCGGAATTTTCTTGGTGAAATAGCGCACTTTTGAAATTAATTCCAAGTCTGTACAATGTATATCATTTAGAGTCTTCCGCAGCGTCATGCGTTAAAGATGACTAATTATGAATTTATTGTTTTAGGTTCTTATATATACATACAGGTCTAATACCAGGCCGAATCATATACTCCAACAATATTTACATGCATATACGTAATTTGCTCATCACGCTATTTGATACAGTCCGTACCTTACTTGTGAAAGTTTTGTGGATATATATAGCACTACACAGCCGTGTAGGCCATTTGAAGCAAGAAGTAAGCCGGACCATGGTTTATTATCCCATCAAAACTCATATTTTGTACTTCAATTCAAATTAAGAATTTATCAAAACCTTACTTCTAAAATTTCCTGCAACTGCAACGTAGACTATATTTTGATTACGACTGGAATCTGTACGGTTCGGTTTTGAGGTCTTAACTCAACACAACAAACCGGGACACAAAAAGGACCCATGCGTGGTTTTACTAAATTGTCGTTGTTGTTGAACGTTTTTCATCAATTTATATGCATACGCGTGTTTTCGCACATAAATTTTATAAAGTCGCTTCGGTCCTGATATAAGTGTTGTACATATTATGTAAAGCTCATATTCTCCCACCAGAGTTCTGCGTATGATATAATTTGCTCTCTTTCGATCTCATATTCAATATGATCTCGTTGCATGGGGATACTCGGTTACTAGCAAATTGTCAAAAGGAATAGAAGTTTTATAAAATAAAGCTGTAGAAATATTATGTAATTCCTCAACTCGTATTTTTTATACATCTTCATTCGCCAAACTGAAAATACTAAAATACAAAAACATGTGTCTCTTCTAAGTTGCAAAAGAAATGCTCCAATACTCATCAACTTTGTTACCTAGAGCTTTTGATATATATGATGCTCAAATATATGAACACAAAAGCCAAAACGAAGTATTTTTATGCAATGAGTCGCAGTGAAGACTATTAGAACCGCGGTCTTCACGACTCCGATTGACCACTAACGCGAACGCGGAAGGAACCGCCACAAAGTGTGCAATTTTTTTTCATATCTTTATGACGTAATCGCAAACAAAAAACGTAGAAAGAATCTCATAGAAAATTTTTGAAATAAAATTAGGTAATAATCTTCTAGCAAAAAATGCAATCTATTACCACTGAAATATTCAAAGAAATTGGTCTGGTAGTCAATGAGAAAATCGATTTTATCATAACAACAAGAATAAGAACATGAACATAATGATAAAACGATCTATAGCTCTTCTCCTCAGGGATAATTATGTGCAAGAAAATTATTGGATTCATCCTAGCCGTTGGGTGGTTCACTTACTCCGCCATCAACCTCATGCATCTGAAACGAATAACTAGCAAACAATTATCATACCCGACATGGACTGGTAATCAGACGGAAGGTCGTGATTGCCATGTGATTATGCTGTCTTATTGGCTTTTCTCTCCCCGGGATAAATATGTAAATCCTATCCTATGAAATAATTGATCTAATATACTTTTCACATTACGGCGCTCTCAATTTTATAGCCAAAATGCCATATTCTGCAAAAGAACTAGTCAGTTCGCCAGCTTTGAAATATAATTTACTCAAATTAAATGTGAATACCATACATAACAAGAGAGCAATGCTCAAATATTTGGACACGAGTAAGATTCAAGGTCGTAAACATGTTAACGATTGTATGGAGGGTTCTAGATATCTGTGAACTAACATCATGAAGTTAACCTCTTAAACTTACCCTAAGCACAACAACTCTGTGCAATCTCTAAACAATAAAGAAATGTAAATATCCAAAATAAGGCGGATGAGATCGAATTCAAAAATTATATTTATTTTTATTTAGCTTCACACCCCCTCAAAAATTGTCTACGTCTCACCGTTTGAGAACCACTGCTATAGACCATCGTAACTTATTTGTACTGGTACACGGCACTCCTTAGCTTTACCAGGTCCTGTGACAATGATGATTCACGAGTCTTGAGCTAGTGAATTTGAATGCTAAACAATATGATTCACAACTGAAGTATTGAATCATTAACAGTTCACAGTAACTTACCACACCGTACCCACCCAGTGCGCGATCGATATAGAAAAACTTCCGACTTGCGCGTCGCAAGATTTTGCAAAATTGAAACGCAAGACAAATGTCACGATTGGCGGATTAAAACCCGTGTTCCCAAAAATAAAAATTAACACAGCTAGATTCCAAATGAAGTATCAGTTCTAATAGAATTAAAAAAAGAAATAAACTGATAGACTTCTAGCGCCAACAACAATTTTAATCACTGAATAATTTAAAGCAATCGGTAGCAACAACATATTATCAAAATGATTTATAGGTCCACTGCGTGTCTAAAAACGATACATACCGTACGTACACTTTGTCTCCAGTAACACACATATTGGTATCGATAAAAATACTTGATGAACAGCAACGAGAGGCAAGTCGGGTGTTTCATGTGATAGAAAAGAGAGGCACAATAGAAGTTGATAGTGCGTGTGTCGGACACAAACGCGTTTCGATGATTAAAGATTCCATCTGTACACAGAGTACCAAACTGAATGAATAGCGTTCAACGTTCTCCCATAATTCTCTCTTGAAACATCAAGCTAAAACTGACGGAACATTTTCCATATTATATATACATGCTCATTGATTGAAATAATATACAGACAAATTCCCCCAATTCTAAAAAATACCGACCCTCGACCCGAATGCTTTTTATACTTTGTATTGTACTATATATTGCATAATTTTTGACGCGTATTTTGAGAGTGCTTACAAATGGGTTTACAAGTTCAAAAGCATAATTCTTCTCTGATATTCAGCTCCGTGCCGCTTACAGGTAGGTACTGATAGTTAGTTTTAGTCTAGTTATCTAGTATATCCCAGCTTTCCCGGGATTAGTATTTGAATAATGCAACTAAGCTAGCGCAAGACATAATGACAATTAGGTTATTTGATTTACTACTGTTTTATTGAAACACATCCAAGAACTGACAAATAACACTAAAATCATAGAAACGAGGTGATATCTTATACTAGGGTTGGATTATCCGGATAGCGGTTAACCGGATAACCAAAAGGTATTTTGCTATCTGATATCCGGATATTATTGTAACGGTTAACCGGATAATAGAGCAGTATAAATAATGCATATGCGCATTAGTGATTCTTATATTTTTTGTTGAGTGGCCACTGACACCTATATAATATTCACTTATATCCACACTACTCGGCCTATATTTTAGTCATCCGTGTAATGCTGGAGTGAACTTGACTATAGTATTACATCACAAAACACGCAGAAAAATGTGATTATTGTGTATTTGCGTTATAGAAGAGCCCGACTTACCTTAAAATAAAAGCATTTCCACTCTAGATATGAAAATAAATGGTAAGCTGCACGAACAAATCTAATTTCTTATTATTGCGATCTTGAAAATTCATCAAATTTGAGCTACTATTGCAATTCCAATGAGTATAATTTATTTAGTACAATAAATGCAGATATTAATTAGCTTATAGTTATATATCAACATTTTCGGGAGAAAAGTCGGGTTCAGTCTCGTCGGTATATAACGCCGATAATTGTTTTATTTCGCCCGGAACTGAAATGGCGCAGTATGTTATCTATCGTCGTATGTATCTATCGTTAAGAGAGTAGATCTGAAACACACATTTTTGACTAAAAATAAGGAAGTAAATGCTAACGAAAATACCACGACTCTTGATTTATGAGCCAGTGATAGATAAAACGAGACTCTATTTTAGGCGCTGTTGAATCGCCAAAATTTCGTAATAATCGTATTTACTGAATTTACAACAAGGGTAACTTTTCACGGGATGTAACTTCTTTTCAAATCAAAACTGGCATAATGCCGATGTTAATTCCCCAAATAATCACGCGACGTGAAAGAAAACGATCGGCGATGATAACAAAATTAGCCTGTAAAATTCGACCGCCTTTATTAGTTTTGGTTTTCGAAAATTTCAAAAAGAGGAGGAAAGGCTGTTATTACATTTATGGTTTTCATGGAACTTTCACAAACAAATTTGTTTGCAAAATGGTCTATAATATTTCAGCAAAGTTTAATTTGACAGACTCTGTATCGTGTCATGTTTTTCGTTTACTCATTTAGGGTGGTAAGTAAAGTTGTTCAAAAACTGGCGCAGCATTGTTTTGGCTCTGTTAATTTAGTTTAAAAGGTCATCAAATAGAAATAGATTTAAAGTTGTGGCCTAATTAGTACAAACGTGAGTATATTTACAGTGGCATGTTAAATAAGTGAAGTTTTCAAATTAGAAGAAATTTCTGACCAGTTTTTTTTATATTCATCAATTTGCTTTGTTATTAAAATTTTTGTTCAAATTACATATATCTTCCTATACACTTTACGGAATTTGTCCCCCCTATATTCTAATTATTTTGGACACTTTTCTCACCGAAATAAAATGTTCGAAATGCACGATTTTTGTGTTCATGATTTCATTTTTATGTATGTTCTTGTGGTATATATTAACAAAGTTTATTTCGTCGTGCAAGAAATCACAAAATATCATAGAAAACAAAATACTATACATGACAATATTAAATTTCATTGTAATTGATAGGAAGGTGCGGATGATCAGAAATGATCATTGTGAGTCTGCGACACTAAAATTTAGTACGAGTCAAAATTTAAAGAAAAGAGGCTCTATAGACACAAGAAAAAAACTTTTAAAAAAATTAACAATAAAGTAGAAATAATATAAATCTTTACATATTATTTGAATAGGAGAAAATAACTTAGCAGTCGGGGGAAAAACAATTAGGACACAATATTTTCAAAAAATGTTTCATTTTATTATTCCGCTGTACATCGTACGATTACTGAGCTTAAATTTTTATTTATTGACACATGCAATATTAAAATGCACAATCATTCTTATTCAAGAAAAATAATACATATGTCTTACAACAGAACTGTGTGGTGGTTTTTGGTCAATTCACCGCGAAAATCCTGCGAAATCGGTTCTCTAAAATCAGCAGTGACTATCCGGTTAACCAGATATTTAAAATACGGAATACCCGGATATATCCGTTATCCGGATAGTGAAAATTATAGGTATCCGAACTAACTTTTTTTTTTTATTTTTTTATTTTTTTTTTATTTTACGGATCAGGACGACAAGTCTGGAATCCAGCCCGAATGCCTTCATACCCAGATTATGCCGACGGAAGTTTTATGGATCAAATCTCTCTGCCATGAAGATCACCATTTTATGTACCACATAAAGAGGTAGACTTCCTTTCATCACATCCGCTATTTGTGAGATGGTATAATCGAATTTTGTTGAGTTTAATGCCATCAACTGGGCGTTTTAATACAAGTGATTTTTGAAGGCCGAAATAAATGTCCCAGAGTAATAATTTGATTTTGTGGGTCCGAATTTTTACTCACTGCTATTTTTTCTTTTTTCCAACTAACTTAACTTCCAAGGAAGTTGAGAAAGAGGAATCGGATGATGTGGTGTCGTCACGGTATCTTTTATTGTCCAGTTTTGGTTGAGTTGAGTCCGGAGTCTTTGGATTTGATTTATTGTATTCAAGGTTGGCTGGGGCTGAGGATAATTCGTCCGGTGTGCTGTCGAAAACGGAAGTTGTTGATAAGTCACAAGGGTCGATGTTGTGTAGCATTACCTTCACGTAGGCATTTCCTTTTGATGTAGGGTGGAAAGGTGTGTTGCCTATCGTTGAAGTCTGCTTCAACCTCGATGACTGCCGGGTTGGTTTTTGTCGTAGTTGATTAGGTGGAGTCGACAGAGGGCTCAAGACGTTTCCCGGATCTTTGCACTCCGACCAGTTACTAATCTGCTTTAGGTCATTAGAACCGGTGGAAGAGGAAAACTCGTGTAAATCCGAGGCCAAATCAATTTCCGGTATCCTATTGTCAAGCATGCTGTTAGTTGTGGTGCCGTTCGAGGTATTTCCCATAGTAATTTCAGGTAGTGAGACATCTTGGTCGATCGTGGCTGGTATATCCGGTGTGTTTTGAGCAGTCGATGAAGGTTGTACGTCGTTTTGATCATTTTGTTTGCGTAATTCCGAAATCTTTGTTGATGTCATTGCAGGTTGTGTGACACTATTGTTGTTCACACGTTGTATATTCAAATGAGGTGGGTTTGCCGTCTCCAATCTTCTACGTCGTGGAATTGTCCATGTAGGTAGAGAAAGAGATGAAAAGTCTTTCTTTTTTGATGGGCAGTCTTTTTGAATATGACCCACGACATTGCAGTAACGGCAAACGGCTTCACTCTCGCACTCGGTGTAGTTGTGTCCTGCCTGCAAGCATCGTCCGCATGTTGGTACGTATAACTCTCGGGGTAGGTAGGTTTTACATCTGTTCCCACCAATTACCACATAATCGGGTAAACGGTCCCTTTTAAAATTTTGAATAAAAAAGGTAGTATGACCATTATAGATAGACGTACCTTTATAACAGTTTTTGAATGCATTCCTCACGCTTCCACATCCAAGTTCTTCAATTTTTGATACTGCCTCGTTTTATGATGTTTCCCCTGGTATCCACCGAATAGATATTCGAGTTGGGGCCTCGGTTGGCAGTGCGACTGTGATGTTACCTTCTGCTGTTCGGATTTGGCCGTTCGTTACTTCCAAAAATTGTTCGCGGCAGCTCGAGTTGGGATCTTCCGTAGCAGCGAAGGTGCAAATCCATTGCCCCTTTCGACCTTCGAATAGTCCCGTTATGTTGTCGACAAACTTTCGGGTGGACGAGTCGTTCTTCAAGATGTCGAGAAGGCGACGAAAGTCCAGATCTTGAGTGGTCGTCAGGAAGAGTGTACGCGGTCTTGTTGTTGCGACGGAAGTTTCTTCTTTCTCTGGAGTCTTCGAGGCGGCTTCGGCGTAGTTCATTCTCTTTGTCTTCTTCTTTCTTCGTTGCTATCGAGGGCCTAACCCGGTGAGGGGTTGCCTTAATCAAAACAGCAATCTAACCCTAATTTATACCCATGCTTGAATGTTTGTCTGGGCGGCATCATAATTACAATTGTTACGTCATTGTTGACTTATTGCTAATTGTTACAGAAAAACAAAAAAATCGATGCTCGGGGAAACATCCATCCCGAAGCGATGCTGTTCTCGCACGAAAGCGCTTGCGTTGTGGTACTTTGTATCCGTTTTATTCATACAGCCATTCTAGAGTAGCTGCAGACAAGTGGACCGAATGAAAAATTTGCGGTTATCCTTTCCATTCCGGTCAAAGGCGTGAATATATACAAATATTTCATGAGTTTTCTTACTTTCATTTTCGTTGTACCTTCCCTGAATGGCTTGATTAATGATTGAATAGCCAGCAATTCTGAGAACAAGTATGGTCAAGAATCTTTCTGCACGTGAAAGAGCCTGAGGATAAATACTAATTGTTATATAGAGCAGTGCTCTTCAACAGGGGTTCCGCGGGACCCTAGGGCAGGGCTACTCAACTGGCGGACCGTGGCCCGAATCCGGACATTTCGACCGTGCAGTTTGGACCGCGTCTGATTGTTTATTTCGGCAGCACAAGCATCGTTTTATAAGTATGAGTATATTTTGATTTCCCCGCAAAAAAAATCATACACAAAACACAAACAATGAACACACAGAAGATTGGGATAATCGAGGAAACTGGCAAAACCTTTATAAAGGTTTAATACATGTAAATATACATGCGCCAGTTTACCCACATTCAACACACAAACATATATTCAAAATTAAAAAGATAAACCTGCGAACGGGTATCGTCCGGGCGTCAAACTTGTGTAGCATAAACATTCGGTGGGTTCCAATTAATAAATACATTTTGATAGGATGGAATGCATGGCTATTGTATGTGTATCACAATAGTGCTTTCCCTACAAAAATATGGAATAAAAAAACACTCGTTGGCGTAAAATGGTGATGCTGTAGTTCAATTTCACTGCAAAAATAACAGTGAAAATTTTTTTTTTACTAAAAAGAACAAACTCTGTAGATAGATTGAATGTTTCATAACAGTCTATGTACAAACATTGATTGGGGTATCGGGTTCTTTTGTCGTTTTCGATTAGTTCAATTTAAAATTATTGTATCCGTTCCAATGCTTCCAACATTAATATATATCAAATTCCCACAAACGACCACCATTCCAACAGGTATATAGTTTCAGATGATTTTGATACTATTTACATACACAGGATGGAAAGATCCATAGGATGTTTCCCCGACCTTTGACCCCAGAAAAATTTTCCCTATTCTTTACTATTGCAAAATTTTGGATACGTATTTCGCGAGTGTTTCAGAGAGTTGACAATTAAAAACTGATTTACATGATCGAAACCATTATTTTTATTAAAATATACAACCACGTACCGCTTACACGCTCATTTGAGCATAGTCTATCGAAGCTTTCCCGGGACTCATTTTTGATTATTGTAACTAAACTAAAGCTAGTCGGAAGACATAATAACAATTACAATACTTCATTTACAACTAATTTTCAGAAACACAACCAAAAAGCAACGAATAACACGCGAATCCAAAAACATGGCTTGTTTAGAGCCATGCTTGAATATATGTCTGAGCATTGATGACTACATAATGGATAGAAAACTCATTGTTACCGTAGCAGACGTCGCACGCTTGAGTGGTCTTCTGTAAAATCGTATTCTGGAGGCTCAAACAATGCTTTCTTATGGCGGGGCCGCGTAGAATTAAAGCCCTAAATCTTTTAAAATTATAACCGCGTATTTTGCTGTAAATATATCCCTATTTGCGTATTTTTACATATTATTAGAGTAGAATGTAAGCAATGTATTCCGTAAGTTTATAATTGGCCACAAATGCGAGCATAGGTATGGCATAGGTATTGACATGAGCTCTTTATTTGATTTATTTTTTGATTGCTATTATTAAATGCTCTCATGTAAAAGAGTCCCTAATTGTGTAATAAAATGTTCCACTCAATTTTTCTATCTTATGAAGTTAATATGCTAAGTTATTAGCTCTTTTTCATCAACCTTTGACCTACCAACGATATCTCAATACTTTTCTATTGAAATCCCTGGCCAATCTATGATAAATTAATCCATTTACTACCAATTAGTGTAAAAATCTGGATAAATGGCCTTGATTTATGAATTGTTCTATTTCTATGTACAAACACTAATATTTGATGTTTATTTTTAAAGTGTTCTGAATCATTTCACATAGTGTTATGAAATATTGAATCTTATTTATTTCTACATTAAGTTAACTGTTTTGTTTTTGCATTAACTTTCTTGATATTTTAATATCGATTGTTTGTTTATACAAAGTTTACAATGTATTGCATTTTTGAAATGCATTTTTTTGTTGTTTAAACCAAATTCTAATTTGTTTTGATGACTCAACCCATGCATCTGATTACATTGCACTAGTGTGTGTAGAATAGAACTCTACCCATATTCGCTTGTTCAAAATCCCACTTGTTATGTTTAACTTAAATTCATTCAATAAAACAAGTTACCCAAATAAGGGGTAGCTTGTCTGACCTGCTTTCCCACTTTTTTTCGTTTCGATCATTTTATATTTTGCAATATAATTTCAATTTGTGCAAAATCCCATTATTTAAAAGAATGCTTCCATAATTGAAAATAGTAAATTCATGTAAATATTGTACATAGTATAAATCGTGAGAGACATTGATATATTGACACGAACCTGTTATTTTTATGCTTATTCAATATAATTGGGTGGCAACTGACTCTGATGACCCCCAAAGGTCGTATCGTTGCCCCCCCCAGTCATATACCGAAAACTATTTTTTTGATATTTGTTTATGTGTGCATAAATTGTTTTCTTCTTGGTTTGACAAAATGAAATAAACTCTCTCTCTCATCACATATTGAAATCATGGCGTTATTTGCCATCGCGGCACGATTTTGATCAGAAAGTGACTTCTAACTTGCGCGGGAAAGGTCGTCAGTTTAGCTTTAGAGTTTAGACGATATTTCTTCTGCAGTGGCCGACGTAGGTCTACCAACTTCATAGAATTGTAGGTATTTGATTAGCAGCTGACGGATTATATGACTTGGTGATGGCTATTTAGTTATTGGTTAGGTTCTAGACTAGACTAGGCTATATAGAGCCCATGAACATGAATGCTAATTCCTGAAAATGACCGTACCGGTACATTCCCTACAGAACTGTAAGCACCTGGATTCACTCTTCCACTAGTCTACATTAAATTGTAATAACTAGTACTAATTTAAATTTGCACTTACCTCCTGACTGTTGCACTACTTCAATGCATTACGGTACGGAATAGAACGATAACATGAATAGGCCTACTATAACGTTAAATATTGCAAACTCTGAAAATGGGGTGGACGATAGCCAAATATGGGATGAGTGGGAAAATTTGACAGAGGAAGAAATTGAAAGTTGTTTGGAATGTATAGGCCCAATTAATAGTGCTGAAAATTTCGACAAAAGTCCACCGAAAACTTTACATCATACTTTGACGACAGAAGAAGCTAGCCTGCTGTACTCCAAGGCTGCCCATTCATTGCTGCTGAGGTGTCATGTAAAAGTGCCATCTACTCCACCAGTTGTGGTTATTGATACAATAAAATCTATAGCTATTTCACATCGCAAGCTAAAACTGGATGACTTTTACATGGAGTACTCTAAACAAGTAACCTCAGCTAGTCAATTGTTGGGACTACCTCAGGCAATTGCTGCTCAGTTACTTATCAAATTATACGATGAGGTGGCTAGTTTTAAGATGAAAACCCCACATACAAGTGATTATCAAACAACAGGGATGAATGCTCGGGAAGCAGGTAAGTCTTTCTAGTCTGATTTAATGCTGATTTGGAATTTATTTTATTTCTTTACCGAAGCAGAAAACAAATTTTAGCGATCAGTAAGTATTTTATAAAATGACAGTATAGCCAGTTGTTATCTTATGACATAATTTTACAGAAATATTGGAATACATTGGTGGTTATGTGACACACAAAATTTTATTGAAGTTTGGCTCATCGTTAACTGCATGCTTAACTCAGTCACAACCCAGAGGCAGATTCATTGAGAGTATGCAGAAAAAAAAAGATTGTTTGAAGTATCCTTCTGAAGACGTCATGGGAATAGTTAGCAGAGTATATTTACTGCAAGGCAGAGAAGCAGCCAAAGAGTTTAGAGATTTTACCAGTGTATCACGTACTGTGGAAGATGATTTTTACATTAAAAAATTAGTCAGTGACATATCTAGCAAATCAGAGATGAAAGGCGATCTGCTCCAGCAAGCTTTGACTTATTTATTAAATCTTTTACCCAAAGTTTTGAATCACAATTTCGCTAAACATATATTTCAATCTAAAATGACATCTTGCCAAAAGTTTTCTCGTAGTCATAGGCAGTCTTTATGTAAAAAGTAGTACCCTATTTAACAACCTCATTCAAATTCGGCCTAGCGTGTCAATTTTAGGATTTTTGTACCAATTATTTAATGTTTTGTGCTGTTTAAAATTGTCCTTACACTGACGTTTAGTCTATCAAACCACAAGCTTTGTAAAAATTCAGATATTTTGTTGATAAATTCGTTCTGGAAATACTAAATTCAGAATTCGACAGCAATTAAAATCTATCCCAGGTGTGAATGAAATTTTCACTTGGAATTTTCATCTGAAAATTTTGCACTTAAACGTTGATTATTGTCTTTTTGATAACCATTTGAGTTTAACTTTCCTAGATTCTAATTAACCATGGATTTCGTCTGCCAAAATCTTCAACTTTGCTTGTTTTGTGTTAAAATCTAAAGGTGGTTTGAGATCGTGACCTGTGGCGCAAAATGCCCAATTAGATCGCCACATGATTAGCGTCTAAAATGGCTTGAAGATGACTTCATTCCGTACTTTTTGGAATGGCAAGTGAGTAATTTTCTCTTCTTATTTTTCAAAGCAGTTGTATTATATGTTCCAGTTGGATTTGTATTTTAGAACGAGGTGGAGGTGCTGTACAAGGGAGAGGAGAAAAGAATTCTAGCTAGGCCAACTCTGGAAGGATTGCTTTTCACAACCAGAAATATGGTTAAACTTGCTAAACGTCTTCTACAAAATGGTCTAGAATATGTATGCTTGAGAATTCTGACGCAAGATGTGCTTGAGGCAGTATTTAGTGATCTCGTAAGTCACTTTTGCATGAGCATGGAACACCTATTTTATCTGGTGATCTCGTAAGTCACTTTTGCATGAACATGGAACACCTATTTTATTTGGGGATCTCGTAAGTCACTTTTGCATGAGCATGAATCACCTATTTTTGTTTGACACAATCTCATTTTTTCTCTGTGCACACTATCAATTTCTTGGCAGTTCCGCAGTGTATCCAAAAAAATTGTTGATTTTCTCAAAAAATACGTGTGAAGGTTGATGTACACATTGAGGCAAATGCGTTATGGCTGAGTAGTTAGAATGCCTTTGCTATGTAAGTAGTCTAGTTGAAAAGATTCTTTTCAAAATGTATGGCTGCGTTAACATATCCTTGTTTGGGATGAAATTGCAAAAAAAACATCAAACATCTATTTTTTTTTTGGATTCACTGCATGTTTTGTATGATTGCACTCGCATGCGCATGTTACACTGTTTTCTTTCATTCAGCGCTCAAGAATGGCTCGCTGCAGGAATCCTGATATATCACAGGTTGGTTATGGTATTTCCGCTGTTACACAGCGTAAAATTATCAATAGAGTCAAGGGAGGGAATACCACGTTTGGTGCACAAAATCCTTGGCAATTTGTGTGCAGCGACCCACTTCCAAAGCGGCAGAAGGTCCCAAAATAAATTGGCCTTCAAATCAGTCTCTTGCCCCAATTCAGCGATCACTGCCTATCTGATTTGGGGATTCTCCTGTAAAGAGAATCCAACACCTAGACTGGAGACCTTGACGTGGTGTGTTGGCTTTAAACCAACTCCAGTCGGCATATTTAGCTTTGATTTCCTATTTAATCAAATGAGAAATAAAATGAACATACTATTTTTTTGGACTGGATTTATCCCGGGGGAGGGAGACGCCGATAACCGATTATGTAGCGAACCACGGCCTCTCGTCCGGTTAGCAGCCTATATCGGGTATGGGATTAGGTAACCCGCGCAGGGTAGTCAAGAGGTGCGAAGCATTAAAACTTTTGTGCCAATATCCCAATACCTATTTGTGTAAATCAGCATTTTCTGCTTTAACAACTATTAAAAACAAAAAGGTTGTTTAAAGAGTGTAGACATGAGTATGATAATTGCTTTGAGGGTCGTGGAGCCACGATTCAAGAATATTGCAAAGGAAATGCAAGAACAACCTAGTCATTGAATTTCACGCTTGTTACCTTCTTTCTGTTTTGTTGTTGAAGTAGAAATATTTGAATTACAAATATTTCGTGTTACGAGTATTTCGTGTTTTATTTTTGGTATTTGGGGTTCCATAAAAAACGAAAAAGTGATATCAGGGGTTCCGCAATAACAAAAGGGTTGAAGAGCACTGATATATACTGTTGCTAAAAGTATCTCACAAGAATTCATTGCAGTATGTGGACCAAAAGAAATTCCCTACCTAATGGCTTAGAAAAATCAAACTCAGAATTTCGTTCCAAACTTTGCAACATTTGTTATCATCGTATTAACCAAAATCTTTGTTTTGAACATATTACTGTTTCGGAGTTTATTTTTTCTAGGGAATTCGCTTACTAAGATGGGCTACTAGAGACTATTTGGACTGAAAGCACCAACAGGAAACTCCGAAGGATAGCAAATCACCACTCAGGAGATGGCGACTTCAAACTCCGCGGGCTACATCAGCAGGATGCAATATGAAACAATGAACTGAATTAATATTTTAACTCACCCTTTTAATCTTATTATCATGCTTAGTTAGACAAAGACAATAGAAACAGCAAATTAGGTTAAGGATAATAAATTACAATTACATCAAATTTGAATCCAGCTATCAATAGAAACAGTTCTCTTTGTCAAAGTAGCATGAGGGCCCTTTCTTTCTCCTATAGTTCATAGCACAAAATCAAATATATTCCTCCCTTCCTTCCCCCATGAAACTATATTACTCTATTGTGATCCTAATACAATTAGGGCAATCCATGACATGGAAACAATGCTTCTTTTTATAAAATATTAGCCTTAATTAAATAGTACTTTTATACATTTATTTTCTTCTGGCAAAAATGCAATCATGACAGGCTTTGTTGAAATGCTTTTCTTCAAGTTTATTTTTCCTTTAATTCTTACCACATTCGGCTTCAATTTTGGAAATAAAACATGAATACCTAAGAATTTGACACTCGAACTGAAGTATTACAACAGAATCTGTATGGTTCACATTTTTGCTGAAATAGATATATTCTATCAAAGACTCTACTAGCGCCCTTGAGTGACGCCATGTAGGCATAAGAACCGCAAATTTATCTCTTATGCTTCGCCCATTCATACTATATAGTCTCACCACTCTAAGGCGCTGTATTTGCGCCTAAATTTTGATTTCATTGTTATGTACGAGGTGTGGCTAAAAAGAAACGAGACTGACGTCACAGATTGCGCAACACGATTAACCATTGGTAATCAACACTTTTACAGTGTGGTGTAATATGTGTTCTTTGTTCAACAGCTTTTTTGACACAATATCGCAATTATTTTTGCTCTTTAGGAGCCATAGGTGAATGTGATTAATTGCTTGTTGAAAAAAAAATTGCCGTGCGAGATCTGATTGAGTTTTTTGGCGATAGGGGGTTCAATTGCAGAATGACGATTGAGCAATGAATTAACATTAAATTTTGTGTCAAACTTGGAAAAACGGCGACTGCGACTTTGAAGAAATTGTGTGACTTTTATGGAGATTCTTCCATGTCCAGAACAAGAGTTTTTGAATGGCACAAGCGATTTGTGGGATGCAGGGAGGATGTGGAGGATGATTCGAAGTCAGGAAGGCCTTGCACTTCCACAACTGATACCAACATCGAAAAGGTATCAGTTGTGAGTTCAGTTGTGAAAGGCAGTTGATTCGCAGCGACCGTCGCTCAACAATTCGCGTCATTGCGAAGTTGGAAAAGACAAAAAAAACGGTTCGCACCAGTTTGGTTGACACTTTTGGCTTGTGAAAGGTGAGTGCCAAAATGGTGCCAAGGCTGTTGACTGAGGAGCAGAAAGCTCAACGATTAAATGTTGCCCAGTTGACATGCATTTTTCCAAGTTTGACACAAAATTTAATGTTAATTCATTGCTCAATCGTCATTCTGCAATTGAACCCCCTATCGCCAAAAAACTCAATCAGATCTCGCACGGCAATTTTTTTTTCAACAAGCAATTAATCACATTCACCTATGGCTCCTAAAGAGCAAAAATAATTGCGATATTGTGTCAAAAAAGCTGTTGAACAAAGAACACATATTACACCACACTGTAAAAGTGTTGATTACCAATGGTTAATCGTGTTGCGCAATCTGTGACGTCAGTCTCGTTTCTTTTTAGCCACACCTCGTATATGTTTATTTGGTGTTGTGTTGTCTCTATTTATATATATTGTCTTGTCTTATAAACTCCCCTGTATAAACAGTTTTGTATACTCCACCCTTACCACTTTCACCACACCAAACGACCCATTGCCCCACCTTGCACAACTGTCTATATAAGGGAACATACTATACATATTTAATCTAATGTTTTTTGTTTTATATTTGTTAAAAAGGGTGCATGCCGCACATATGTGTTTTAGGCCGGTACGGTCTTGTGCATGCATCTCGTCTTACATAATAATAATCGTTCATTTATTTTTTTATCACTATTACGAGACGAATAAACATACATACATACATATATAGACTGCAGTGGTCACCGAAGTGTGGGTCGCGACCCCAAGTGGGGTCGCCTTAAATATTTCTGGGGTCGCCGAGTGCCCATCGTTGTCTTTTCTTTTATTATTTGTATTATGTGTGTGACTTTTCAGCTTAACGCTAGATACTTCAAACAAAAGAATCTTTTATCTATAAAAATTTATCTATAAAAAAAAAAAAAAAGAATCAATGACAAGCACGCAGACAGGTAATACCAAGAGCAATTACGATAAATCAATTATGACATCATAATCACAAATTTAGTCCGTGTGAAAAACAGCGTTCTATGACACTTTTGGCAAATGTAGATTTATGTAGTTTGGCAAAAAAAGTAGTGTAGATTTAAATGCAATTATTCTTTTAATATCAATAGTTCGATATAAAATTTGGATTATGAGAAATTCTGTCATATTTGAAAATAAGACACCTGACATAACACTTCTTAAAAAACAGATAAAAATGGCCTTAATGCATACAAAAAGTATGGAAAGTTCCAGAGTAAACAAACCCTTTGAAAAGGAATTACAGAATTTATGTGAAGCAATTACGTAGGTTAATGATAAGTTTTATTACATAGTTGCTAATTTTGTTTTTTTTTTCTTTTTTATTGTATTACGGTATATCATAACAATTATTAAAATAACTTTATATTATTATGACTAATGATCACTGATGAAACAAACTGAAAAAACTATGAAAATCAATTTCAACATATGGATTATGAATTCAATGGAATATGGACTTATTTTAATTTGTACATTTATTCATTTTTTGCATATTTATTAAAATCACTCATTGGGTGAACCAATTAAAAAAAAATGGTTATTTCGTATTGTTCCGTTGGCTGTACGTATAGTATAGACAACGAAATGAATCTTAAGTTACATTCCACTGTTTTCAAAAGATCCGGAACGTCGCACAATGTGGATATCATCTATTGGCAGGACTGCTTGGTGTCAAGTCCAGAAGTCATCTCGCTTGTGTTTCACTGTTTGCGGACAGCACTTCGTTGATGGTGAGTGATGATGTGCCGTTATCAATTTCTTTAAATATTCATGAGCTCCCTCATTTCATTGGAAAGCAGATGACAAACTACTGTTATTGGTAGGCGTAGGCCTACTTGCAGACTTGACTTGTGTAAGAAATTAATCATCAATTGCTATAAGGTACCGGTATTGTTATCTTAGCTAGCATGTATCATTGATTATGGAGTCGAAATAAAACTTATCTTATCACCCTGGTAGTTTCACAGGTTCCAATCCCATACAGAGATAGTTATGTGCGAGAGGATTGCTGCTCTCGTCCCACTGAGGGTGGTTCACATGACCGCTGGTCAGTTACGACATCTCCCACCATGAAGTCCATGCTTCTGAAAACAAATAACGGGCTAACTAATCCCGACATAGAATGGTAATCGTACGACCCCCCCCCCCCCCGACATTGGTAGGCATATTTGCGTTTTGAATTGAAATAAATCTACAATAATGGTCAGAAGGTGTTGTCTGATTGTTTCATTAGTTAGCAGGTAATCTATTACTGATCTGATACACAAACTTGGTACTGTCAAATTATAGAGGGCCAACAAAGAGATGCCACTCTGTGTGACGTCATAGGTTCCGCATGAGTAATGAGGTATGGACTTCTCAGCTTTCCCTTTTGCCACCAAATATTTAGGCCGAACGTTTGAACCCATACTAACCCTAACTCATGGATTTTAGCACCCTCATATAGATTGAACCCACAGATATACGGGTGCAAATGTATGGGTTCAAATGTACGTTCACCATATTCAGGTATTGTATCTCATTTTCCGTACAGTATCTGGCTATTTTGCTTTCAGGCCCATACCCAGATACCACAGTATTCTTGGCAAATTGGCTCTAAATTATTTACCAGTACCGATATAATTCTAATCGTACTAGAATAGGAATCCGTTATTTCAACTTTTGTGAAGAGGGGACGACAGTTTCGAGAAGCAAATCAAGCATTTGTGGTATCAGACATAGAGTTTATTATTCGTCAACCAGAAAAACAAGCATTGCAGCAATAAAAGCAAAGTTATTCGGTATAGATGTATAGACTGGGGGGCGCTAACTGTTGGAGAGTTATCTGGTTTTCTACAAGACATTTTGAGGTTCGTTTATAAAATCATAGGGCTTTGTACCCGATTCGGTTGAGTATTACTGTATTATAGGATTGGTATAGATCTGGGGTTCCTTCCCTTATCCACTGTTTTTTTTTTTTTTTTCTATTACAGAAGACTATCTACCAAATACTGTTCTACTATTAAATAAATTTTTTTTTTTTAAATCAAAATATCAGCTGATTACAAATATATGGATATGTGCTTGGGGGTTGAAAGGAGCCATAGAGGGAGTTGAGGAGGTTAGGTCAATCTTGAAAATACATGATCAAAAGATTTAGCAACTTGAGCAAAAAAGAAAGATATCAAATACACTAACAAATACTGAAATTTTGAAGCTATTCAGATATGGTGGAAATTTTTTCATTTCAGACAATGTGTAGGCAAGAAAAGTATTATGCGTAACTGTAAAATGTTGAACTTGATAATGTGAAATACTGATTGCCTCCCCATATTCTTGGGGCATATAATATATATTCATATTTATTATCATAACTTGAACTTAGGCTTGCACGTAATTTACGAAATTATTTCGAGTTACGGAAGCGAAGTTACGATTTACGTAAAGTCGTAATTATTGGTCGAGCGCTTTCGCGATTGAAACGAGCTCTCTTCAAAGCAGTCAATTCCGTCGATTGTAAAAAATGAAAGTTTAAGTAAAAGAAGTTAGAGTTCCGATATTCGCAGCCGTTTCTCTCTCTCTCTTGTTCGGCAGATGGGAAGGCATAACGCGTCATTCACTAACCTATTATCACCTTATCTAGTATAGCCAATGTACATATTAACCGTAGATAAGGAATAGAATTGTGTTGAGACCGATGGACGTCAACACACCTGGTTTCAACTTCTTCGGGTGAAATGACTAAAGAATGTAAGAGATCAACTTATAAAACATGGTCTATTTGTAAATGCCGTGATAATTAATGTCGCGCTTATCAAACAGCAATTTAAAGACGGAAGAGAAATTGCGTAATGAACCAACGCAACTTAGTATTTGGCATCGGTGAAGCGATTGAGACGGCAGAGAAACAACAATACGACGGGATTTCCCGTGTTTATTCTGCGCGAGATCCATTTTCTATTACAAAATCTTGATGTTCTGTTACCGATTTTATCGTTGTATATCTGTCCGGACTTGGCCTTGCTCAATATGTTTTTCACAATGCCTCGCAATATGTCGGCCAAATATGATTACCTGTCTTTACCAAATGCGGCAACTTATTTTGATTTATCGTCGACTCGAATACCACCGGCACTCAACCAAACTTGTGTCAATCTTGGCAAATAGGATTGTCGACTTGAGTTAGAAAAATAAATTAATATTTTCATAAGTGCAAAATAAATGACACAAAATGCATTGTTTTGCGATATAACTTTGTATTTTCGGAGAAGGCATGTCATATAAGTAATATTTGATCTAAATTTATCGCAAATATTGTTATAACTTTTAGGCCGCGAAATGATTTAATGTAAAATGAAGCATGGAATTCGGAATATCGTCAATAAGTCGGCATCAATAATTATTATAAAATGCTAACTATGTAGTAAAGTCGGATATTGTAAAAAACGATGAAATAACAATACGACGGGATTTCCCGTGTTTATTCTGCGCGAGATCCATTTTCTATTACAAAATCTTGATGTTCTGTTACCGATTTTATCGTTGTATATCTGTCCGGACTTGGCCTTGCTCAATATGTTTTTCACAATGCCTCGCAATATGTCGGCCAAATATGATTACCTGTCTTTACCAAATGCGGCAACTTATTTTGATTTATCGTCGACTCGAATACCACCGGCACTCAACCAAACTTGTGTCAATCTTGGCAAATAGGATTGTCGACTTGAGTTAGAAAAATAAATTAATATTTTCATAAGTGCAAAATAAATGACACAAAATGCATTGTTTTGCGATATAACTTTGTATTTTCGGAGAAGGCATGTCATATAAGTAATATTTGATCTAAATTTATCGCAAATATTGTTATAACTTTTAGGCCGCGAAATGATTTAATGTAAAATGAAGCATGGAATTCGGAATATCGTCAATAAGTCGGCATCAATAATTATTATAAAATGCTAACTATGTAGTAAAGTCGGATATTGTAAAAAACGATGAAATAACAAGTCTTCGTCGCGAGGCATGCGAAAGTATAATCAAACGAGAGAATACGCTTGTAGTTGATTAATAAATTAGCAACCCGGAATTTTTATTTAATACGAAAGTGATTTTAAAATAGTGAACTATCGTTTCTTAAATATCTTACCAGTGTTGGTAATGATTAATTTGATCGCATAAAATTTGGTGATAAAGTGGTTAAAAAAAAAAATCAAAGCTAATACAAAAGATCAAAATCAGAATAAAATTATTTTTAATTCACTCCTTGATATTTGTCTTTAACATCTGTCGCCGACGTGTAGTACTGCCGGGAATATAAAAACCAAACTTCGATGTCCCATTCGGAATAGAAGTGGATTAAATTGGTTGTTATGATAGGTTTAAATGTGTGAAATTACACGGGGTCATTACGTAATCGATTTGGCCGTCATTACGGAATTGATTTTTGTCAATTACGTGCAAGCCTACTTGAACTATATGTTAAGCTGAGAAATTTGTTTTCTTAATAAAAGGTGAACCCATTGATGAAGAAGTGTACGAGTCAGAAAATTGCTGTTGGGGTCCTTGTCAATGGTTCGTAGCAATAACATACAAAGTGAGGTTGAGATAATAAATTTTGGAATGTGTACTAGGGATACAAATAATTACATGGAGTGTATAAAAATAGAACATATAATATAAATCCATCCTGAACCTAATATAGTTGGGTTGATTCAAAGAGTTGATTCAAATTGGACGTTCAAGATGTTTTCAATCATTATCAAGAATGTGATAATGGTGATAATCAAAATGAGGTATAAAATTGGTCAGGTTAAGTATATGGGCCATCCCAAATGACTATAGGACAATTCCAGAAATTTTGCATGTTGTTGATGCAGTATATTTTTACATTTTTAGCTACATGTTTTGTTTCATTGTCCGATCAGTTGCTTTATGGAGTTTGAACAAAGTTACATACAAGACTTACTACTTAGTGGATATAAAATATAGCACACAATCAAACACTTTGTGTCGCGAATCATCACAAAATATGTCAATTATACCAAAATTTCTACATTTCAGGCAAACAATCAAACCCTGGGTGAAATTTCAACTTTTTCGGCGAAATGAATGTAGTCCAATAAATTCCAATGTCTTTTGATATAAAAAATACTTTTAAAAAAATTTGATGAAATTCAACATTTGCTTGGAATTGCCCATATGAGGAGAATTTGCGAAGATTGAAAAATTGCAATATTCAAGAAAAAGTAATGGAACAGTGATCAAACATAATATGGTAATTATAGTGATAACTGAGCAAATGAAAAACTAGAATATCGGTTAGAAACCGAAGACTTATTGAAGGTTAGGGGATCCCCCAAAACAGTGGTCTTACTCCATAGTGACACCGTGTGTCCCATCACTAATTAATTAATAACTCGCTAATTATAAGACATAATCCATCCAAAATCAATAGGCTTCTAATCCGAGCTATGTTTTGCATTTGCACATGCGAAAATCAAACTAAAGCCCATGGTAATAATACTGACTATCACGTAATTTGATTTATACCTAAGCCTCAACTAAAAGCTGGCAATGAGAATGTAAAACAAAAAGTACAGGCTCCGTAAGCCGTTCCTGACAGTCAACATAGGTGAAAATGCGTCTGGTCGGATGCGAAAAATGTAATTGTTACGACACCTTTAAATATCGCTGACTCGAGAAACATATTGGTATGAAGTAACCAATTTTTTCGTCGTTGGTTCAGTGAAAAATGTAAATAGTATCAAAATCATCTAAAACTATAATACGATAATTGTGCTGCCAAAATAAATGAGCAGACGCGGTCCGAATTGGGGTGTCAAAAGGTCCGAATTTGGACCGCTGTCCGCCAGTTGAGTAGCCATGCCCTACATGGCTTACAGAAAACCCAAGGTTAACAACAATTTATGTGTATCCACTTCAAGGATATAATTCTCGGATATGCCATGTCAACACAAACTGCATATGCATACACATAAATAACCAAGTAAATTTACAGTTGATGAAACAGCAAAACAAAATTTCACACTGTACCAATCAATGGGATCGATTCATGAATTAAATTAGAAGTTTAAGTCTTATCAGCTGTAATACCAAATGCATACCATAGGTAATAATACACTTTATCTCAGTAAGTACCCTTTAGGTTGCAAAAAAATGTACACATATTTTGATAATAGTATAGACAGCTCAATAAAGATATAAATATATATTTAGACAACACATGTAAAAATACCAAACATGAATTAATACCAAAAAGATAGGGTAGTTATTAAAAATAGCATTTAATTTAAAGGAAATTATAGGCTACAGCAGAAATGGAACCTATATGGTTATTCTTCATAAGAATAACTATGCGAATGGAAGGAGAGTACAGTATGAGGTATATTTGTTGCCTAATATTGACATAGTGGGGAATAAAATGATTTAAGGGATATACAGTACAAGAATTGCAGAAAAAAAAAATTCATCTACTATTTATTCTATAAAACTCACTAAAGTTTTTGTAAAAATTCGATTCGCTGTAGTCTGTTTCGAAATCTTTGTCAAATTTGAATTATGCTCTTACTTATTGGTAAGCCTCTTCTAATAGTAACATGCATGCTCGAGTTGAATATTTCAGCTTTCGCTCCGGGTACTGCAGTAATGGGATTGTTGATTGGGAGGGCTTTTCTACACAGCGGGAGTCCACAGCTTTTGCCGATTCTGCAAATTTAATATACGGACCCCTTTTTCAGGGTGTATCCTGCAATTTACTCGAACATGCCTTTTTCATAACTGCCAAATGCCAATCTGTTCGCAGATGTTACATTGTCATCCAGTGGCTGGAGAATGTGGTAGCTTTTTTCCAACATGGCTGTAAAAAAAATGTCAGAATGGCCAGCGAACAACTTGGGCGAGAATTGTAAGCATAGAGAATTTAAGCATGACTTGGTCAGCTCTTTTCTCCCTGGCAAAGACTTGCATGAGGGTTTTTATAACATTTAAACTTTCAAATGTTGTCGAATCTTACGTTATTCACTAATTTTATAGCTGCATCATAAGAAACTTTACTTGTGTGGATGCTTTTTAATAAATAAATTCAATCCTCCAAAAGGAACTCAACAATTTTATATATCTCGTTGGTAGCCATAATACAGATGATTAGCAGTAAGTAAAACTAAAGCTATGCTGGTTAGGCAATGTGAAAAAAAAATTAATTACAGAGATTGTGCAAATTGACAAACTAAATGCGGTGATGCTTTTAATTAATCAACACTCAGTAGTGTTGAGCACGAACAGGATCCAGGACTCCGGCAGTGTTTTCAGGAGTGGGAATATTTTCGGTTGCCCGGAGTCAATTAGGAGTCCCAACTAAATCTATAATATATCCTATAGAAGTAATGTACGTACAGGCATAATTTAAACGGACTTAAATTATCCAACACAATCGTGCCTCGTTAGGCTAATATACCATTGGAGAATCCATCCGTGTTTACTACTGATGTACAAGCTTGAACGAGATGTAATTTTTAACAGAGTTCTGGCATTTGGATGCTGTTGCCGGGTAGTAGCGAAAACTTGCATGCCTGTATGTGCCGTGAATTTGTTGTGCATTGCCGGTGCCAAAGAAATGCACCGTACGTACCGGTACCGTATAACCGGGACTGTTCACTGTTATGTTGAACACTATACTGCTATATATAACCTGATAACTGTATAACAAACATATGAAACATGCTTTTGGCGAAGAATATTGTTAAATACTTGAATGTAATTGTGGCTATGAAGCATTAGTTCTATGCAATGTTAAAATATGATTGTAGTGAACACTGAATTCATGGGGCTGTGGGGTGGCCAAGCCTCGAGCAAACCATTATTCCCAAGATTTGGTAAAAATTGTTTTAGCATATGGTAATCAAATATGCATTAAATTGAGTCATGTTTGAAAGACAGCGCCTATATATTCAGTTTGATTTGAATTAGAAAATGTGTAAAGTTTTGGTTGGTTGCCTTTTTTTCATAGTTTTCGATAATTGGATAAATGCATTTTTCAATCACACGGTACTGTGGGGCTTAAAATTACTCAAATTTTCAAAAAAACTTCCAAATTATTTCTGAAAAAATGGACTATAACTATTTTTTTTATACGATCCCTGACTATAGTCAGATGATGCATGAATGCCACATAGTTATAAATGCGGCGCTACTTCAGTACTTTGTTTTCATAGTGTTTTGATGTGCTGGCGCCTGGCAGTCAACCTGATTATACATAGGTGCCATTTGATCTCACAATATACGTGCTAGCATACGTAATACCGCAGACTTTTCAATGTTCAGATCAGTTGTAGTGAACACTATAATACATTGTCACTCCCCATGTGGTTTTAGTTTCAGCAATGTAAATTTCAGCAATTCCAAATAAAACTGACAATGTACAAACGTGAGTTTGGGAAATATAATAATGAATATTTTCAAATGTTTGTATTTGTAGTGTGTTTAATGAACATAAAATACATCAACGCAGCATGTTTTTGATGTTTCTGCTGTAGTGAACACTAAAATATGTCAAAATTAGATTTGTCAACAGGAGTCATAGTTTTCCTTGTTCGAAGTCGGACTCTGGATTCGAATTTTGATTTCGGATCAGGTCGGAGTCTGAAAATTCTGACTCCGCTCATCTCTGTTAGAAAGGCATCACATTTCCTACTTCCGTACCTCTTTACTCATGTGGAACGACTTTTGAACCCGCCAGTGAATTCTCTATTATCAATATCATCCTCTGTGGTCAAATGATGATTAGTGTGTAAAGCCGCCTGAACCCATTTTCACTAGAAGAACAATAACACTGTAAAATATTTGATAGAAATTACCCCTCAAGGCATCATATCTTCCATTTTATTAAAGGGCTGTGGAGACAGATACATTTTTTACTCTAAATTATGGAATGTTACTTCCAGGTTATCTTACCCTGATGCCTTTCGGGTGCGGTCGCATTTTTGAACGGTGCAGAAAGATTAGATTGACAACAATGAACCAGCACTTAAGGAATATCAACAAGTAAAGGCCGAAATATGAAATTACATGGCAGCATACGGACATCATAACAGAATCGAAAGATGAATACAACAGGGATTGATTCAGATATTTCTTTTTGTGACAAAGAGTATGATATACTGCTATTTCTAGAAATTCCGCTTGAATACTGAGTATTCAACTATATATGTGTAAATAGTTTGCAGTGTAACATTTTTAAACATTCATTTAGTGGCATATTTTTGATTTGTTCTCTCTGTGTGTATACCGGTACTGTTTTAACAACGTTGGCCACGTCAATGTATCAATTAGGCTACAGACCTGCTCACGTGTGATTAGTGTTTTTCCTAATAATTGCTTTTATGAGTGTCCGCACACCGAATTTGCCGCCATGGTTTTGCGTTTGTTTGTATATTAAACCACTTATCACCTTTTCCGCAATGCCCAATCTAGCAATCAGTGTAGTTTTTCATGGCTTGGTTTTTCTTAAAGCTTTCATGGCTTCATGAGTATGACTATCGTAGCAAATTTATTACATTCCACTCCCCACATTATCTTTGCATGAGGTTGTAGGTATTGGTCATTATCAACGTAATTGTTGAAAGAGAGTACAACAGCCCGAAAGTTTATTACTATCGTGTATTTTGTTTTTTTTAAGTTTGGCCCAAGCCTCATTTAATTGGGCTTGTGTTTTTGTGTGCGTGCTGGTGGGCAGGCACATGAGATACTTCATGTTTTAAACTTGTTTGTAGGTTTTGCTTGCCCTCCAGAATTCTCCATTTTAAATTTAGGTTTGTTATGGAGTTTTCGAAATAAACTATCTATCTATCTATCTACCCTTGCTTATAGATATCTTGATGTTAGATGTTGATGTTATCAATTGTTTTTTAAAAATACATTTTTGATGTGCTTTATTATTCAAATATAATTTTATTTGCAACTGTATTTGGTTGTAGTATCGGTGTCCAACTTTAGACTGAAACCTTCACTACCAGACCCACCGAAACAAAAAAGCATTTCTCGATAGGGTCGTACTGAAGTTGTTTTCGTTCAAGCACAATGGACACTTAACTCCACCAATCCACAGTAATCACAAGTTACTTTGTCATTACGATAAGCATCAATAAATGGATACTGAAGATGTATTATCAAGTCACGCAAGCTGAGGCCTTGTGCCACTGTGGTCTTGTTGCAACTTATACTTTGCCATCTATCTATTCCATGGTCGCATCCATATACGGTATGTAAAATAATACAGATTCATTTGATATCATGATCCTGCACTAGCTTTGTGATAATTGTAGAGTTTTCATAAAATCTAGCGATCAAGTGGTGAAATTTATGTCCATATCCCACCACAAACACTAGTCGTAAATGAATTTGATTCCGGGTAGCATATCTTTTTTACCAATGACAAAAGACCATTCTATGTCGGGATTAGTTAGCCAGTTATTTGTTTTCTGAAGCATGGCATGAACTTGATGATGGGGGATGTCGTAACCGACCAGCGGTCGTGTGAACCACCCCCAGTGGGAGGAGAGCTGCAATCCTCTCGCACATAACGATCCCCGCATGGGATTGGAACCTGTGAAGCTACCAGGGTGATCAGAGATGCAGTGGCGAGCGTATTCCTAGATGGCAAATTCGATTGAATTCTGGTTATTTTTTGCATGAACACTGGCGTTAAACTTTAGTTATCTATTCAACTTTTCACACTTAGTAATAGATCACCTGCTAACTAGGGAAACGATACATAATTGCAATTGAGGATTAATTCCTTACACAAGTGAAGTCTGCAAGTAGGCCTACGCCTACCAATAATAGTAGTTTGTCATCTGCTTTCCATTGAAATGAGGGAGCTTATGAATATTTAAAGAAATTGATAACGACACATTATCACTCACCATCAACGAAGTACTGTCCGCAAACAGTGAAACACAAGCGAAATGACTTCTGGACTTGACACCAAGCAGTCCTGCCAATAGATGATATCCACATTGCGCGACGTTCCGGATCTTTTAAAAACAGTGGGATATAACTGAAGATCCGTTTCGTTGTCTATACTATACGCACAGCCAACGGCACAATACGAAATAACCATTTTCAACAGTCAAGCAAAACGGAAACATATAATCCGACTTGCAACTGACAGGAGCTAGCTGGACGTTTTTGTTTTTTTGCCGTCCAGTAAACAAAGTCACCGTGACCCGTGCAAGTCCTTCTATATATTGCTGATTGATTTTTATTACGGAAACAAACGAAGATGTCGATGCTTGGCACACCTATGTCATTGATACACCGTTGCCGTATGAACTGTCGGTCGATAATAATATTTATTGTACCGTATCGTATGGGATATGATAAATGCCCAGGGTTTGTGTAATAACAATATATCCCCAAAATGAGAAAAATGTTGTCTTATGTCTTATATGTTCATTTATCAAAAACAAAATTACAAAGTAGAGAATTATCAGATTTGCAAATATATATCCATTCACTTATGAATAACACGTTTTTATTCAAAAAATCATTTCAAAAATTTTGATTAGGTCTTATTTTCAGGGTAAGTCTTATTTTCGGGGAAACACGGTAGAATTTTTGAATCATCACATGCCCACCTGTACTCTGGGCAATGATTACATACAAGAGGGCTGCCTTATTTGCTCGCTCCCTCGAAAATGTTTTACAACTTAATTTGTTTGCTTAACTCGCAAGCTAAAACTGACTTCCTCTACTACCAAGTCGATATGGAGTGGCATGCTTACCGGCCTTCCTTTCCCGGGATGCAAATGGAAATCCTATATTTTGGGTTGAGTTTTAAAAAGCAAGTCCTTATTGTAAAGTATGTACCTAAATTGATATTTTAATACCTGTATATGGGAAAACATATTTGAGAAAGACTTGTACAAATGTATGATCATATTGACAGAAAAAATTTTCTTGTTCACTGTGTAAGTAAGAGTACCGGTAATTTTTTAATACAGCAAGAACGCTTGCTCTATACACAGCCTATTAGGACCCATATTGATGAAAAACCATATAAAAGTGGTGGATGTGGAAAGTGCTTTGCTGGTAATATAGATTCAAATTCTCATTTCGAAACCAATTCAAAATTGAACTTGTCTATATTAGATCGCTTTGTGGTTGTTTTGGAAGGTAAGTTTACAACTGTCAAATTAGTTTGGCTTATCAGCATAGTAAATATTTTTTGATTTAGTATATGTTAACTGTTTACCTTTCTAGAATAATAGAAATTCAGCAAGATAAAACTAATAAAGGATTATGGGATAATGGCTCGTGTAAGATATCTTTCAATGACGGAAATAAATTCTGAAAAAAAAATTAATTCCAGATGTTCCAGTGCTTCTAAGGATACTATTTTTCCTTGTTTATTCTGCAAAAGTAATTTTACAAGTGCTCCTGCAATGAAAAATCATCTTAAGCAACATTCAGAATCAGACATACAGCTGCTTAAATGTGCCTTCTGTGATAAGTATTTTGTGAAGGGAAAACTACTTAAAAGGCACCAAAAAATTCATTACAATTGAATTGTTGAAGAAAACATTCAAATCGTTTCGAATGGACCCTTTCTTTGAACGGAAATATCTAATCTCATTGTTGAGGTGAGGGGAGATTAGCTTTGCCTTATGTAAAATGTTTTTTGTTATCATGTATATAAATTACTTTTATACTTATACTTTCTGATGGAAATAGTAAATAAATTTAAATATTGTCTGTGGAGAAATTCCAATAAACAATGTTAAATGTTCTAGTAACTTGGCAATTACCAGAGTGTTGTTATTAACATTATGCTTTACTGTCTGGTTGATGCAAAGGTGTATTTAAATATTAGTAACAAATAAAAAAAAAATTGGAGCCTTTTTAGGTAGGTGGTATATAAAATTGGTTGAGTAGTGTAAATATTTGGTTTCGAAATGGAACAATACTGTTTAGTACAGGGGTGGGCGAGGTTTTTGGACCACAGGCCAAAATTTTGACAACGTCGACTGGCGGGCCATGTAAGTGTGACGTAAAAAGTTACATTTTATAAACAATATTTATGGACACGAGATGTACATATGATTCTTTCTGTTATTGGATACAAAATGAACCTGTGGATCATTTTAGTATTATGTTGGTGTGTTGTTGTTCTTGGTGTTTTTATTTTATTTTCAACTACTGGACCAATTGCTTTCAATTTTTCAGTGGTTGTAATTTTCGTTATGTGGCTGTTACTTTTTTGTGCTCGTATATTAGAGCATAGCTCTCTTGTTGGACAAGGTGTGCACATATGGATCGTTGTGTTATTATGTTGTTGTTCTTTTTGTTTTTTATGTTAAAATTATTTTTCATGCCGTTATGAAAAAACGTTTACTTGAACAATTGCATTGAAATTTTTTCTCCCTCGAATCTAATTTCAAATAGTTCACCGCCATGTTTCCGAGGTCTATGTTTATTTCAAATATATCTGTGAGCTTTATGGTATTCGTTTGTTTGTGTGCTATGGCGTCATTAAAATAAGCGCACCTTGCGAACGTCGGCGGATCTCGTTCGTTAAGTGGGAATATTTTTTATGGGGAACGATAGACTACGCCAGTACGGTACCAGATCTGGTAATACAGGAGTGACTAGGAAGTAGGATTAGTTGGCATATATGTCAATTTACGTTGAAACTCGATCATAAAGAATGGGTGATCGTCACATGACCTGGAGAAGCAAGGATATCCCCGGTACCCGAATACAGTTACCGTGCTGGTGAGTTACCGCATATGATTTTCGAGGAATTGATAAAAAAAAATATTTCGTTTTGCCTGATTTCAAATTTAGGGTTCATTTATTTCCGGCACCTGCAATATCTCTGCATGTACTGGGGCCTAAAACGAGTATGTGACAAAATCTGCCTACATTCTTGTTTACGTTTATATCGAAATATATATCGATAACAATTTTACTGCAAAAGTATATATTGAAGTGTTTTTTTTCATCATGTTTGAGTTACATGTTTTCTAAAAATCAGCACGAAATGCCAGTTTGCAAAGTGTTTTGCATTTCCTATACCAATTAAAAAAAATATCAATAGCAGAAGGAACCTTTAAAAAACCTTCGTATTTCATTTTGGGGTCCTAGTTTTCTTGTGGTATCTGAACGTGATGGTAAAATTAAATATCGTATTCAGTTCATTTTGTGGGGCGCTGGCTGCTGCAAATCCAGCTCGCAACGGATCGTGTGTTCTACCCATTGAGGTGTCCGCGATGGTTCTATCAGAGTTTGATGCAGTAGATCAGCGTTTCCCAAACTGTGTACCGGTGTTCCGCGGTACACAGTTTGGGAAACGCTGGTCTACAGCATCAAACTTTTTCCGAGTGTTCCGTGGAAAAGGGATCAAAATTACGACTAATTGGTCGCCATGGAGATCTTGGAATCGAGAAGTTGTCGCCCAACTGGCGAGTGGCGACTGTTCAATATCACATCACCGTCGACCTGAAGCGGATTAACTTTTTGAGCCGCACTTAACCGGATCAAGAGCCGCGTGCGGCTCTCGAGCCGTGGGTTGGCAACCCCTGCTATTGGCAACCATGTAGTCCTGAAGAATAAAGATAAGATTTACATATTTATCCCGGGGGAGAGAAAAACCGATAAGACGGCTTATCCATATGGCAAACCACGGCCTCTCGTCCGGTTACCATTCCAAGTCGGGTATGGGATTAGTTATATTGTTTTTTTTTTTCAGAAGCATGGACTTGGTGGTGGAGGAAGCCGTAACCGACCAGCGGTTACGTGAACCACCCAACGACGGCGAGGAGTCCAGCAATCCTCTCGCACATAACCATCCCTGCATGGGATAAAGGAAAAAGTTCAATTCTTCTTCCTAAACTCGATTCAGCAGATAAATAAACTGCAGCTCACGAAATTGCAGCAAGTAGCCTACTTTCACCTCCATTATTACGTGACATTACAGGCAATGCGTAATAGAAAGTGAACGACATAAAAAGGTAAAATGAATTCATTGATTCATATGCACAACATTTGCAATATGTAAAATATATAATCATATTTATGTTTAACACAATTCTGTTAGTTTTCGCGGCGCATTTGGCGACTCGCCACGGCGCACTAGTGCGCCGCACTCTTTGGGAACGGCCGCATTGCACCATTTTTACCCTTTCATTTTTTGGTGTTCGGCAAGGCGAGATAAAAAGCTTAAGTGTCCCGTGGCCAAAAAAGTTTGCGAAACGCTGCTGTAGACTGGAACATGGTAAATATATGTTGAGGTAAATTACGATTCTTTCAATTGGACGTTAGACAAGATAAAAAAAGTTCTCATCGGGATGTTCTATATTTCCGGTCGAATGGACCTTTCCCCGAGCCTCGACTTCCTTGTTTACTTCGTGACGTTGGCAAATCAGTAAGATGCAAAAAGTGACGTAACAATGCTCCCTTTTCGCATCCGCTCAGATACTTTTCTCACTCGGACATATTTTCAAGCGTGGTCGTAAACATTACATCGTTTTCGCGTTTTTGAACTCTATTCGTTAGTTTTTAGTTGTGTTTCGGTAACTTAAATATAAATCAAATAATTCAATGATCACCCTGTCTCCCTGGGAGTTTTAATTTAATTGCAGCAATAAAAAATTAGTGTAGAAATAGCTGTGATAGACTATGTTAAAATTATTTACCGGTACTTTTGAAAAGCATATCGTTGTAGGCGATGAATCATAATGATGGTTTGGAACACATACCTCATTTTACAGGCGCCAACTCGCAAAAGTACTCTTAAAATAGCCCCGAAAATTTTGCAATGGTAAAGTATAGGAAGAATTTTTCGGGGGTCAAAGGCCGGGAAAAGATCCATGCGACGATTCTGTGTAGAATGTAGATGATTCGGATTAAATCGGTTGTTATATTATCTCTGTCGTAAAGTGAGCCCGAACCAACTAACGTTTTTGTGGTCATTTCACTTCGGTTGTAGGCACTCTTGCTCTAAATAAAACAATTACAAAATGCGATAAAGGGTATTTCGTTTACGAGCTTATTATCGTGTAATGCTGACTATTGTACAAAATGATTCATGGGTTATGTCAGGATCGTAAAAATTATTTTCGTTACACAAAACAGACACGGAACTCCCGTTAAATTAAACAATTATACAGGTCCCGGGTACGTGGTATCAAATTAGTAATCCCACGATGCCTACAAAGAGTTACTTTCCTACTTCAAATGCTCCACAAATGATCGAACATATATATTTTGTAATAAATGGTTGTAGTAATCTGCAACAATTTTAGTGACCCAACTTCTTATGAATCGTAGAAATAAACTGATACAGTGATATTATTGCATACAATTTTCTAAATCTTCAAAACTATCATTCCCTAGTACCCAATATTCCTAGTCCGGTATCAACATACATTTTTGTTTGCAAGTTTTGATTATATAATATGTCAAGCTAAATTTATTACCATAGGTCATTAAATCAGACGCCTTGGTATATCAACGTAGCTGATAGCTGCTTGATATACTATAACTGTTAGAATACATACATTTCCATCAGGCAGCGCAATTTTTCTGCTGTGCATTTCATGTTGTTGCTTCAGATATCTAACTAATTGAATAGGATTTAAACTTTTCGTTTAGACCAGGAAGGTCCAAGTTATTTTTGCATTGTTCTCGGTCCACGATAGTGCCAATAGGTACACATTGCAATACAAAACAAACCCTTTTATTGTGCAAACACATTGATCAGTATTTGTCATTCAACAAGCTAAAACCTGCAAAAGTCTTTCTATTGCAACATTCAGTGTAAGATTTTAAACTCTTCACAACGAAAAAAGTGCTTCGAACATCGATGAATTTTCAAAGTAAAATCCTAACTTTGGAAGATGCTCATTGCTCACAAGATTCTAAAATGCCGTTTTGAACTATATTCTCTTGTCCCCGACCAAACTTGTCGACATATCAAGCAAGCATTGTGTGTGATATTATCCCTTTCACATTCAGGTAAAAATCTGTTTGATTTTGTCAGCTTTCTTTTCAAACTCAGGTTTACAAAATAACTGCAGATTGATTGATTACCAAATGTAAGGTACAGGAGAGTAATTAAGGAATTTTCTGACATATAGGCAGCATTTTTGTAATACTGTTTAGGCTTGTTTCAAACATCCGACATAAATTTTACTGTTGGGTCATAAGATTAATATTTGGGTATCAATCAGGCATAGCAAACCTAGGCTAATAAATCCACACTCGATTTTTAATTTTCTATGATGCCTAAATTGTTGAGATAGAAAGCCAGATAACAATTTAGACTGCCGAGCACATTTTGCTATAGTTGCCTCAGCTAGCCATAACACTAGTCAATTCAGTGACATTAGTGATGTAACAATATAACGATAATTTTTCCGGTTAGTTTTATGACGAAACAACACCGAATGCAATTTTTTGATTACTCTCCGAATGCGACGCGGAACTCAGATACTAAAGCTAAAGCTGCAGGCCACATGTTGTATGTGACTGGCTGCACTGATTTACCAGGACCACAAAGCTATTTTTAATAGGATTCTAATCATTGACATAACCATTCAATATAACTTTCCATGCATTGTCATATATATATATCATAATCCCCATATTCATATATTTGTCATAATATACACTTAATATAAGAACGCTTGTGCTATTTGTTGTTGCTGTTCTGAATACCTCCAATGCATATTGTAAAGGAAACGCGTGATTCAGTTCACCCACACTCCGGATGTACTCTAACCTTGGATGGAAATTTAATTACAATAGCATTGACAAATGGTTGGAGCCAAATATTCAGAGTAAATCTGTGTTTGAAAAAAACTTATTTCTAAATACCCGTAACTCTGATTAGTTTATTAGACTTTACCGTGACATCATCCATAATAGAAACCCACAATCTAGTGCGAATTTGATAGAATCCAATTATACAATTTAATTTTTCAAAAATATGTTTTTCTTCCAGTCATTGTCAAATTAAAGTTTCATTTTCACCACTCTGACGGAAATTCGGTTATTGTACGTTTCCATTGGACACGACATTATGTTTGTTTTTAAAATTCAAAAATTGATGTGAGAGTATATCTTTTCAATGTTAGCCAAAGTAGCCATAAGATAATTTTGATTGGATTTTGTATATGTCATTATAGAAACTTGATATAATAGTGTCTTAACACCTACTCATTATCGTTGGGGGTAATCTATGGACAGTGGTCGTTAGTACAGAACAGAACATATCGACACCTCAAAACCAAACAGTGCTAAGTCCACTTTTCCAAAAAATGGCATTTTTCAATTGCTGATTTTCCTGGACTTAGCTCTACATTTTGGTCTATTTGCCTTATCTCTAGGTGCTCTAGATCTCAAGTCAGCTATGGACATAACCCTGCTTTTTTTAGGGCATTTGAGAACTAAACAGAGCTGTGTCTAATATAGAGGACTTAGCTCTGGATAACTGCATTGTAAGTTGGGCTAAGTCCGTTTTTTTGGACATAGCTCCTCTCAAAAAATATGATACAAAGCGCTAAGTCCATACCAGCCTCTATAATAACATAATAAAGGGGCCCTAAGTCCAATAAAATTGTTTCTGGTTCAGAAAATTGAGAGCCAAAAAGGGTTGAGTCCAGAAAAACCCCTCCCCCAAAAAAATTGGGGCGGAACACAAATTTTTTTATACCATCTAAATATGGCCTTCATTGTAACTTTGGTGGACCATAAAAACTAGACATCCTCGATGTAAGGTATTAGAGAAATAAAAAAAAGAAACAAAAAAAAAACGTTTTTTGCGTTTTTCTCAAAACTAGAAAAATGGACTTAGCCCAATTTGGATTTCATGCGTCGATATATATTAAATATTTTGGGATAAAATATTTGGCAGCTAAGTCCAGGGCATCTTCAGAATAACAAACCAACTAATATTGTGTAGATTGATATCCATCACTGCAAGTTATGCTATAAACCATATTGTTCAGTAAAGAGGTGAAAACAAGCAAAAATGATGATCGTCGTTTGTCAAACAGCTGACAGGATTTTTTATTTATTCAAATTCAATGCATGACTTTTAGAATTTTTTTGTCAAAAAAACAGTCTATAGACTAATATAATAAATTCACACGATCAAAATTTCAATAAATTGGAAAATAACATACTGGATTATGAAACTGTACCGTGTAGGTGTATATGTAGCAAGCGGCACTAGTGCGCCGTGACGAGTTGCTAGGTGCGCCGCGAAAATTAACAGAATTGTGGTAAACATGACTGAAATAAGATTGAATATTCTACAAATTGTATTTATTTTAAATGTTTAATTGTTTTTTCTTTCAGATGCTGTGTATATGAATAAATAAACTCATTTCATCATTCTATTTGTGACTTATTGTCTGCCTTTATTGTTACGTAACAATATATGTAACCACTATTTGCTGGAATTTCGTGATCTGCAGTCCATTTATCTGCTGAATCAAGTTTAGCGAACATGAGTGATTTTTTTAGCATTTCAAATGATATTGCACAGCCATGGACCCACATGTTTACAAACTTTAAAAGGCATAAAGCACACATTAACGATAACAAAATTGAGTTTTGTTTGAATGCAGCATGCGCCGTGAGTTTTTTTTTTTATTTTCCTGGTAAAATGGCGCGGCGCGAAAAAAATGTTTGGGAACCGCTGATCTAAAGCAATACTACTCGTTCTCTGGTAACGTTTCAGCGTTTCTGTTGGTATGGCAGCATGAATGAAATGCAATTAACATTATTTAACTACCAAGCATATATATTTAGTATGAATATAAGTGTAAAGTGTATAATAATATATGTTGTAATTATATATGCAATATACCTACGTTTTTACCTTTGGGCTAGTTTCAAATTTTCATAAATATTACTACTTTGACCTAAATGAAAAGAGTTAGAGACGGGGGTAATCAACAAATATCTAGAAGAGGCATAAACATACACATGCAAAAAACTTGGTGCTACCATGGCGTGAGGTGCAGTCTGAGGTTGTTAGAGTTGGTTGATCTCACGCTAAAGTCGCACCAGGAACTTTATTTTAGAATTAAGCTTAGTTCCGGATAATTTTGCACATATTTGCTGCTCCTTTGTTCCAAAATTACTTATAATTCGTCCTTTTTTCTGGTTTCTGATGAAAGGATTCCTAAGATGTGCAACTTTTACAAGATATGGAAAATAGCCCTTAATTTTTTATTTTAACTTTATAAGATGTTCAGTGACCAATTCCACGAGAATTGGTGATTCTCACAAATAAAAATCTTTTCAGTATTATTATTATATTGTAGCAATTCATAAGACACAGGGTGGGCTTTATAATCTCTTTTAAATATTTGGTCATTTTGCATGATATTCATGAATACTACGACGTTTCATGAGTCAAAACAATATCACTTTCTAACGCACTGATGCATGAGAAGCAACAAAACACCAATTCTAATTTATTTTTCAATTGTGCAGGAATGCTTAAACGAAGAACAGTTACTTCAAAGTATATTGTTGTCAATCAGTTTTGCGAATAGCATTCTGAAATTCGCTTATAATTTAAAAATTATCACACAATGTGTTACCGCTATTAGACAGGCCTTTCTATTTTCAAACTTTGTTCACAGATTCCGGGTACGTGGTATCAAATTATGAATTCGCACAATGCCTATGATGATCATTTCACATGTTTTACTATGAGGAATCTGAAATCAACACCAGAAGGTGGTTATGCAAAAGATGTGACTTATAGTGTCGAGTCCAAGTGAGACTTGATATATAATGCAGTCAATGAATATCGGACCAAAAAACTACTTTAAACCTAGGATTGTTTCCATGCGTTAAAAAGGGGTTATCTATGGGCGAACTGGGTCGACTAACATTCCAATGTAGAGAATGATATAGAAAAATTTAAGAATAATGAATCTCATTTATTTATTGGAAGGTTTCCTTTGTCTTATACACCGCACATCATACCTGCGCATTGGATTGAAAGAGGAAACCCCCAGGTTTACGTTTGACCCGCGTTATAGTAAGTTAGGTATTGTTATTATTAAAGAATTTAAGTAAAAATAGATCAAACGCAAGTACAAGTGGGCTCAGCCTTTGGTAAATTGGATGAGATATTTTACTAAACAGCATTTTAAAACATATTTGGTATTTTCCTATTGTTTACAACAACGAAGTAGTATTGGAAAATGTACAAAAAATAGAAAATTCAAATTTTTTTCATTTGTGATATTCATTTTTTATCCGCATTTGAATTAAGAATTTTTGTGGATTGATGAAGCTGTACAAGGTGAAGCCAAAGTAAAAACAATAGAGGGTGATTCTTTCTTTCTGATTTTACTCAATAACACATAATTATTGCAGTGACTACACAGTAATGAAATCGAAATTTTTGTGATTATTTGTTAGATACAAGCATTATACCTTAAAACAGAGGTGTGCAACCTTTTTTACAGGCAGACCAGATACAAGTAACTGGGTGAAGCCGAGGGCTGCACCTAGAAACTGTGCACCCGAAAGGGGGTTACGGAAAATCCAACATACAAAATTCTTCTCGTAAAAATATTGCTTCGGCTGACGCGAAATTTTTTACATACGGAAGGCCAAAATCCGAAAACCTAAAAAATACGTGTAGTGATATATATTTGTTTATTTTAGGATAATTTGATGCAGTGCTGTAAAAATAAATATTCAATTCGAATTTAATGATCGAATATCGTTTTTCGTGTTTATAAGAATACCGAATATGGCGCACATATCCTGGAACATTTTACAAATATTTAAATTTTTATCGTTTCGTATCGCGGGCACGTACGTTGCTATAGAAATTCAGTGAATTGGCGATGATACAGTAAGAAAAAATAAAAGAAATTTGAATTTCTTGTGTGTGCGCTCATTTCGGTACATTACGTTCTATCTCAGCTGTCAACTTTTGCATCTCCTCTGACCACCGTACAGCCACTCTCCGCGGTCTTTGTTTAGCCTAGTCGGCAAACGCCAAAAGTAATATTCGGTATTTTCTGTACTTTCTTCTTTCCATTTGTGCCTTTTCTATTTAATATGCCGAAATCCAATTCTAACGTGTATTTGTTACGTGTTTTAATAATTATTATAATTTATACATATTATGCTCTAGTTTTATGGGGGCTAAGGACGAATTAGGTTAAGCGAATTCAGTAGGGTAAACGTTTTTATAACATTGTGTTTTACAACACGATTTTGCTAGCCAGTTTTGCTATGACAGTGACACTCAGGTACTGGTACAAGCTTTGTGACGCAAAGACATTGGAATTGCTCTCGCGTACCAGATTAACTAAACTAAAAACTTGTTTCGCGGGCACACCATTCAAAATTGGCACTGCTCCGCGGGCCACACACTTTTTTAGCAAGTGACCCGCGTGCCGCAGTTTGCACACCCCTGCCTCAAAAGGTAATTATTTTTAAATTCATTTCGGAAATTGACGGATTTTTCACCAACCCATTGACATATGTAACGGATTATGAAAATTATGTTATCTATCTGCAATGTGATAGTACAGGTAATCTTTTATTAATTACATAGTTAGCCAAAAAAACTGAACCCATAATTTTACTTATTACTTCTATAAAAATGAAGGTAAATTATTTAACTCATATTTGTTTGTTTATGATTGTACTCAAAGGTTTCAGTAATCTAGGGCGTTTTGCACAAAAGGTATGTTGTCTCTTAGAGTCTATAGACTCTGGTCTAGAGTAGACGATGTTCCAAATGATCTCGATTCTGTTTTTGCGTCACCTTTTATTTAGTAATAAACTCGTTTTAATTATCCATCATCAAATTAATTGGAGAATTATTATATCTATGGTTAAGAATATTTGCTTATTGTATTTTTAAACCCCTTTGAAATATTTTAGTTTAAAAAAACTGGTGTGAAAGTAATTTTTTTATTTCATGAAGCGTTACATTATTTCCCAAATAGCATGTATAGAAAAATAAAATTTATAAATCCTACAAAGCATTTTGTCAGAATGTTGCTATGCATGTGTCTAATTTCCTCGGACAGTACATATTTTTATTGCTATTGTGTTCAGATTATCGGAATGTCTAGGTCTTCATGCGAAACAACCGTCCATCTGCTGCCGACATTTTACGAATCCATAACAGACTGATTGAAATCGGAGATGGCAGGGATGAAGTCAAGATATATTTGACAGGCTGCACCAAATTACCTAAATCTCTAAACTATATATAGAAATTCATATAGGCCTACTTTTCCAGATAACATACCGTTTATTAGGTAATCGGGTCAGTTATGATATTTGAATACATAAATATATATATTAGGAAACATATTACTAACCGCTCCGATTTACCAGAACCGCCAAGCGGTTTTTAATAGGATTCTAGTCATCGACTTAACCATTCAATATAACTTTCCATGTAAAATATATATCATATCCATATATATCATAATATACACTTAAAGGATTCTTGTGCTATTTGTTGTTGCTGTTCTGATTATCTCCAATGCATATTGTAAAGAACATGCGTAATTCAGTTCAACCCAACCTCAACGAGGGCGTCTGGGAAAGTTATTTTATTCTAACATAGACTCCTAGTAATGTGCTCGTAGTCTTAGGTATTTGACCTTCATGTCCATAATTTGACCGTTGGTTTTTTCTTCCGTAACAATCGGCAATCAGGTAATAGTGAAGTAGCAATTGGAACTTTCTCAACCGCTCTGACACTTTTTCACTCTCAGATTTTTAAATATGGTTGTGAACACTGGCTCATTTTCGTGGTTCGGCGTGGTATTTGTCAGTTTTTAGTTATGTTTCCAAATTAAAGGTATTACTCAGTTACCTCGATGCTCTTTTTTTTCCGAGGAGTTCTCGTTCAGTTGGCATGTACAAAAATTAGTCCCGAAAATATTGGGATAGACCGTCCTCAAATTAGTTATCAGTAATTTTAGACGGAAGGTGGTTATACTTTAAATAAAAAAGATAGTTATGAACACGAAAAATCGTTTGTAAACGATCGCGGAAGTACCCTTACGGTAAGAATCAAAAATGTTACGATAGGATAGAAATATAGATAAAAGTTTTCCGGGTTAAAGGTCCAGGAAACGGCTATTACAACGACAACCAAGTCGTCGGTTTGTGGTAATACCGCGAGAGAAACAACTGCAGGACCGAGTTTTAATAAAATTTCTTTCTCAGATTATTATCCACTTGAAGATAAATTTAATTTCAACCATTTTGATGGAAATTTGGTTATTGTACGTTCCCAATGGCCACGACATTTTGTTTGTTTTTGTAATTCGACAGTAGATGTAAAAGTATATTTTTTGCAATCTTTTCAACGTTATCCAGAGTAGCCATAAGATAATTTTGATTGGATTTTATATATATCATTAGAACCTAACAATAAAATCAATAATGGCGTCTTAACCTCTACTCATTACCGTTGGGGGTAATCTACGGATAGTGGTCGTTCATACAGAATATATATCTTCAATATTTTGGAACAAAATATTTGTCAGCAATGTCTGGGGCATCTCTAGAATAACAAATAAACTAATTAACTAATATTGTGTAAATTGATATCCATCACTGCAAGTTAAGCTATAAATCCTATTGTGCAGTGAAGAAATGAAAACATGCATATAGCAAACAAATACACGATTAACGTCGTCTGTCTAACAGCTGGCAGGTTTTTTATTATTCAGATTCAATGCATGACCTTTAGAAATTTTTGCTAAAAGAACAGTCTAATATAATAAATCCACACGATCAAAATTTCAAAAAATTGGAAAATAATTTACTGGATCGTGAAATAGAACCATGTATGTGTATATAGCCAGCGGCATGTGGGTTTGAATTACTAAGATTGAGTGGGTTTTCACATATTTTTCCAAATTCGGGCAAGCCGCACCTGCGTCGCAGTAATTCAAAACGAAGTTACAAATCAAACCTCATATTGAAGCGAGTGTCGTTATAAATGTTTTTCTTTCGTGCTTATATTCTAATGTATATTAAACTATTATCTAAAGCAATAATACTCGTTCTCTAATAATGTTTCAGCGTTTGTAAGTATATATACTAATATATGTTATAATTGCATATACAATATACCTACGTTTTTATCTTTGAGCTAGTTTCGAATTTTCATAAATTATACGACTTTGACCGATATGAAAAGGGTTAAAGACGGGGAAAATCAAAGATTATCTAGACCAGGGTGGTCCAAACCCAGGCCCGCGGGCCACATGTGGCCCGCGGCGTTATTATCTGTGGCCCGCGTCGCCTTTGCTGAGGAGTAATCGAAAAATTGAATTTGGTGTTGTTTCGTCATAAAAATAACGGAAAAGTTTTTCAACATCTTGTTACATCACTAATGTCACTGAATTGACTAGTGTCGCAGCTCGCTGAAGCAACTAGCGAAGTTGAATCGAGTGTGCTTGGGTAGTCCAAATTGTTCACTGGCTTTCTATCTTTTTGGTTGGGAATATATTCCAACAGTAATGATAACTAAATATTAATGTTATGGCCTGATAATATAATTCGTTCCGTGATGTTTTGCAGCCAGCCTAATCAGTATTACAAAAAATGCTTATTAAAAATTAGTAATCAGTCTCCTGTACCTTACATTTGATAAAATATGATAATCAATCATTCAGCAGTTATAGCAAATATCATCTAAATCGGAATTTTGCTATCATGTGAGCAATGAGCATTTCCAAATTTTGAGGGATTTTGATTTGAGAACCCCATCGATGTCCTAGAGCACTCACATTGACAAACAATGATCAATTGTTTGCACAATAAAAGTGTTTGTTTTGTAATGTCCTGTTTACCTATTTCTGACACTATTGTGGCCCGCGAACAATGGAAAAATAATTTTGTGGCCCGCGAAGGCGACAACCTTGGACCACCCTGCTAGACAGGCCACAGACATACACGCACAAAATTGTGGTGCTACTATGACGTGGGGTGCAGTCTGCGGTTAGATAGTAGACCTCGCACTAAAGTCGCACCAGAATTTTTACTTCAGAATTAGGCTTGGTTCCGGATAACATTTGAAAACTCAGGCTTATAATCTATACTTATTCGCACAGGTAGGATGGAAAAACGTGGCATCAAATGTCACGACAGCTTTCAGAATGTATACGTGACAGGAACTTTTATTTCCTGCTTAAGTTTATATCAGCAAATGAGTAAATACATAAGAGAAAACTTTAAAATCCCTATGTTTCATTTTGCAACTTATAATTACCTCAACATTTCTGCTCCTATACTAGGATGAGTATTGAATCAATTGTCTTATTCAGTTTGTTTTGCGGAATTTTGGCAGTTGCAAAGACCGTTTGCAAAGAAGCTTGTATTCTGCCTAGCGTTGACGAAGTAGACTGAAACATGGCGACTATGATATTAATTAATTTAATTATCGCAATATATAGTGTGTTCATGTTTATATTTGTTTAACTGCTCCTATGTTCCAAAATACCATATAATTCGTCCTTTTCCTAGTTCAAAAGTCTTGTCCGTTTACGTCTGTCGTTCGATTTTTGTGCGTTCTCTGTTTTATAGCCCATTTTCAGTTCGAACAGAATAGTTCAAAGCCCAGTTATTAATAAATATTAGTGGTTACCGATATATTTATTGGGTTACCACAATTTAATCGACTCATCAAAATTGACCGACTTTGGAAGTCGGAGGGATCAATGCAACTTCGACTTCTACAAGGCATGAAATATAGTCATTAATTTCACATTTCATTTTTATAAGATGTTCAGGGACCAATTCCACGGGAATCTTGCGGTTTCAAACTAGGGATTTTATTTTTTAAATATAGAATCTTATTACTTATCGATCTTAAGATCGGTAAGTATATTGATAGGTATTTGTCTGTATGTCTGTCTGTCTGTGTGTCTGTGTGTGTGTCTGTTAGATGAACCCGATATCTCGCGAATGCGAGGTTGAATCTGCTCCAAATTTTGCATGTGCATACATCATATCTCGGACCAGAAGCCTATCGATTTTGGGTTGATTATGTCGTATATTTAGCGAGTTATTAATTAATTAGTGATGGGACACACGGTGTCGCTAGAGGTTCAGAGAGAAGAAATCGAAAGGGATTGTTGCGTAACAATGCCCTGTCTGCGATGCTATCAAAGCCGCAGTTTCTGTTTTGGGAGATCCCCTTTTCCATACGATTGTGTGTGTGTGTGTGCGTAAAACTGTTCTATCTACGATGTTGAGCGTTTAAGTATTTCAGTTACACGCCGCTTCGACATCACTGATCTGGAACCATTGAATAAAAACCATTCGGATACAATCGAAACCATCCGTCGTATACTATCTTTGCGTTTGACACAAACTATAGAGCTATAGGATAGTCGACGGTCGCCATTGCCGGTGGCAAAAAGGGTATTGACTGAAACCAAATCTAATTCTTTACCAAAATATCGCTAGGCTGTGGTTGAATAGCCGTCGCAATTGCGGTTAGCGCCGTTTTATTTGACACAATATATACTATAGGATAGTTGGCGTTAGCCATTTTCGGTAGTAAATTGGCTACTGGCTGAAAACTGATCAAAACGGTTCAGTTCGGATTTGCAAATTTATTCATAAAAGTATTTCCTCGAGTAGTATTTCGACGACAACGTGAGGAGTTGGCTGTTGTTTACTACATATTTTGATATAACGCGATGCCCAAGATGAAGAAAAAAAGTTTAGAAGTTAAAAAGAGGGAGAGAAAGGCTAAAAGTAAGGCCGAACAAACTTGGAAAGACAGTGTTCGTCTCACATCTTTCAATGACAAGGATAGTGATAGTGCTGCTTCTGAACGTTCTCTGTCACAGTGGCTTGCGAGTGCTCGCTATGGTATTGGTGACACGATATCACTGGTTTCCGGAGAAATGCTATCTGGTATTGTTAACAAATCTCGGCAAAAGCACCCAAATGAAACTGAGATGGGTACCTTATGTCGACTTGATAAGGCTAAAAAACATATGGCGGAGGTGCGAAAATGGGAGACCACACAGAAAAAAATATATCGTCGAGAACAAGACAAAAAACAGACGTCCGCGGTTCGTGCGCGCGAAACGGCTTCGGAAAGATCTGTCCGTCTCCAACAAAAGAAAAAACGGACGGCCGAGGTCCGTGCGCGCGAAACGACTCCGGAAAGATCTGTCCGTCTCCAACAAAAGAAAAAACGGACGGCCGAGGTTCGTGCGCGCGAAACGGCTCCGGAAAAATCTGTCCGTCTCCAACAAGACAAAAAACGGACGGCCGAGGTTCGTGCGCACGAAACGACTCCGGAAAAATCTGGCCGTCTCCAACAAGACAAAAAACGGACGGCCGAGGTTCGTGCGCGCGAAACGGCTCCAGAAAAATCTGGCCGTCTCCAACAAGACAAAAAACGGACGGCCGAGGTTCGTGCGCGCGAAACGGCTCCGGAAAGATCTGTCCGTCTCCAACAAAACAAAAAACGAACAGCCGAGGTTCGTGCGCGCGAAACGGCTCCAGAAAAATCTGGCCGTCTCCAACAAGACAAAAAACGGACAGCCGAGGTACGAACGAAGGAAACTATACATGAAAAAACTGCTCGTCTAAATCGAATAAAAAAACGCGCCACGGACGTTCGTCAACATGGAGAAAATAACACAAACTTTACATATATACAGAAATTTCATCACCATATTTCCAGTAGCGCAGATTTTCCCTGCACTTCATGCCACCGTTTACAGTACAAAGTTAGTGTAGTGAAACTCAATAAAACTGCTTACAAGAACGTAAACATGAAAATAATTGAATGTGTTCTATCATTCGAAATTAAGTCACCAGATGGAAACGTGTACATTTGCAGAACATGTCACATATCGTTAAAGAATGGAAAAATACCTTGCCAATCTAAAGCGAATAATATGACGATAGCGGACCAACCAGCTGCTTTAAAAGATCTGAATGTGCTAGAACTTCGTTTGATTTCACAGCGAATCCCTTTTATGAAAATTCTTGGACTTCCTTGTGGCAAGCAACGAGGAATTCACGGTCCAGCAGTCAATGTTCCCTCTAAGTTACACGTCGTATGTGATCAATTTCCTCGGTTGCCCTCTGAATGTCAGTTGATTCCATTGAAGTTAAAACGTAAATTGTCCTACACATCGCATTACATGTATGATTATGTGCGAGTTGATAAAGTCATATGTGCACTGAAATGGTTGAAAAATAACAATTTCTTGTATAAAGATATCATTATCAACGACAATTATATTGAACATGCTTCAAAAAATGACGAGGAATTGTGGAATGCTATGTTTATCGACGACAACGATGACATGCAGTTAAATTCTAATGAATCGGTCAAAAACATTCCCGTAGCACCAGATATTCAAACAACGTGTGCTTCTCGCCATTTCCCTGATAGCGAGAAAAAGCGTAGTTCAACAAACTCATCATCCACAAATGTTTCATATTCGCCGCCATGTACGGGTAGCGTTTCGAGTCGCAATTTATGGAACACTTCGCAAACGCAGGGAATGAAAATGATAAACGTTCCATCAGATGGAAATTGTATGTTTAACGCCGTCTGCCATCACTTAGTACGTCTTGGCATATCGCTGGAAACCCCAGTCGAAATACGACGTGAACTATCCAAATATATGCTTGAACACGCAGATGCTTATAGAGATTTTGTATGTTCCAATGTCGGATATGAAGAACTTTATTGCTCTGACATGGAGCATCCTTCAGATTACGATTACCACATTTCCCAAGTTAATAGTCCGGTGTCTCGTCATAATCTAATGTGGCAAAATTACTTAAATAAGTTGGAAAATGGTTCACAGTGGGGCGAGCATATAGCATTGCAAGCTATCACCGATATGTTCGCCACTGAAAATTGTTGTGCACAAAACTAACGGAGATGATATTGTTGTGCGATCCAGATATTCATATAAAATGAATTTCATTTAGGTCTAATTGGACAACAGCACTACGTTGTATTTGAACCTGAATCACAATATTCAGATTCGAACACAGACAGTTATTCAAAAATGGAACTTATGGATATCAGTCACAAAATTCAAAGATGTAAGGTTACAAAAAGTAATTCCCCCGAAATAAGCAGCGCTAGTAATTGAAATAAAGAGGATGAGATTGATTTAAAACAATCAACAAGTGTCCGAGGTTTACAGTATGAATCAACGGTTGTCAATGATGACATCAGTGATAAAATTATCAGTATGGCTCCCGCTGAAGATGAAAAACCGATTCCATTATTGGCCGATGATAAATTCGAACAACTAGCATATCCATCATTATATCCGGATGGAAATAATGGTTTCAGTACTGATCGTGTTGTCCCAATCACTCCGCGTAAGTATTTCAATCAAAGACTTTTAGATGCTGACGGAAGATTCGCACGAAATATTGAATACTTATTATCCGCCCAGTATGCAATTGAAAGCAAACAGATACAGGGTGACGTCAACCACTTCGTGTTTCGTCGAGTAAATCACGAATGCGGAAATAACGAGATAACTGCTGGATTTATTCGAAATTCGGATAATATAATAACATGATTAAAACTGATAAAGCTTTCAGAATACTGCAGAATATTCGAGGTTCGCCCGCTTATTTCCAAGGCGTATTTTATGATGTACTGGCTATGATTCGTCAGATTGGAATTCCTACATTTTTCTTCACACTAAGTGCCGCAGACATGCGATGGCCAGACTTAATTTCATCCATTGCTAGACAGTACGGGTCCATTTTAACGGATGATGACGTAGCTAAGCTTTCCCTTTGAGCAGAGGTCTATGTGGTTAAGGTCCAACCCAGTTACCCGCAGCTAGACACTTTCACTATCGTTAGAATGCTTGTACAAAGATGTACTATTGTCCCCGGCACAGCCATGGGTCATATTACTGATTATGTGATTCGGATAGAATTTCAAGCCAGAGGTTCCCCTCATGCCCATATGTTGCTTTGGGTTGACAAGGCCCCAAAGTTGGGCATTCAAACTGATGAAGAGGTGTGCGCGTTCATTAGCAAGCACGTTGCTTGTTCATTTCCTGTTGACGACCTCCCATTGAAAGCCCTCGTTCAGGATTTACAGACACACAGTCATTCTTCCTATTGCAGGAAAAGTGGTGGATGTAGATTTAATTACCCAAAACCACCGAGTGAAAAAAGTAATAATTGCAAAAGAAGTCGAGGAGGATGAGAGTGAATTAATGGCCCAGTCTAAAATTGTTTTAAAAAAAGTCCGTGATACGCTATCGTCGTCGTACCGAGACACCAGTTCGGATGTAAGTATGGACGATTTACTACAAAATATTGATATTGATAATCAACAATATCGGCGGGCACTTTGTATGTCACAAAAAGGCAACACTGTTATCCTAGCCAGAAAGCCGGCGGAGTGCTTCATCAACGCATATAACCCCGTGATATTAAAGGCATGGCAAGCCAATATGGATATCCAGTATGTTGTTGATCCTTATGCATGTGTCATGTATGTCGCATCGTATATGATGAAAAGTGAACAGGGAATGGGATTGCTATTAAAACATGCATGCAAAGAATATAAGGATTTTGATATAAAAAATATGCTTAGGCGAATAAGCTCTGTCTTTTTAAATAATCGAGAACTAAGTGCACAGGAAGCATGTTATCGTATCTTATCCATTCCAATGAAAAAATGAGTAGATCTGTTATTTACATAAACACTGATCCTGTTGCAGAACGACAGTGTATCTTGAAATCAAAAAAAGAACTGGAGAAACTGGAAGACGAAGATAGTGACATATTTCAAAAAAATATACTTGACCGATACTCGGCGAGGCCGAGTAGCTTGGACAATGTGTGTTTAGCAACTTTCGTTGCAAATTATGCAGTGAGTTATCGAAAAAATGACAAACACGTCGATGACAGCGTAAAGGATTTGTTGCACGACGATCACGGGAATAAAGATCTTCATTATGATTTACCCCAGCATATTGTACTGAGACGCGGCCTTGGGAAAATGAGTAAAAGAAGAAGAGAATGTATAATTCGTTTTCGAAAACATAACAAGGAAACTGATTTCAACAATTTTTGCCGTGCCAAATTGATGTTATACCTCCCGTGGCGTTCAGAGGAGCGCGACCTGTTGGCGGACCATCCAACATATTCATCTTATTATTTGGAAATACAAGACAAATTGTCTGCTGTGGAATCACGGTATTGCAACAATGTGGAGTTAGTTGATTCAGCTGTTCACAAAAATTCAGTGAGCGGTCCTCCTCTTCATTTGTGGGGCGATCTTGGCATGGAAAGTGACCTTTCAAATCAACAAGATAAATCGGAAGGTGATACACCTTACACCACCATGATAAGAGAGGATCTTGCTGCCAACTCAGCGATCATTGAGAGTGTCGAACGTGTTGCCGTTCCCAAAAGTGACATAGGTGCGAGATACGAAATCGAAAAGAACAGAAATGTATTATCTACATCTGAATATTGTAATATGATACGCTGCTTGAATGAGAAGCAAAGGGCTATAGTATTCCATCACAGGAAGTGGTGCAAGGATGCCGTTATTGCAATTAAACAAAACGGTTCTGTTGAACCATATAGAATTTTCTTAAGTGGTCCTGGTGGAGTAGGGAAATCACATGTGATAAAATTGATTCAGCACGATACAAGAAGATATTTCGCTCTTTCAAGAACTGTCGATCCGAATGATGTAACTTGCCTCCTTTGTGCTCCAACAGGCGTTGCTGCATTCAACATAGATGGTATAACTATACATTCTGCACTACTGTTAACAAATAGGAAAGCTAGCAGTGGACACGACGGCATATCCTTCGAAAAACTGAATACTTTGCGATCTCATCTTGGCAGATTACGTGTATTAATTATCGATGAAATCTCCATGGTAAGTTCAGACATGCTTTTAAACATTCACAAACGCCTGCAAGTGATCAAGGGAAATGCGGCTCCATTTGGAAACGTTTCTGTTTTAGCAGTCGGTGATTTGTTCCAATTGCCTCCGGTCTGTCAGCCTCAAATATTTTGTCCTGTTTCTGATGAAACTATGCGCCTGGGTCAGTCTCTTTGGAATGACTATTTCCACTTGCACGAATTAGATGAAATTATGCGCCAAAAAAACGATAGAAATTTTGCAGAATTGTTATGTCGGATTCGATTGGGAAATCAAACACGAGCCGACATAGATACACTGCGCACAAGGGAGATTCATCTTTCCGATCTCAACTATCCAGAGGAGGCATTGCACGTTTTTGCTTACAACAACGACGTAGATAACTGGAATTTATTCAAACTGAATAAGTTGATTCAAAGTGGGCCCGAAAAAATTGTGATACCGGCCATAGATGACAAAAGGGAGGGGTTGTCTCTAATTAGTTTGCGTGCATCTGGTTTAAAGTTAAAAAGATGCAAAACCGGCGGTTTGCACACCGTCTTGGAAATTGCTGCTGGGTGTAGAGTCATGTTGCTTTATAATATAGACACGAGTGACGGTTTGGTGAATGGAGTAATGGGTACCGTTCAATATATTGCAAAAAATGACAAAGAATTTGTAATCAGCATTTTGATTAAGTTTGACAACGATAATGTTGGACGAAAAGCTATGGCTAAGAGTAGATGGAAAAGGCAACACCCCCGCCTCGTGCCGATAACACGCAGGGAAGCCAAATTCGAAAAGGCATATGGCAAAGGAGCACAAGTTTCCCGATACCAGTTTCCGTTGACGCTTGGTTGGGCCGTCACAATTCATAAATGTCAAGGTATTACTTTAAATAAGATTGTCGTCAACACAAAGGGAAAGAAATTTGGCTGTGGGCAAGTTTATGTCGCTTTGTCCCGGGTTAGAAAGTTGGAAAATTTGTATCTGACTGATTTTGATCCCTGTACTATCCGATGTAGTTCTGAGTGTTCTGAAGTGATGAATAACATGCGTACAATGCCCATAGCACACCAACGTCCACCCACATTGACAGATTTAAATAAATCAAATTGGTCAACGATAGGTCATTTAAACATAAGGTACTTTTTAAAGAAGATGGACGATATAGTTTCTTATACAGAGGGTGAAATTTTTCGTCATGCTGATATTTGCTGTTTCACAGAAACATATTTGACGGAACGCCACAACATAGACAAATTCACCAACAAATTTGACTACGTTTCCTTTAGAGAAGACGTACCCAGTGAACAAAATCATGGTGGAAAGCACGGATTATTAGTCTGTGCTTCGCGAAAGCTGAACCCAGTTGAAATAAAAACATCTTCGAATGTGCTTGAGCATAAAATGATTCGACTGAAAACTTCCACGAATAAAGAATTCACTTTGTTGTTAATTTACAGACCACCGAGTTTTCCGCAGTTGGAATTTCTTAACATATTGTCTGAATTAATGACCTTCATACCACAAGGAGCTCCAACATTCATCTTGGGAGATTTTAATGATAATATTTTCCATAATCGATCATCTTCTATCATGGAAAAAATGAATGAGCTTGGTTTCCGACAATATATTCCCACCAATCGCGCGACCACAGATTATGGGTCTTTGCTTGATCACATGTATTTTAATAGAAATTGTACGGATTACAGCATTGTTGTTGATATTGTGGACACGTATTATTCGGATCATGACACAGTGTTTATAACAACCAATTACCTAACCACATAGTTTAATATTTTCGGCGAAATACTGCTGTGTGTTTCTGCAGGAGAAATTATTCAGAATGTGGCCAACGGATAGATTGCAATTTGGGAGAATACCACATTTGAATCGTACTCCGTCAAAATTGTCGAGTAACATATTGAACATGCGGAAGATCGATAAGTCGGCGGTCTCCGATCGCTGTCTAGTTATCATATTATCGTAATATTATCATATTGTGACAATCATAAGACTTCGTATGGTGGACTACTTAGTACTTTCAATGGTTGGTCATTTTGCATGATATTCATGAATACTACGGCTTTACATGAGTCAAAAAAGTATTCTTTCTAACGCACTGATGAATGGGTAGCAACAAAACCACGTATTCTAATTTATTTTTCAATTGTGGCAGGAACGCTCACTTGGCGTTAAGCCTATAAGAACAGTGACTCCGAAGTATATTGTCATCAATCAGTTATGCAAAAAACATTCTGAAATTTGCTTATCATATAAAAATTAATACACACTGACACTGTGTTACGGCTATTAGACAGGCTATTCTATTTCTAAATTTCGCTCACAGATTCCTGGTACGTGGTATCAAATTATAAATGCGCACGATGCCTACGATGATCACTTCAACTGTTTTACTATGAGAAGTGTAAAATCAACACCAGAAGGTGGTTATGCGGAAGATGTGATCTATAGTGTCGAGTCCAAGTGAGTACTCATAAGTTTATATATAATGCAGTTAATGAATATCGGTCCACTGCTTAGAACCGTTGAAAAGATGTAACCTACGAGCGAATTACGCCGACAAATATAGTAAATGTGGAAGCGAGCAATAAACTGCAAAATTGTTATTTAAAATCTTTTAGGAATCCTTTGTCGTATACAACGCACATTATACCTAAGCATTGGATTGAGAGAGGAAACTCGAGAATTACGTTTGACCCACGTTATTGACCCACCTCTATTTGTTTGTTTATGATTGTAGTCAAAGGTTTCAGTAACCATGAGCGTATGTATGTAAACGTTATGTTGTCTCTAGATAGACGATGTTCCAAATGATCTCGGTTCTGGCCTTTTGAAATTTTCTATTTTAAAAAGAAGATGTGAAAGCCATTTCTTTTCATAAAGCGCTACATACTGTTTCAAAATAAAAGTTTTAGCATATATTTATAAACCTTACAAAAATATTTTGTCAGGATATTTCTTCAACATGTGTATAATATCTACAGACGTTAGCAATTTTTATTGCTTTTTTTTCAGATTCTCGAAATGTCTGGGTTTTCATGCGAAACAACCGTCCATCTGCTGCTGAAATTTTACGAATCCATAACAGACTAATTGAGATGGGAAATGGCTGGGATAAAGTCAAGATATATATATTTGACAGACTGCAGGAAATTACCAAATGCTCAAAACTATATTTAGAGATTAACATATGGGCCTACTGGTCCAGGTAATTACTTATCGATTTTAATCGGTAAGTATGTTGATAGTTATTTGTCTGTCTGTCTGTCTGTCTGTCTGTCTGTCTGTTAAATGCACGCGATATCTCACGAAAGCGAGATTGAATCTGCTCCAGATTTTGCATGTGCATTTATCATATGTCGTACCAAAAGCCTATTGATTTTGGATGAATTATGTCGTATAATTAGCGAGTTATTAATTAATTAGTGATGGGACACAAGGTGTCACTATGGAGTAAGAGCGCTGTTTTGGGGGATCCCAAAACCCACTGCGCTATCTTAGGCGCTTAGGCAACACTATTTTAAGCATTCTTTTGGGTCCAGCTCCATACATCTGATAATAATACTTCACATATACAGGTTTCTTACAAACCCTTTCCGAAAATTGCCGATCAAAGGCACACTCCCATCAATTGTTATTTTAAACACTTCAAAATCTTTGCGCAGCATTTTTTTTTGAATCACAATAAACGTGCTGTTTATCAATTTGAATAGCTAAATTATACTAAATTATCATTGGTAAAATACGAGAGCAATGCTCAAATATAGGGGCACGAAATATCATCAAACCTTTACAGTAGCTTTAATTTAGTCTGACCACGAGATCGCTGAAATACGATCACGGAACCACGGCGCGATTTTCTTTTACATTTTGATTTGAAAGTGTAATTGAGCCAAAATTTAATCTGTGCAAAATATGTAACTTGATCCCCCTGGTATTTTAAACTTTTGTGAAATTGTTTGTTTCGTTGTTTCCCGCTAATATTGTTAGCGAACGTATCATATATAAAATCAATTCTAATTGGTCCTGTTCGGACGTTCACGTGACTGAAACAACGTCTTTTTGAAGACGTTATCTACAGAAAAGCATGCTTGGGCGAAAAAGTAAATTCTCAAGACTATTTCATTATTCTTTATTCTATGCTGTACATAAAAAATCTAAATTCGGATCATTTGCATCGTTAGGGTATATTCCTTTCTATTTTTCGAACTGAACCCGATATTTAGACAGAGAATATGCGCATGACCTCTCGATGACAATATGGTCAATAGAGACAGCAGGGATGGCTTTGAATGTAGGCATATGTAGTAAAATCGGAAACTGTGAAGGATCAGGATCACAGCTAAGGAGTCGTGTCTTTGGAGGCATCCCGCTTTGAAGTCAAAAAAAGGGGCAACCCTATCTATAATGAATTGTTCCAGAACAAACCCTAACCGAAAATATAGGTTTGATTTAAAATTCAGATTTTTCAGTGAATACGCGCAACTGCAGTGTCTGCGACCTGGACCTAAATCTTCAGGATATAGGTAGCGAAGTCTGTCTGCATTCTTGTTTACATTCATATCGACATTTTTGTATCAATCGCAAAAGGGAACGCTGAAAAATACAAGTATTTCATTTTGCGTCTTAGTTGTCGTGTTGTATGGGGACATACAGCAACATGTGGGTAAGAATATTCGTCGTAGTCTGTTTGTTTTGTGAAGCATTGGCAACTGCAAATCCAGATAGCAACGGATCGTGTGTTTTACCAGAAGTTGAAGATGTAGACTGGAACATGGTAAATATATGTTGAATTATATATTATACACCTTTCCAGTTGAAGAGAGGACTAGATCTCTTTTTAAGAAGTTTAGAGAAGTTCCGTCAAACCTCGTAGTAGCATATATTTACAGTCAAACTAGTCGATTATATGTAGCTTTATTAGCCTCTATGGCATCGCTTTCGAGCCATATATGGCTCTTTTGGTTAAGCTTAAGGCATATGGCTCCCAGGAAAATATGATATTCCAAGATTATGCTTACTATTGTTACCATTTTTGAAACGATATAGTTATGTCCAAATTTACCAGAACATTTGCCAATACGTTTCGGAACACGCGATCAGCGATTGTCTATATATAATATTATATAATCATCATGTAATACTACTGTCCTCATCGGCATTGAGATTGGGATTTGTAGGAACAGACGCCCGGTAGGGTAACATGAACCATCAGTTAAACCGTTAAACTATGAAGCTCAAAATTATTTAAAAACGAGAAATTCATCATTGTTTCCACTTCATCATATAATAGTACTGTCCTCATCGGCATTAAGATTGGACTATTGTAGGAACAGACGCCCGGTAGGGTAACATGAACCAGCGGTAATGTTATTAGACAAACTGTTTTATTTTCGAATTTCGTTTACAGTTACCAGGTACGTGGTATCAAATTATGAATTCGCACGATGCCTACGATGATCACGTCAACTGTTTTACTATGCGAAATTTAAAATCAACACCAGAAGGTGGTTATATGGAAGATGTGATCTATAGTGTCGAGTCCAAGTGAGTACTCATAAGTAGACTTTATATATAATGCAGTTGATGAATATCGGTTCACGAAAACTACTTAAAACTGTTGAAAAGGTGTAACCTACGAGCAAATTAAGTCGACTGACATTCTAATATAATAAATTAAAAGCAAGTAATAAACTGCAAGATTGGAATATAAAATCTTTTAGAAATAATTAATGTCATTTATTTAGTGAAAGCTTCCCTTTGTCGTATACACCGCACATTATGCCTGCGCATTGGATTGACAGAGGAAACTCGAGGTTTACGTTTGACTCACGTTATAGTAAGTTCAATACCGTTATTTATTATGTCAGTGTATCGTGTTAAAGACTTATTTTGACATAGAAAATAATGGAGAAAGGATTCAAGTAAAAATAGATGGAAAGAAAGTACACAATGCATGTGTTTAGACTTGAATAAATTAAATGAGATATTACTAAATAGCATTTTAAAACCTATTGGTATTCCTACCTGGTATTCCCTTACTCATTAGGCTTGGATAACGTACACTAATAGAGACTTTGAATAGCAATTTTCTTATTTTTGATATTCATTTTTATCCGCATTTGAATTAAGAATTTTTGGGGATTGATGAAGCTGTAGGAGGTGGAGCAAAAGGAAATGCAATGAAGGGTGATTCTTTCTTTCTGATTTTACTCAATAGAACATTATTAGTGCTAGTGCAGTGACTACACACTGCTGAAATGGAAATTTTTGTCATTTTCTTTTGTTAGAATGAAGCATTATACCTTAAAACGTAACTATTTTTTAAATTCATTTCAGAACTTGACGGATTTTTCACCAATCCTATAACATATGTAACGGATTATGAAAATTATGTGATCTTTATGCAGTGTGATAGTACAGGTAATCTTATATTAATATACATAATTAGCCAAAAAAAACTGAACCCATAAATTACCTTATTACTTCTACGAAAATGAAGGTAATTTATTTAACTTCTATTTGTTTGTTTATGATTGTACTCAACGTTTTCAGTAATCTAAAGCGATTTATACAAAAGTTATGTTTCCTCTGTAGACAATGTTTCAAATGATCTCGATCTCACCCTGTATTTAGTAATAAACTCTTTTTAATTATCTACCATCAAATTAATTGCAAAATTAAATTGCCTATGTTCAAGGGTATTTGCTATGCTATTTCAAGAAAATTGACGTGAAAGCCTTTTTTCTTTATTAAGCCGACATCATTTCAGGAATAGCATGTTTCAAATAAAATAAAATTTATAAACTTCCGCCAGGATATCTCTACACATGTCTGTAACTTCTTCGGACAGTACAATTTTTGTTGCTATTCTGTTCAGATTATCGGAATGTCTGGGTTTCCATGCGAAACAACCGTCCATCTGCTGCCGACATTTTACGAATCCATAACAGACTAATTGGAATGGGAGATGGCTGGGATGAAGTCGAGATATATTTGACAGGCTGCACCAAATTACCAAAAGCTCAAAACTATATTTAGAGATTAACATATAGGCCTACTATTCCATATACCGTAACTTACATTTTATTATGTAATCGGGTTATGATATCGAATACAGGAAAGTATATTGGGAAACTCATTGATAATATCCTTTTTGTTTCCAGCTTCAAACATCTAATAATAATACTTCAAATATACAGGTTCCTTACGGACGAAAGTTGCCATCAAGACGCAGATTCCCATCAAATGTTATTTGAACACTATAAAATCTTTGCGCGCGATATCTTCGAATCGTAATACACATTTATCAATTTGAATAGCCAAGACAAAATGACGAAGGCTGGTGTTCTCATGTAAAATCTAAGTTATCTTGGGTAAAAATAAATATTTCCGACTTCCGAGAATAGTATTGATCTCCGACTAAACTAGGATACTAAAAGAAGGACAAGAAAACCGATTTATTTAATTTGAAATTATATATCAATATAAATATGCGGTAATAATGATAACAGTAATATAAATTGAAATAAAGAAAAAAATATTAACAAATAATATGAGTTGCTCAATTGTAGGAACGTCTGAAATTATCATGGTTTAGATATGAAACTATGCTGAAAGTAGATCTCTTGACCGGGCTAATCATCTTAACGATATTGTTACGATTTGTTCATAAATTTCTTCTAATGATATCTTGTGCCTTCATATGCGCGATTCGCCTCTGAGTAAGTGTTAGCAACTTCACTTTATGTGAAAATGTTCAAAAAAAAAAAACATGATATTTTACTACTTCGAAGATGGTGGGACAAGTTTTGTTGAAGAAATTTAGGACGCTGCAAAGGTGTTTGAGAAACAATACAGGGTAATTTGATGTGCTATTTATATTTAAGGAAGAGCCAAGAGTTAGCGTGACCATGATGTACTTGAAATAATAGAGTAAAATATTATTATTTCGTTTGATTCTCACGTTTTGTGCTAATAACAAGACAAAACATAACAGAAAAGAATTTTAAATCCCTAATTTCTGAGAAGAAGAAAAAAACGAAACGCACTTAATTTACTATCGAAAACAAATTGTAATTCACACCAATGACATCCAGTGCCTACATTTCAAGCTAATATATATTATTTTTTTATTTATAATTACCATCCGTAAACATTTGAATATTTGATATCGTCTTTTATTGATATACCATTTAAAATACAACTTTCTACTACTTTCTACATCTAATTTTATAATTTAAAATTCCCAATAGATTGGGAAAAATTGGAGCAAATGATAACTTATATTTTAACAAATAAAGAGAAATGTTTCTGTGACAAATCCGATCAGTTCCGAAAATAACAATATCTAAAAGTTTATGATCAAATGGATGAAACAATTTTTCTTCTCATTTTCACATTCGCTTACCGTCCGTTATGTGTTTCTCATACCGTTTGTTTGTGATCATACGATACTTTGCATTTGACTTTACCCTGATATATATAGCTTATAATCAAACTAACTTTTGGTTCACGGGTTGTAAACAAAAAAAAACACATTTGAGTATTCAAACCTATCATTGTCATTCACGTATACTTTTATGGAGTTTTAATCAAGATGAAATGATTCAAGGTGAAATCAGGTGGTACAAAAATGTTGTGTATTGAACTGCAGGTACATATGTGGCCTGTCACAAGGATGCTTCAAGGAGATAGTAATAAGTGAAATAAAATTATCTCTTTTTATTTGTGTGTTTCGTGGAAAAAGATTATAGTATTCTCAGTTAATATAAAAACGCGAGATAACAATATAAAATGGACAGACCCACTATATTCGACATATTGTGTTTCTCATACCAAATATGTCAAAGTTATTCCGGCATGATTTTTAATCATTATATTATACAGTATAATTGACTTTGAATAGCGGATTTGAATTAGCGTTTATTTGGTTTTGAACAGGTCAGTACTGTAGGAACATAATCAAATGGATTTTACTTTTTTAAATAGACAGTTTCAAATAAAAGTCACAGTATTTAAAAAATTACTCATATAGGTGTATTTTTTTTTTGAATTAAAACAAAATGTAAACTAAACAATGACTTGAGTTTTCCATTTATCTAACAGTGATTAGTTTTAAACTTATTAATGTTAAGGATAATTGAAGAAAACATATATTATATGAAAATGCAACAAATGATAATTTTTTCATATTCAAATTTTAAAATCGATCTCAAATGCACTTTCCATGAGTCTTGACATTTTCTTCTTTTTGCCGATAAGTTTAGTCTAAAAATATGATTGCGTTCATAATAGTGATATGTTGATATAGAAACCTGGTCGTGTGTATTATATGATTTATATAATATATAGACACAGAAATATCTAAAAATGTTATAAAACATCAATCGCATTGTTCTCTCAAATGGCAAGCATTACTGTGGCAAGCAATAATAGTACAAAGCGCAAATCAGTTATGGCTTCACGACACACTCAGCTTGAAGAATAAATTTGAAGGCTATATAAAAATCGCATTGCTTCTTGAAGTATCACACTGCGCATATGACTCGACTGCGCGATCAAAGTGAATTCCGGCGCTGCCTGCAGGAAATATTTATATCTTTTCAACCTCTGATACGCTTCCCCCTTGACCTTTTTCGTTCCCGACGCAGTTTTCGCGAAGCTGCATTCATTCTTTTTGATTTATTTCTGTATTTTCTTCTGGCTGACCTTCCATCGAAATAAGGACTAGACTCAAGTTTCTCACGCCTTCTGTTTTTTCTCTTTCTCCGAGCCATGTCAAAGCTACCAACTCTACCTGCAGAGAAAAGAAATTGAATTGCTTGAAAAGAAGAAAAACAGAATCTATTTCAAATGGCATAGATAAACTTTACATCGTACCTGATACACTGCTTCTGCCTTTGCTCCCTCTAGCCTTGATTTTAATATTTCCACTATCAGAAGCGCGGAATTGTTCAACTTGATTTCTCATGTCAAGTTCTGTTTGCTTTCCTGCTAGGATTGCAATTACTGGATTATTCTCTTCGGCGTTTGGATCTTTGCAGTCGCATTCGTGTGCACATGTTGACTATAAACAAAATGTATTTTTGTTATTGTCGTGGCAAGAGGGCGATGTACAGATTTAAAATCACGAAGATGTACATTGACCAATGACCACTACTCAACAGTTCCCTTTTTGGAGTTCGGTCACCAGATTCAAGTGGTTGTAATTCGAGGTAAACAACGGAGCTTGGAGGGGCGAGGGGTAGTATGAACAAGTTTATAACAAAGTAATAACATTCTGAGAAACAGTTATTGAACATTTGAATTGGCGAATAAAAATAAAGTTGATTTTGGTATCAACATACATAAGGAATAGCTAGAAATTTATCTACTGCCCGCATAAACCAATTATTATCACCATCGTTCAGAAAAGGCGTAAATGGCCAATGACTTTTTCATTACTTTAAATGTCATTATAAAGTTAGGCTTTCATATTGCGTGGCCTGTTTTTTTTTAATTATAAAGTGAGGTTTTCGCAAATCTATACTATTGTTTCTCTTATTGACATTCTCCGCACATATGATTGATTACAAGTTACATGAAACACCAATTATACCTTGCCAGATCTTAAAAAATAAGGAGCAAATCAGATCATCATCAAGAATTAATACAAGATCATTGGCTTACCAAAGCTTACAAATATACTTGCTATTCCGCGGGAAAAGGTTATCCTAATTTTATTTACCACATCAAATAGAAAGGAAGACAACACGAACGGACAGTTGATATACAATATCCTAATACTCCCAATACAGCGGAACAAATAAATTTTATTCTTGAGAATTTACCCGTTTTCCTTTTGCTGTACTGGCACAGCAATCACCACCATCCCATCCACAATATTCTCTGTTGTTATTCTTGTCACACCATCTATCGCCAATAAATTGGGCGTCACATTCATCGACACAGTAAAGTTGATCTGGTTTTGGGAACCAGCTGAAACAAGTTTGCATGTATCAAAAATACAAGAACTCGCTTATTAGTAAAGACGTGCAATGATAAAAGTATGTAGTGAGTTGGAATTGCCCTCAGCAACAACGGAAAATCATTTTTTAGGTCGTTTTGAGCCTAAAATATTTCGTTTTCACTACAAAACTATCATCTAAGTTAAAATTTCTAAGGCAAATGTGACTCAATTTTGGATGTCCACCACTTCACACAGCTTTGTTCGAAGCAAAAATGTTGACACGCCTCTTTAAACTTTATAAGTGATTTTACGTGCCATACATAAACGTACAATAGGTAAACTTTTAAAATTGATAAAATAACACAAATATATACCTATCTCCAAGACACACCAATAATTTGCTTTTTCTGTTGGGTTCTGGTAATACTGATTTATCGTTCATAGCAACAATATCGAAAGCTGGAAGACCGTCCTTCAAAACGCATCTTGCTCGACATGTCTGACCTAAAAAGGTATTAATTATTGAAAGTGGACTTTCAACAAGTCTGATCTAAATAGGTATTATATGTTGAAAATTGACTTTCACCAGTATCTATTAAGTTGCAAATACAATGTTTATGTCAGGCATGTTATACTTCGGAGGGGTTTTCTTCTATGCGGCTGTTCATTCAACTAGCCTCAGTTGCCCAAAAATTATATTCAACATATATTTATGTAATTTGACTGCCCATTCATATACTCCCATACCAATATTAGAGCATTAGATTATAGATCATTAGATATTATGAAAATGCTTTCAAATGAAACAAAATTACTAGTTGTAGACAAATTAAGTACTTTACTAAATATAATTGGATATCAAATCTATATTCTGCAAATTGAAGCGAATAGGTTTAGCGGTTGTTACGTACTTAATGAAGAAAAATAGTGCATGGATTGAAATAACATAAGTATTTGATGTTTTTCGAGATATAAACTACTAAAAAAAGATGAAAGATGATTCTTTAAACCTAATTATTGCTGTCCTACATACCCGTATTGTATCCGTCACATGCGATCTCAATACCAGGAGGAGCGAGTGGAAATTGACATGTTGTATTAATATTAGCACACATTGGAAAACTTGCATTCCATTTGCCATTACTGTCACAACGTATTGATGCCATAGTCTAAATAAAAATGGACTTGAGAAGGAAAAATAATAAATGAATAATAGAAAAGCGGGGAACGCATATATATAAAGTCCATATAAAAATATGTATGATTTGGGACAATCTCAATGTCATAATTGAATTTTAGGTGTCAACGAATGGGATTGTTGCCCAAATGGGACTACTCAGTGTTAAATTTTTAATCAATATTACAAAATAGTTGGGTCGTATTTTCCATAATTTGAAATTGCTGGTTTTCAATTATGATTTTAATCAATTTTTCCCATAAACATCGCTGAATATTTATTTAAATTCAAATAAATAGGTATTATCTGAGCCTAAAAGTTATGAAAACAAACATAGGTCATTTACCGCTGACTCCGAAGGGTTACATGACATAGTACATTCACTTCCATACACAAATCCTTGCGTGCATTTGTAAAGTCCTTTATATATTTGGGGAACTGGTGGACAAAGTGCAGGCTGACATCCTGGACCTTCCCATACACCATTTGAACCACAAGTAAGTCGGAAAGTTCTCCTGGAAATTGGCAAGTAAATTGATAAAATAATATAGGGTGTTTACATCTTTATTGACGAGTCCATCAACAAATAGATACAGATATCTAGAGAGACATTTCAATATTTTGTAAAATCGGAAATTTAAACAGCTCCGAAGTTACTTCTCCAAGAATCATTACTTAATAAGCTAACATTAACATTTAGTTTTTACAGATATCCGCTTTCCATAGTGGGTACGGTAAGCTATCAATCTCAATTCGATTTAATTTTATTTTTTTTATGGGGGGGGCAGTTGCACAGTACCCTTGGGACCATCGGTATTCATACATTCCTCCCCCATGCATAGTATATATATTTCAGGCACCGGATCGTGATTTAAGGAATCGCGTCCAAGAAATGACAACAGCCATTATTTTACAAGAGTGTAGTCCTGAGGTGGGCAAATTAGGGCCAGTGGGCCAAATCCGGCCCATTAGGTAATTCAATCTGGCCCGTCTGATGCTGCCACAACCAAACTGAAACCAAATGTTGATGTATTAGCGAAAAATAGTTCTATTAATTTGTTAAGATTGCGATTAAATTATATTGTTTTCCACTTTTGCTTTTGTAAAACTGTAAATATTGTTCATAAAATGTAACTTTTACGTCACACTTCCAAAACCTTGCCCACCTCTGGTGTAGTACTTACCTCAACAACGGTTGTTGTGTGACATGGTAACCGTTTTTGCATCGATATTTGCATGTTTCTCCAGGCCTTGATGCTCGTTTTGACAATGTATCACAACCAGCAGTTGCAAATCCTATGTTAGGTGGAGCCCCGCACATAGGTTCACAATATGCTGATGGTGTCGACCACGTACCATCATTTTGACATTGGAACTGAAATATCATCAAAAGAATCTTTCAAGCAATAATTTCACATGTTTGCCCATTTCTTTCATATTTATCTGCCTAAACCAGAATCCAAAAAATTTATTTATAAAATATGCATAATGTTTGCCCAGACTGACAACTCTTTTCTCAGAGATTTTAAATATGCAAAAATAAAGCAATTTGAGACTTGGTTACACATACATACACTCCAGAAAGCCTTACCTTGTTATCAGATCCAAACAACCGTGCTTGTCTCCAACAGGTGAAATTGCAAATCGCGTTCAATTTATGTCCATTTTGACATGAAAACGATGCAAATTGGACATGCGAAGGCGGTCCACATGATATCGGTATACATTTGACACTTGAGTCCCATGCTCCATTTCGACATCTTACCTGTTGATTATGTTAGTCAACTTTTCAAACTTTTATTAGTTAAAGCCTACTTCATGTCACAAAATTTGTTATTTTATGACCTCGTACAAGGTATGCTAAAAACTGGAGATTTTACTAAATAAATTGCAATTACCAAAATTATGTTAGAGTAACACGTCATCAAGAAGACTAAATTCAAACCACGACCTTTTTAATTCATCCATGACATAAATTTTTAAATCAAATAATTGCTTTGAGACAAAAAAGAAGATACATAACGCAATAGGAATTAACAGTAGTAACTCATCGGCATGTATTGCGGAAATACTTACCCTTTGAATAGACCTTGGTATGTGCCCTGGATTGCAGACGACATCGCAGATAGTTTTGTTTGGCAAAGTATTCCCAGCAGAGGCATCCACAGAAAGCCCAGTTTCAGTATGACACGTCACATTAAAATTTACAAAATTTAAGTCCAATCGACATTCCGATAATACAGGAATTTGTGCTGTGTGTAAAAAAAAATTAATTTGAATTACAGCAAGTAAAACTGATTTTTGTGATTTATCAAAAATGCACAAAACTATAAAAAAGGCAAATTCAGACACAAATTAGTCGTTTTTTGAATAAATTCAGTAATTTAAAAAATATATAGAATATTACAATGTCTGTAGTGGTAGCAACCATAAACATTCATATTGGAAATGTATACAAAATTACAACTATAATATTACCTGGTAATTCTTCATGATTTCGCATGGAGCTCAGAGAAATTGCGTCAATCGTTACGTTGTCGGAACTAAAAAGTAGAAGAACGTGGTTCAAAATTTTTAATAATATTATATACAATAGCATAATAAAACCCACCCTGAAGAGAGAAAATTCATTAGGACAAGTGAATAACGGACTCTCGTACGCGGTTATCAGACCAGGAATAGGTAACCAAAATTCGTTCCCGATGCATGAAATTGAGTGGCATGGTGTCCCACCAGCAGTTACTTGAACGTCCAGGTGACGGCGTCGAGTATCTCCATACTCTTACTCATAATCTCTTTCATATATGTCTTATGATTTTAGTACAAAAAAGCACTGGGGACAAAAACACTGAACACTTAACTTCGAAATATATTAGGCGTCTAAAATTTATGAAGTTTTCTGACGTGACTAATTTGAAAACAGCGACTTTGAAAGATATTATACCACAGACTAGCAATTTGAACCGGCTGACAATGTTTGAATTGAATATTTAAATCTCGAAATGCACCAGTTTTAAATTTCACCTGAATTTTAAAATGAAGTCTTTGATTTTTTGGGGATTTTGTTTGTCAGGAATTTCAATTTCAATCTGGTTTTGTAAGCAGTATATTGTAGTCGACCCGGAAGATATTTCTTCTCCATATGGTAGTAAAAGTGTAAATTCTGGAAAATAAAATTTAATGTTTTTTTTAAAACCTGATTCAGACGCCCAAACGAGCCCAATTTTGAATACATTTTTATTAATGTCATACGACCCCCAAAATTTACCCAATATACAATAATTATATACCATTGGAAAGGTCTTTTAGAGTACTATACGCTAGATGTCACTGGAGGACCGTAAACTAAAACACCTCTTTCAAGAGGTCTCTCGTAACGTCAAAAAATAACAAAAATATTTACACTCTCTCATTCTATCATCTGTTGGACGTGTATAGCTATTGAAAAGCGCAAATGTGACTATACAGTTGACTGCACATTGGTTTTCTCTTTCATATGATACTAAACGCTTTTCGTTAGCTCGTGTCGTTGAAGCGTTTTGGAAATTTTCCGTTTGAGAAGTCACCACATCGAATCAGGCCAGGCTAGGCTTGATAGATCGATCGGTTGTTTGTTTGTGCTTTATCGCGTTGAAAGCTTTTGTGAGTCATAATAAAACATTTATTATGAATCATAAAAGCTTATAATCGTGAGACAAGGAGAATTTGCGAGATAAAACGCCTATGTGAACTAACTTTTTTTCGGTGAGGCAGCTGCGATCAAACGACTCGATATTTTTATACCTTCCCGACGTTGTGAGATGTCCACTCTCCTATGTTATGTAGCATATAAAAGGACCTTCAAAATAAGACCTTATCATACTAGCTTTTGTTATTGGTTAGCGCGCAACGCCAAGGTTTATTGAATTATTTTCTTGCTGTGCGACGTTTTTCTATCGCAGCGGGTAGTACACTCGTGAAATGTAAGCGATATTTTATTACTTCCAAATGTCATATAACGTTCATTCTTATATTGCTGGGTAGGAAATGAGCTATTCTTTCAAACAAGACCATAACAAACATTCCAGACCTCATGGTTTACACACAGCGTCTGAAATTGCGCTAATGCACCCATTCGCACAGAACAGGTTGGACTGATTAATTTAAGAGAAATATCATCGAAATTTGCAAAGCTATTAACAACTTTCATTTATGAGACAAGTAAATAAATTTACAGATACCGAACCTTCTTGTCGAGTTTCGTCTTCTCTCGAATTTGTGTAAATTGTAACGGTTGATGGAATAACGGGAATCCGATAAACTACCTGTAAATTTGAAAACGGGAATTATAGAACGATATTGTTAAAAAAAGTTTTGGATTTGTATCTTTATGGCATGTATAATATACCGTTTGTTGCACTTAATTTTTCTTGCGAATGTGCGAATTAAGTATATTTTTGCCTCAAAACTTGGGGTATATATAATCAATTTTGCATAAAAACTAAATAAATAACAAGCTTACTTTTATCCAATGTCCATCAGCATCTACAGACAATCCGTGTTTAACACAAGGCGACCAGACTCCATTCTGGCTACCACATGCAGAATCTGGAGGGCCAGTTACCGATGTACTGCTGGAACAAACCCCCATATTAGAGAAAAGGTAATGCGCTTCTAATGCAGCAGACGAAGAAGTTGCATCGACTGCCCATTGCTGTAGATATAACTTTGTAGCTTCGATTTTACAGTCAATGGAGTTTGGCTCTTCGAATTCTTCGCAAATTCCATCTTCATCGTACCAGTAACAAATGCTTGGTTCTCCTGTAAGGTAAAAGTATATCACGATCAGTTGAAATTTTCTGATAATTGGTGATTTTGAACTAAATTAAACTACTACTCTGAGTTTATTTGTTAGGATATAATAGATTAGGTTACCATCCTCCATTAGAATCATGCTCGTATTGCGGCACCTTCAAATCTATTCAACCTAACCTAAGATGGTTCGACAATAACATAAATGCACCAAAGAAAATGATATAAATATAATCCTCAAATAACATAATACATGTGTGTTGAACAAAATATTGTAAATACCTTTGCAATAAAATCCATGTTCAATCTGGCAGAATGAATTACATCCATCTTCATTTTCCATGTTACTATCATCGCATTCTTCGGATTCTTCATTCGAATTAAGCTCCTATTCAAATAATCAGATTAGCGGTTGATCGTTATCGCACATAGTACACTGCTTATGAATATTCTCCATTTAAAAAATCACATTTCACCTTAAAGCCTATATGATTTTATGTTAATCTATACTATCTATCTTCGGAATTTTATCATATAATAGTGTGAGATATTTCAGACTAAGGTAAAATCTCGCACCTGAACAATACCATCTCCACAAAAAGTTTGCCCAAGACGGAACTTTACCGGAGGACTTATTTCACCGTAATGTGGAAGTAGGATGGGTTGAATAGAGTACAAGTATGTCACGCCATCTTCACATGACCTGAAAACACATTTATCATAAGAATAAATTCCACAATCCGTTACCGTACGATTCGAATTAAATGCGTTCATTTTATCCATAATAAAATGTATTACAATTACAATGTATAATTTTTTTTTTATAATTGCGAGAGCAATATTTCAGAACTCAAGGATGGAATACCAAACTTACTTGTCCACGTGGTGGAGCTGTTCTGTCGTCATCGTGAGTTCATTTGGAAATGGTGGATCTCGATGAATTTTGTATTTTATTCTCCTATGAACACAAAAATGATACAGGAATATGTACAGTATGGACATGGACTCAAACAAATGTTGTACAAGAAAGCCACGCAACGAAGAGTAGACTTGGTGAAAACTAATTTTACATTATCTACCAAAAATTTACAGTCAAAAGTGGAAATTATTACAATTTGTACTTTCGGGGCATAGAACTGTCTTGTAAAATATATTTCAATCGAAAACTAGGAATTTGCATTTTGTTATGTTTTGAGTTAGGCTGCTTTTCCAATTGTTTAGTCCCCACCTGCATCCAGCACATAAGTTGTTTTCTTTTTTCGATATTAGTTCTACGGCGTCCACAGCAGTATATGGGTAATTGACATTGATGCGAATTTTTCGAGTCTGCAAGAATAAAATGAAATTACGGAAAGTTCAATACTCGCAGTACTAAGGCACTATAAAAAGTCGATTTCCAGTTTCAAAGTGTACAGAATAACTACAGATATATCCAGTTTTGTCTCTGAAAAGAAAATTTCCGTTAAGGTTACACCCTTCAATCTCTTCTTTATGCGAACTCCTTGTCAGAGATATATTGTGAAGAAAAAAAGACTGGAAAGTAAAAATTATCTTACCGGTTTGTTAGTTTGTACATGTACGCTTAACGGTGTGTCACAAGTCGCTGTCAAATCCGTAATTGTCGTTACAGTATTATCTTCGTGATGAATAAGCTCTATGCTCTTTATTCCATCTCCATCTTCAGTGCCAAACGTTACCCATATGCGTATTGTTGACGGTATTACCGATTCTTTAAAATCAACTTCGAGAGAACATCTAATAATAATTTAAAGTCTCATTTAGTGACATCAGCTACAATAAAATAAACTAAAGCGTCGAGTCTTTTATGTATGAAATAAGGCAGAAATTTAGACTCACTTAAAGGTAATTTTTAGCGTAGAATAATTAAAATGAAACACAGAAATTGAAATGTCGAAAATCCGTAGTCTGTGCAATGTTTGTCAATCGTAATAGTTAGTTACCTTGCTCCACAATCATCGTCTAGTGTAGTGGTGTCAGGTGGCATCCAAAAATGCATTCCCCGTAATGTACAAGCTTCCTGATCGGGTGGTCCCGTAGCTTGTTCTGCAGACCATCGTCTGTGTAGGGACATATCCTCTATTCAAATAAATGTAGTAAATACAAAATCACAGTGGTAAGTAAAAAATAATTTCAATATCCTACCAAATATAACTACCTGATGAGCTTGCATTAAATCCATATTGTCTCAACATTTTATCTGATAAACATCGTGAATCGCATTTCCGGTCGTTTCCAACTAATCTTCCATCTATTGGGGGCGCCCATGATATAACAACAGTTCTGTAAACACAAAATTCACGTTTTATTTTGGTGAGATTTGATTTATGAGATGTTATTATTCTATTTGTAAATGTAAGCAGCTCAATGAGGCAGCAATTTATATAATTTTCCTACCTGTCTGAAGCAGAAGCTGAGACTATTTTCGGGGGTATTGGTATCGGGGAAATAACATGCTCAGTTCTCCATTCACCGTATACCAAATCTATGTAGCAATGCATTCTTCCTCTTTGTTGAGGAGTAAAATTATCTTGGCACGAACCATCTGAAAGAGTTTTTGTGGTAGAATTTAGTTTGTTAACAAAGTATTCAGCAATGTCCTATTTAAATACAATTTTAATTAGTTTTACAACTCTATGCAGAACACCGAAAAATTTTCAAAACCGAAGTAAGAATCTTAATACAATTTACAACTCAACTACAAATCATAGTCAGTTTTAAAAGAATTCCTGGTCCTTTTTGACAACCCTGAGACGAAAGAAAAGAATTGTGTCGATTTTTGAATGACTAAAAAGTAGAAACCATTGTCCGTTTTCTCAACACTTCTTTTATGAAAGAATAGCTAATCAACACACGGATATATATATGTACCGGCATAACTCATAAAGTTGGTATAAGGCGTCATCGTAAAATTATGGATGCTACACACAGCCTGAGATCCATTTGGTTCACCACAGTACATGTTCATTGGTGTTGGATTTGTATCTTCACACAGATCTCCTAAAAATAAAAATAATATTTTGTAATCAAATCTTGCCGGATTTTGAGTTTTCGTCTGAAATTAGACTTGTGGACAAATCCAAAATTGCGCAATACTTTGATTCACAACCTTCATGCTCGACAAAGTGAAAACACCATGTAAAATAACCGTATCAAGCAATGAAACTAGTAAGAACGGAAGGAAGAGTTTTCTTGTCCAGAGAAATCAGTTTTGCACCTACATTTGTGGCCCCCTTCTACTGCTCATTGGGGGCTCCGGGCCCCGGCTGGGAACCGCTGGTCTATTACATCAAAGTTTTTCATACCTGTTATCATTGATGCTCTTAATTCCGCACAAGAATCATCACAGTCAACGTTATGGGATCCATGGTGTACGTGCAACAATCCTAAATTATGTCCTAATTCATGAACTAAACCTGACATTTCTTCTCGTGTTGTGTATCGTTTTAGTTGAACTACTGTTCCGCCTAAATTAACATAACTGCAATTTAATTTTTGTTAACGCAACATACTTTTTGTTTATTATTTACGATAAATGGGTGCCATGTATAGAAAAGGGATAGTGAGAAAACGATATTGACACACGCTTGCTCACTTTTACCGTAAGCCTGTGAATTGCTGATTCAAAATTTACACAATCATCGCTTCATTCAGTTTAATTCAAACAAATAACGAATAAATATTATAAACTTATTTTCTATAGTTATTGAGACTTTTGATTACTTGCCTTGTGACGTGAAAACCTCTTTGTCCCAGGGAAATGTGGAAATGCCGATAGAGTTGGGATTTGTCCAGTTTGCGAACAATACATTGAGTTGTTTTTCATTGTCAGCTCCAACTAAAGCTTTGTATTCCGTTATACATAAATATCCTCTGGAAAAACAAGAAGTTCTTGAAATTTAATATTATTGCTTTTCAATCAAGATACCAATATTAGGTGCTTATATCCCAAAGATAGATTTTTAATTCTCGTATAAGAAGTTATTATGATAAATTTCAATATATTTTTATTGCTTTTTATTTGATTCATTTTTTCAAGGTTCAGAGTATACAGAGTACCATAATCCAATTACTCAGCTGTAATCAAACCATTTGTTGAATTGTAAGCAAATAAGTGTCAATAATTTTTGAATTATTCCAAAAAGTGCGTGAAGGCGATAGATAATATTTGCTTCAACCTGTTGCCTTAGTAACCGTTCATATTACCTTTTTATGTTTTATTTGGCAATTATAATTGTGATTCACCTGTGAGGAGACTTTGGATCGAAGCAGGTATCATCAGTGTTTGTATTGTTAGGTATGCAACAATCACCCAAATCCCAACTATGGTATATTTTGTTGCATTCTGGATCGCAATGTCCGTCTCCTTTTTGTTCTGGACTGCACACGCTTTTTATCAAATCGCAATCGCCTCCATCATAGCCAAGTCTCGCATGCATACATTCCACGTTACATCTAAAAGTTAGGGTATTTAGTTACGTGAATCAGAAATTCTCCAGTCAGGGCTCTTTAAAATCAGCTAGATGTTATGCTCTAAAAAGCTGGAATATTCAGCTCTGTGGCTTGCGAACCTCACAGACAATAATATTGTAATTGAAAAAAATAAATATAGGAAAATAAAGAAAGACTTTAAAACTCTGTAAACTTCTCAATGACTATATAGGCATTTTTCAATATTACCATACCCAAATTTTAAATCAAGGGTTCACTCGTTTCACAATTGGTGAATGTATTTGATTTGATATACGTCTCTAAGTTGCATTGTAGTATTAGTAAATATTTCCTGTGTTCCCAATGAGAAATTATATTGTAAGTACGTGTGTTAAAATATTACGAAATTTCAGCGAGTCGATTGTCTTATTTAAATTATCATCTATCTATATAATATTATATTCTTTGTTACAATAGCCGGAAAGTGATTACCAACACAAGAATTGCAAACTTATTTTTTCGTATATTCCTACAAAAAAGTCTTCAGGTGTGGTCCATTTAGTGTGAGATGCAATCTTTGCCATCTCCGCAAGAGGAGAAATGAGGCTTAGGAGTTTGTTTTGGGGTAATTTACACCACGGCACGTATGCGTCAGATGGGTCGATCGATAATACTCTTATTTCGGTTGATGAACGTACATACAAACATGGTGTCAAATTCATCTTAATTTTCCAAAGCAGAACACAAGAAATTTCCGCTAACAATTATTTGCCAAAAAGCAATTTTGGGGGTAAAAACCCATAAAAATGTAAATTGAACAAGAAGAGAAAATTACAGATAGAATCACGTCGCCGTGCGTGAAACCGACAACATTACTTTTCTGCTTATCACATTTATCGAATTTCACCGCGAGGCTCCCGTATATTTACATTATGTACTTTACTACTTCCTCAGGAAGGTTATTAAAAGGGCACATGTGCAGAAACGTTGAATATTGCAAATGGGCAAATAAATTTCATTATCGACACTAATGAATAATTTTCTATTAGTACCACGATTATAGTGTGGGAACAGGCCATGTTTTTACCCTGTAATTCCTTATATGTTTTGAGCAAAATTTGTCAAATAAAAATATTGTCGTAATTTTATTGTTTAATTAACGTTTTTTGTTTGAGAATTAAATATTTTTTTTAAATAATATAAAGTGTCCATAAAGTCTTTCAATTTTTTAAAATCGCAAATGGAATTTATCGATACCATATATTGTTTTGGCCCTCACAGATGTATTAAATGAAGCAAAATACTTGAACAATTACTTAATAAACAAAAACCTGGTACAATATATTGAGAACTGACTTCATAATTTATATTTATATTAGTTTATTCATAACAATTTTCGATTGTTTCTAAATTAATGAAAGATTGGTCTAAGGCAGTGTGACGAAATAAACTAACATTGCCAACAGGGCCTGCTTATGTGTATAGAAAACGTTGTTTATGTCGAAATGAATGATTTTCAAACTTCTTTAGAGTCAATGTACAAAGCGATTAATGCAGAATTACGTAATAATGCTAAAAGCAGCGAAATAGCACAGTCGCCTTGTGTCGTATTATTTGTCTGCATTGGTCATCTCAATTGCTATGACTGCATATTCGCAACTGTGAAGTTAGCGTTAAAATAGTACACCTTAGCATCGCCTGTCAGTAATTTAAAATATATATCTTCTTGCTATCAACTGAGCAGGAAATCCATGTCATTTCTACGGCGGGCGTACCAAAACTGATACACTAAAATTGTACAGTTCATTACCAGACCATAAAGTCACTCTCCACGATTATATATTTGAATTTCGCGTGAAAATGACTGATTTAGGACGGTATAAACTGGCTGTAAAATTCCATACAGTGCGTCTCATTTTAATAGTTGGAATTGAAGGCCTGTATTGTATTTGTAATATTGACAGTCTTCTATTTTGATGCATCATGATGTATAATTTGGCAGACTAAACAAACTTTGTCTGATCTCATAAGGGGTTCATCAAACGGTCGATCGGTTTTCTCTTTGATCTAGCCCAGCCACCTTTGGGTTCACCCATAAATTTTATAGAAATGACGTCATAGCAGTAAGCGTCATCGTTTATATCGCGTGCTAAATGTATCCGCCTGGAAAAAGTGGGTCTAATTTGCACGCGTTGCGTCACAGTCAAAATTCAGACCCAAACCTATTGAATTAAACACGCTTTTAACCAAATAAAAGCCGAATTACAAGCAAATTGGCTTTTGGTGTGAATTTTCGATGGTATCAACAACAAAATACACACAGTTGTGTACAAAATGACTGCACGTTAGGAATGCCTGAAAATTTTACAAATTAATATATACATTTTTTATGTTTTAGTTTAGATATTGTTATATAAATCGTTGCTACATCATGAGGCTACAATATCAATGTTTTAATTTAAAACAAAAACAAAATATTTGTCCATGACTTTTTTTTAACTTACTGTTGGTTCCCAATTTTCGTAGGTTCGCATCCAATTGTTTTTCCTCTTAATTTTGAATTGTTAATGTGAACTAAGGTCGGGACCCAAGTAATGTTGTGACGATCGAAGACTTCGCTAAGTACAGCACTCTAAATATACAGAGGAAGACTTTATAGAATACATTTGAAAATATTTAAACCCCAGTCCATTGTATGTAACAAGTAAGGATGATTGTGTTCCACTTGATACAAAAAAATAAACGGTGTACTGAAAATGTCATTACGGGAGGTCCAGTGCATACCATTTAATTTCAACTGAAGAATATTCAAAAATACGATACTTAGAAGTAACAGAAAAGCGTGACAGCCGATTTATTGTAAAACGATGCACACATACACGCGGGCTACTTGTAGTCTGATAGTAATTTTTATCACTTTAGATATATACCTGAAGTTTGACGTCATCCACTGTAAACATGGGATTGCTTCCATCGTCTTGGTTTATATTGACAATATTATATCGCAATGTTTTAGGTTTACGTAAAGTCCAGTTGTCGACGTAACTGCGAACGATTTCAGGATTGTCACAAATAGTTTGTCCGCAGGGTGGTGCTCTCACCTCCGGAAAATGTAATCTGATCGAAACAAACATGATCAAAATAATGAAAAATTCAAGGGACATAAGTTCTATCGTTGCATTTTGTTCAAAACATTCCTCATCATAATATGTTATAATAGCAAAACCGCGAGATATGATTAGTGCATCACAAATCTTAAAGTTTCGAAAGCAGTATTTGAAGGAACGGGAAAGTTTTTTCTTCAATTATTAAAATAGCCAGATAGCAGCTATTCAAATATGGAATAACATTATATTGTTCGTCTCAATACGGGTATATCTGTAGGAATTTAAATTGGCTTTCAAATTGTGCTTTAAAACGCTGACTCCATAGATTGAGGCATTGATCTGGGGCCTGTTGGGGAACAAAACATGACAGTTACATAGTGATCCCATCTAACTCATGAATGGTGTATAGATCTTAGAGTTACATTATATAAATTATGTTAAAACAGTCGAATGTATCCGAATGTATCTCTGCACGTTCAATATTGAAATCTATTCTATCTTCAAAAAAATTACGTACAAAAACTAACAAAAGTAAAGTTAGTACCGGCGGTCTTCAGATGGAATATCTTTATTCAAAATGATAGGTTCATTTCTTCCGATTGATAACCAACTATGTCGAAAACTATCAAAGTCTTCCTTTAATTGAACGATATCGGTGAGGTGAGAAGTTTCAAAATTGTACATGTCTCGAGTAATATCCTGCTGCGGTCGAATTTGGGAAAAAATTTTGAGTTGGTCGATCATTCCTCTGTTAGAATAGGAAATGAATCTTAAAATAGATAGTTGGTTTATTTAAATTTTGACACGCAACAATCATAATATATATTTATACAACAAAACACCAATAAAGTTGTATCGTGATCAAAAATGAGAACATTACTTATTACCGCGTGGGATTCATTTTTATAAAGTATTCGTATATATTGAAGTTCTATCACCACAACGCATTATATTATTTCTAAATTGCAGTGAACGTGACAATCATCGTCAATGTTTTGACTTTTCTTTCGTCTGTTTAAATTTATAGAATCAAAAAACAATTGCCTGTATCCGTGAGTCATTTTCTCATTTCCTCCCAAAAGCAGGGTATCACATTGCGCCCCTTGTCTGGATAATTCGCCGCTTCCTGGTTCGTGTCGAGCCCCCACCTGCACCCCGTTCACGTACAGTCTGATAGTACCATCTTCGCCGGAACTCACGGTGAAATGAGTCTTGAAAAACAAATATAAATAGAGATTATCATGATATTATATTTTTTGTGGGCAGAATTTTGTGCTTGAAACGTTTTGTAAATCCTGTATAATTTCAACACGACTTTATACCGTAGATATAAACACAGTTGTGAAGTAAAACACATCTTATTTTTGTAACGTTCAACAGCGAATCCCAAAATTGTCACGGGTCGTTTAAAATCGAATTATCTTAAACAAGTTCAGACATGAAACCTGGTAGACCATACCGAGTTAGAGTTTTTGTAGCGAGTTTTCTATTTATGTGTATTAAATTCTTAATTTTCCGTAACAAAATAAACGCTATGTTACCCCAAATTCTATAGTATAAAGTAAGCTATTCGTGGCATTAGGCACGTGCGTATTTTCAACCATACAGCATGTATTTCGTATAGGTTACATAAATTATTTTTTTATTATTATACATCTAAACATGTACCGAGAACTCGATTCTGGACCAAAGAACTTCAATATTCCTAAGAATCTGAATCTTTGACATCATCTAGTTAGTTTCTTACACTCTTTTTAGATTGTAGAGATGCGCCATTATGTGCTATTGGCCGATACTTGCCGGCACAATACATACGCAGTATGAATATTGTTGATACTCTCTGAGTAAGCAAACTATGTGGAAACCTGTACAATCAGCGTTAGGGTTTGCGTCAAAAAAGAGCTCTCAAATTAAACGGTGAGAAACTACTAAGATTGGCCAGTTATGACAGCAGGCTTCACACGACTTCGAACCATTCTTATATGAATGAAAAGCAAGAATCTTACCCACTCTTCAGGTTTGTAAGCATACGGAGAGTATGCCGTTACCGTTCCAGTAGATTTTATTAATGAAAAATAGAAAACTGTTTCATCATCGTTGGATTTTATTCCGAGATTCCACACACTTTCGAGACGCCCTCCTTCCATCGTGCGATAACAAGCTGTTAAAAACAAGCAAAAATTATATATATCTTGTAGGTAAAAAGTTGAAATATAAATATAGATGTTCAATAATTCTAAAGCATTATAATTAGGAATGAAAGCAGTCGGAGCAGTTCATATCACTTAAAATTATGAAAATTTAAATGAATCATTTTATTTTAGTTCATGTTATATATATTTAGGATGTAGTGCAAATATCATATTGAAATTATATATGTATATTTTGTCTTATCAAACCATCGTAGGAACATTTTGATGCATAAACGCATAAAATAATTCTCACATTTTGACGTCATTGGGAGTCACGCGTTTCAAATTTGATTTGCCCCACATTCTACACCCTAGCAGGTGAATGACCGACGAAAACCGCCCCTAAGTACATTATGCGCCTGTAAGTGAGCGTCTATCCGTCGTTCAATAGGGCTAAAAGTTCAAAAATCGCCCACCCACACTTATTTTTCAATGTACTAATCTTTAATACCGCGAAGTAATCCGCTGAGAGGCGAAATAATCGGAAAACATTACTGGCTGTTAAAACAGTCGACGAAGCTTGTTTCGAGGTAAAAGCACGGCATATAGCACTAAACAGAACACGATCAAGTTTGGGAAGATTGTCATCAAAAGACCACCGACGAAGATCGCTTTGATCAATCATTTTAATGCGCGAATTTTTACAAGAAGCGTTAATGCGGTTAAAGGTATAGCACCCCATGACAAGCGGAAAAAGAGGGTGATACTCCTGTCCTACCCAGGTGGGTGTTATCATCGTGGATATAGAAAGGGGCCTAGGTCAATAAACCACTCGGTCAAATTTGAATGCTAGATGAAATTCGGATATTGTTTTAAAAACTCGTTCATGGAAAATTATAGGTAGGCGTCATACGGTTCAAAACGGTGGTTTCAGCCTTTTTATTACCTAATAATTCAATAATAATTTTTAATATTCAATTTTATTGCGGAAACACTGTGATCCATTATGTTATGTATACAAAGGTCACCCAGAATACGTTATTACCATTGTCATAGTCGCTATTTTCGGGTCAGTGGCTGCTCGAAGCTTGTTTGAAAGCAAAGGTGTGAATTGAATTCTGCTTTAGTGAGAACCTTTCTGATCGCTATTATTTACAAATATTATAATTAGCGCAGACGTCGAAAACGATTAAATTTTTACATTTGAATGCACCGTCACCAATTTGGATGGCTAAATAATATTTCCACTAATTTCAATAATCAGAAAACACGATCTAGGGAGTATTATAGAAATCCGAAATTGCGTTTTTCGTGAATGTTACAGCATTTATTTAACGTAGAAACTACGTTAAAACTTAAAGCTTGCCCGTTGTCTATTGTAAAAATAAGATTGTAGTAATATGATAGTATACAATTCATGTGTTATTTTTGGAGGCATTCTATTCATATTTAAGGTAACTTAACGCGCTTAACATGCTTTTGTTTGGTTACTTTTAAATTAATAATTTTTTGTATATAAACTAGCTGTGTTTTAACGTTGCTATGTGTCAACAAAACGGTCAATACCAGATAAGAATGTTATTACCGTCTTAGTACCATATTCGAAAGGCCACAGGGTTAAACAAGCGTGTTGTCTCAAGTGTTAATACAAAATATTCTAATAATTTTCAAATTAAATGATAATAACGAATAAAGCTTAGGTGGAATTATTTGTTTTGCTTGATTTAATTTAGTCCGACGTCTATAGTTCAAGTCTCGACGTCTGAAAATGTTTGGAACCAAGTTTGGCTTTCAATTGTGTTTGAATTCCATCACGCCACGAAAAAAACATCAGAATAAATGATTTTACCGCCTCAATTCTAACTTAAAAATGGACCAGAAAAAAAACTTACAGTTGAACTTGAGAGAAATTGCAGTATGTTATGCCATACATGCATGTACGAGTATATGCGATAAAGATCGAGTCGAATGAACAAAAGCAATCCATACGGCAAATACTGCTAAGAATGTTATCAAAACACATATACAATTAAATGTTGACATTATTAAATATTCCAATTATTTGAATTATGAGTAATATTGAGTTAGAATGTGTTTTAAACGAAATATTTCTCTGACCACTGTCGCAAAAACATCCTCCCGGAATAAAAAGTTGGTAAAATAGTCTCATCAAAATGCGGCGAAAAAAATTCGTATTCATATAATCAAACTTTCCGTCCAACTAAATTACAAAAATGTCTTTTTTTTAATATTATTTAAGTCAAATGATGCAGTTGGATTATCGTAAAGCATTGAAGTTAAATTAAACCTGCAATTTTCTTGCTCACAATGTGCCCAGAATATAGTCCTGAATGGATTTGAAATCAGCACTATAAAAATACCTTAAACGACGTTTTGTGAAATAGTGTTTAAAAGCAGCACTGAGTTTTTGGCCTGGTTCGGGCTTGTAAATCGGAACTGATTCAGAGGCTCAAAATATATTTAAAACACCATTAAAGTTACTATTTTTGAAGAATGAGTAGTTTATTTTTGACGAAATAATTTGTACTGATCCATTTCCTTGGGTCTGTTATATATTATGTTTTCGAAGAATTGTATTTTCTGGTTCGTGCTCTAAGAATTGCTCCATTCGACTTATGATTACTCTGCGGTACAATCGCTATGATCGTATTAGTCGCTTTAAACCCAGATTTAGCGACACAGTCATGAACTATAGTCTCATTTGAAATCGACCTTTAGGGCAAATATTTGTAGGTGGAAAGATCGTGAACTCCGCGTAACAATCATTTCATTTAATGAAATTATAATCTGATTTACCACTAATGTCTAATTATTACTCAATTCCAACACTTTTTTGGAAATTATAACAAAAAATATATACAAATTCAACCAGACAGCATGCAAAATACATAACCCATGGTTAATTATGTCTGAGAACGTGATTTCCTACCGGATTACATAACTAAACAATCTATTGTTACGTGTTCCGTTGTTACGCAGTGTTGTCATAGAAACATTTAAAAATACATTAACTTCGTGATCACTTTGGGGAGGGGCAATTTGGTTCTTCCTATGCAAGCACGGATCATAAACGAACAAGGATTGCTAGACGCAATTTATGTATATATCAAGCATGAAATAAATGACATAGGGTTTCGATTAAACTATTTATTGCCAATACCACAATACTAAATAATAGTAACAGGATTACATGAAAACACAGCAAACATGCAACACAGCTCAAGTTCGTTGATAGTTCATTTTACTAATGACACGCTTTATTCGTAACTTTAATGTTACAGAAGGCTCAACAAAAGCGCCCTTTCCAGATTGTCGTCAAGGTGGGAACTCAATGAGCAACTAAGAATAATGGAACAATTATGTTTGAACTAATATGCAAAATGTCGGCAAAATTTTTGCAAATTGTTGTTTTTCGTATTTTGTATAATGTGATTACTTCTCTGAAAATTGAAATTTTATCAAGAAAAGTATAAGATGAACCATGTTTTTACGGGAGTTTAGGATACGCCCAATTTCATGAAACGAAAATCCGGATAAAGTCAAGCGATTCGATTCATTTCGAATATTCGAATCTACACATCAAGGGTTATTATTTCGTCAAAAATGAACATTTTTTAAATATATTTTATTTAAAGTTTTGAATTGAATATGTTTTTATGTCTTCCCCGCATGCGCATCCTATTGCACGTATTTTAGGAACATTCTTACGCCATTGAAAGACAAGCAACCAGAAACTATATTTTGTCTCAAATATGGATCAAAGAAGAATCGCGTGTTTTTAGTCAATTCCAAAAAGTACGTGTTCGTTTGCACAAACGTAGACATCTAATTTATTAGTTTGTTTTCGAACATAACATGGTTGACCTCTGTAAGAGATAACTAAACTAACAAAGCATTTGATTAATTTTCGTCTTACCAATGTGAGTATCATTTTTCCACAGAAATGGAAAAACTAAGTCATTGATTAATTGAATAAAAATCAACACAAATGTATAGCAATTCAAAACACAGCTTGTCTAATTTGGTAGCAAGTTTTATCAATAATTAGGATTCTGTCCATGCTTATTTACAAAATTCGACACTCAAAAGGCCTTGGTCGAATTAGGTCGTCTTGTGGTAACTGTCAAAATGGCTGCCGTCTTAACTTCTCTTTGTTTACAATCCAACTTAGATATATTAGTTTATGCAGTTCGTACTAATTCACTATGAGTCACACCGATGTGCGCGTACAACATCGTCAGTTTAGCAATGATTGATTTGTTTAAATGCAGCTTGTTTTACTAGTCGAATTCCTATGAGATTTGTCTTCAGACAAGGGGTTTATTATAAAACAAGTGCGAGTCATGCTTGGATTTGGCATGAGAAAAACATCCAAGGAAACTTTTCATTCTATAGTGTTTACACCGAAAGGAATCACATAGATACTTTCAGATACTTTCTAAAATATGATGAAGCAATTAAAGTAGAAACACAAACTAGGAATAAAATACAAATAAAATTTGATATCAATTCCGAATTGTAAATCGAAAGCTCTCATTATACTAAATATTTTAAAAGTAATATGGTAAACCATGTAAATTGTAAATTATACAAATTTGCATTGTGCAATATTACAGGCCAGATGGATACTAGTTTGAAAGAAATTTTCTTGCCTACATTTTTTGTACCACAGTCCAATTCAACTAAACAGTATACCACTTAATATACTATTTGGTATAAAAGATTTTAATGGGGTAATATTAGAGGAGTGTAATAATATAACGCCGAGGAGGTCATTTCGAACATATATTTCAGAAAGAACGTAGCTTTTGAACGAAGCGATCTAGATTACTTGAACTTTTCGGTGCGATTATACACGAACAGAAGTTAAGGTGTAAGCAAAATTAAATAAATTTACTTCATTTTCTCAAAAGTAATTAAGAAATTTCTGTTTTTTTAGGGTCACCCTATATTTTTGTTGAAAGACAAGACCAGTTGTAAGAGGGTGAGCAGACAAAGTCAGACATGGAATAATACTTAAAGTATCGCTTTACTAGTCTAAGCAAGATTAGGAAGGTCATATACATTTGGTGTGTTACGTCTAAACATCGTTAGCATTCCGGCTAATAGTAAATGCTGACTGTACTAGCAAAACTTCAATTTGTCTTCATTATCATTCTCAAGGGCTGTTGTCTCTCAGAAGAGAAAGCGACATTGCAGAACAAAATAGCATGTTTGAATCTTTCTGAACATTTTTGTACAATACCTTTATGTTAGTTAAGCAGCTGGTTTTGCGCATTCATCGACGCATATTACAATTTAATTGGGTTAGCGCTTACTTCGAAGCGAAGGGCTTCGAAGGGCTGATTCATACTCGGGGAAGTGACCGCTTGTTACCTAATTCCAGAACGATATTACTCTTGAGGTTAAACAACCTAACAATGCAATATCGAACTTTAAAAAACTTGGACTTGTAGCAAGTAGAAGCACTTTGCGCAGCGTCGTTGTTTGTCCAAAGACGCAACACAATTGTATCAAAAGTGTGAGAAGTCGCCATTTAAAACGAATAAAATCCTATGAAACATTCTGTTTGATTATAGCATTCACAGAATTTAATTGGTTCTAACATCAAAACTATCAAAATTGCATAAAAATTCCTGCATTTTATTGTATATACTTCATCTAACAATAGATTTTATCACACACCTATGACGTCACAGATTCTGTTGGACGAGTAACATAATGTCATAGACATTACAAAAATATACAGTATTTCGATTTTTTCTTTCATCATGCCGCTAGTGTGGTTTGGTGTGTTAGATTTCTAGAGCGTATTTTTACAAAATAGGCACTTATACAAATATTCATGGTTTATTATAATTTAGCGGCTGGTCAAAAAAGGTCGCGGGACCTTAGTAACACAAAATTCCCATAATTACATGCACTTGGAACACAAGTTTCCCATGTAGATAATCTGTAATTCAATGATCCGTGTTCAAAATGAAGTGTCGTTTATATTGGGTGGTTGTGTTAACAGGTGCAGATGCACGTACTAACAACTACTTAGTCACATAATATTTGTCTGGCATAGTGCGGGGCATACACGAAGTCGTGAATTATATACCCCCCATGGCTGCCAACAAATTTAGCTCTGATGAGGTGGGGTATTCGTAATGTACAAATGAGCTCCAAAGTTTGAGGAACTAAAAGCTTCCTTTTTATAAATTTCTGATCAATGGGTGAAAAGAAAAGTATCCAAGAGCTGACGTAACTACAAACGTTCCGTAAATTAGACATTTTAAGTGAAGTTACTTGCGTTATTGAAACTATGTATCAAGCTAAAATAACTTACATAATCGATGCAATTTACGCCTCTCGACAAAAATTGAAATACTGATGTGTTGTCGATATTATTTTGAATATAAATAATATTCACTTTCGATAAAACATTTATCAAATGAGATAATCAAATTACTGCAAACTGCTAAACCGATTATTCAACTTGACAACTGATAAATGATATAAATATCATATCAAAGTAATAAATCGCTTGAAAAACATTTTCTCCCAATAATTTTTGCGCCACGTAACCGCTAAATAAATACCAAAGAATACGCTAAAATTACCAAATCTGCAGCACAATTTTTACTTTTGAAGCTAAATCAAGCACTAATTGCGCCCGACAAAAGTTTCGAAATGTCATTTACTAATATTTTTATATTGCAGACACCTGTTAAAAAAAAGTTGAAAAAAAAAAGAAAATTAAATGTCGTAGCGGTCAGTTTACGGTAGCACACTATGCCTCGAAACACCGGTTGATGTAGTGATGACTTTTGTAGCGACGTGTAAGATATAGGGTTAGTATAAATATATATATGCTTCTTCGACTGTTAATAACGTGTTAAACTTCAAATTCAACAGTCTCTAAAAGAAATACTTCTCGAGAGCTCGTGTGATTCATTTTAAATAATGTTGATTATCATATAAATATTGAAGCGGTCTTTGATATATATTCCAATGCATTTTTCCTAAAATCGAATTATTTTGTTATGTAATAGTCCACCGACTATAACACCGAATACAACGATTAAAGAATCAAATTAAGTAATAATTATAGATAATCTAATAATTTTAGATTCCTAATTAACGTCTTGGTCAAAATAAATTTATTTAAAAATTATTTGCAAATACTTGGAAAGGAATAAAGCATATACGTCATGTGACCAGAAGCCATAATTAATCCACGATTTTTTTAACAGTATCTATACATTCTCAGAGATTCTCACGGAGTATGACGTTGAAATTTGAGACAAGACAATTGTAAACAGGACGGATAAGGTACCGCACGATTGAAAAAACAATAAACTTTTTAAAAATCTTCTGCGGAGATTAACGTGTATTTCAGTCCATGATCTTTTGATGTCTATTTTAATTTACCGTAACAAAATAAGTCGCAATAATAGCCCGGAGGAATTTTAAAGTCCGTGACTATCATTCTATAGGACAGATACAAGTGTCACAAAATATGCATTGAGGAATGGTGGTCCTAATTACGACATCCGTCGTTTCCCTCAATAAATAAACAATTAAGGAAAAGTATTCCATATATAATATAAGCATCCACAGGAATAAATTGACCGATGGAAAACGAATATCAAAACAACAATACGACTTCAATTTTGAGCCGATTAAAAGTTATAATTCAGTCCTTGATATTAGAGTGCAACTATCATATATGGGCCGTAGATGGAGCGCGATACACGCGCAGTTATTGACTGGCGGTCGGACTTAATAATCCCAACAATTATTCATTCTGTTTCATAACTTACCAACAATAACTGCAGGGTCCTTTTGTCCGCCTTCTGGATTTACCCACAATTCCACAGTAAAAAGGTCAGATATGAGGTCAACTTTTCGTCGAAGCAGGGTATTCCCAGTGAAGTAAGCGACTGAAGGTTCTTGAGCTTCGTTAATGCTACCGGTGACATGACGTCGATTTCTGCTGTCTATCGTCAACGATGAATCAATCAGAGAGCCGTATGTCTGTACAAGTAATTAATTATTGGGATTCAAAATATTTGTTCATTTTGTATTAACTTTTATCTCTAATTAGATAAAAAGAAACAGCAATACATGCTCGATGAGATGATTAACAAACTTACCTTGTAAGGATGAAATTTTGCGTTTGAGTCAGAAATGATATTTCTTGCATAACGTGTTGCACATGTTTCTTCGCTGTTTTGATAACGACTGTGCGATTGTAGCTCGTCTAAAACTTTTTGCATGATTTTTTGTTTTGCTATATTTTGATTTTGCTCTCCGGTGTGAATGCGTTTTACAGTGCTTTTGTTTCGTTTAATTTGTCTAAGTGGTAACAGTCTACGATTGCTTCGAAGCTTCTTCTTTGCCACACGCCTTCTACCCTGTCTCTGTTTTTGATGTCTATTTTCTTCGCGAGTGACATCTTTCACGTGTCCATTGTACAAACCGTCCGCAAAACCACTATAAACTTCCAAGTTTTTACTCCTACTTATGTTCATTGAGTTGATATTAGGAATAAAATTTAATGAAAGTCCACCCCTTGCAGTTATGAAGTCGAGTTTAGAACAAATTGAATTTGACGTGGTAGTTCTGTGAACCCATGGGGCTTTAGGAGATAAATAAGGAAATATAACAAGAAAAACAAAAACATTCCGCAAGCTTGGTATATTGAAATACATCTTGCAGATGCTATACCATACAGTCCTTCAGGTAGCAATCTCTGGAACAATTTCTTCTTTTCACTTTATATGTTTGTTGTTTATCTGGTGAAAAATTGCAGCAGCAATGACGTTTTATAGGCATCTTCAATATTTATATAGTGGTACGAAACCATGAACTAGACTTTCCATTTTTTTCTACATTGTGAATGAAATATAGTAGTACAACTAGGGAGAAAAAAAATTAAAGACATCATAATCTTCCGTGGTCTGGTATTGCACGTCTGTCGATAAATGAAATGACTAAACAGCTGAGCCGGGTACCGATTTCCCGATATGCAGTGAAAAGAGAGAAATTCATTCACAATTTTTTTCACTCAGCCAACTGTATCAATTCGATGCTAGAATTAACAACTAATTCACATTTGAATATGAATCTCACAAGGTGCGAACGTAACGGGTCGCAGTCGACGCCAATCCGGCATGTTATTTCATTTAGCAATGAGTTAGGAAAGTACTAACGCGTCATATCCGACATTAAAATACGTCATCGATTTTCTTTCGAGAAATTTGTTGTTTTAATAAATCTTCCGATGACGGATCAAATTTACCCCGTTATGCTTGAATAGCTCTCGCTTCGGGTTAGTTATTTTGGCGGGACGAGCACCATCCTGTGCTAGCTTACCGGTGCTGCTTTTACCTAACTTTGCTTTCACCTTTGAAGAGATTGGAACGCTGTCTCTGGATGAGCGCCACCTGGAATCTAACATCTCTTACTGCCCCAGTGGTTGATGTTGTGGTAAGTAATTGGTATTGATCCAACCTGTGAAGAATTTCTCTACAAGCTGCTGAAAGGTCAGGTTCTTGTGTGTTTTTCAATTCTCCAACACATCGAAATAACAAAACTATTGACTGAACTTTTAACAACCTGAGAGATCAAAGTGGTTAATTTTCATGTTGTACATCGACCCATTTCAAATCGTTTGATACTGCGAAGTTCCAGTAAACGCCTTAAAATAAACGCTTTGATCTGTCCTAACCACTCCTTCAGATCTGTAATAGTGTCAAGTCACTGTAACAACATAAATTTTGCAACTGTCTACATGTTGTATCTCGCTCTAAACGTCAACAACGTCAATCACCAATGAACGCCATGTGTGTGTAGTGCAGACTTCGTGATCATCCCGTTGTTTTAATTTGATAACTTATTGGTATTGCCTATATATAAATATGACCCCACAGTTTATTTGTATGCATTGTCACTCCGCTCCCCGTAGGCCGCGCTTTTGCAAGATGTTGCACAAAGTCGTGCTGCCGAGTCGGATCTTGACTGCCTTATTCAATTTTAATTGCTGGCTCGATATGTCGAAATCTAGGATATCAGACTGATAATATGAAAATCTCATTGCAACTGTAAGCTACTTGCTACACTCATTGAGTCATATTAAATTTTAGTCTGTAATTCCTCACTTATAGCACTGTACATATTTTTGCATTTGCCTAAAATATAATTATGATTAAAATTTCATATCGATACTTACGAGCCGTATTAACATGGATTTTGCAAAATAGAGCAATTGCCGTTAACATAGTTTTACTCAAGTCGGAAATAGGACTTTAGATTGCAAGTCCAAATACACACACCAAAATTAATTTTGAAATGATGTATTATAAAGAGGTTTCATCGAGCGAATAACGGAAGTCAACGATTCATTACATTACAGTGTAATTGGTACATAAAACTCCATCGTATACTTGCCAAAAATAAGACGTCTTCAAAAATTTCAGTTGAATTGTCTATTCTATGTTTCTACTACAGCATAAATACATGATCATTGTTTTGCTTTGCGTAACCTGCGTCTGTATGTTTCGTTGAGACTGCCGTTGTTTCGTTGCCGTTTCGTTGAATACTACGAAGCATCCCCCATGCCAGTAAGCCGGAAAATAATTTGACGGATGGGGTTTACAAAATATTTGAAATATTCAAATGAGATATGATTTCGTATATTTAGGATCGATAGTTAAAAATGAAAGAATAAGACATTACATTGAGGCAGTGATCAGCGACGCTTGCCTGATATGTTAATAAGAACACATATGCAAAAACATTTACCCATCGCCAGAATACGAACAGAATATTGCTCCACATTTAAATTTTCACAAATATGATTTTGCAATGTTAAATGTGGCTATACAAATTTTCTTTGACGCTCTAAATGTTTACCGTTGGTTTCGTAACAAAGTACGACAAAGGCTGGTAATTTCTGCATAACCAAATGGCGCCTTTTGTGCAAAAACTGAATACGCAATTATACTCCAATACTTATTTGGGGCAATACAATGATCAAATCAAATACAGGGTAGTGAATTAGGGAAACGAGCACGTTTGACTATGTCTAGTTACCTTTTTCAATACATACGATGTCGCTTATTCTGCCGTATTGCATAAACGTCTGAGTCTTGGGTAATTTTATTCCAGCTGGGCGAGTATTTCAACACTATGCTCTATATAGGTATTGCAACATTCGTTAGCATAGAAAAGGTCGCGGTCTTTCAATTTTTCATCGCTTATACATTTCACTGGCTAATGATCAAGCAACATTATGAACGGATTAAGAAAGTTCGTTATACAGCATCAGACCTTTGAGGTTTTCGTCACTTTCGGAAAAGTTCTTGTCGACATGATGTTTAATAGGCAGAGTAAAATAACAACACAATTTGCGCTATTGAATTTTAAGTCCCTTCTAATGGCTTTTTTGTGTTGACTAATGATCTTTGATTATACATGCTGGCTTAAACGCCAAGACATATTCAAAAAGGCAACGTGTCAATGTTCTAACGCGAGACTATAGTAAAAATAATATTTATAATACATCTCGTGAAGTTATTTTCTGGATAATATTTTTGACTTTCCTTTTCTAATGTACAAATGTGAAAATTTCCTATAATTACTAACTCAATATTGGTTATATCATAAAAGATGAGTGACAGTTAATAAATTAATCTCAGCAATTAATATTTCATCCTGTTGAATGAATTAATACTTTTGTTTAAAATTCTTTCAATGATCCGCGCACTCACACTCATGCGGTCTTTTATGGAGAAAGTTCGGTACATATAATTTGAATAAATGAAAGAAAGCGTTACGCAAACTAGTATATTTTAAATTTTGTAGTATATAAATAGTTTATCGCGGATGCTTTCTGTTTTGAATAAAAAAAATCTCTGTCGATTACACAAAGCTACATTATAAGTAGCCTACTCAATATTCTATTTGAAAAAATAAAACTGACATAATGTCAAAATAATAACCAAGTGTGGCCACTACAAAGAGCGCCATGACGGGGAAAATTGTATAAGCCTCGTTTCAAAACCGGCAATCAACTGGTAACAAAATGGAAGACTAATTACGAATTATCAAAATTTGTTTGATGGAAAAATTGGGTCATGGTATATTAGAGAAACCATTAGGACACCATTTGCCTTAGAATAAAATTCTCAAAAATTACCAGCCTTACACAGTAAAAAAAGATTTTTGCCCTACTCAAAACATATTCCAAGTGAGATTCACCTTGTTTTCTTACACAAACGCGTCTGGTAGTATATTGCTTACAGACGGATGATTTCCGCCAGACAAGTTACAATCATAATTAAATACCGATAACAGCTAACCATCTCCGAATTCCATTTGAATCATAATTATTTTTTCCATTTTCTAACCGCCGTCTGAGTAGTCACAGATATAACTTCTGTGTTTCTTATTTGGGTTTGACCCACGAAAAGGTCATATGATGAGTTATGGAAGTATTTTGAAGAGAACACATTCCTGCTTTACAAGCGTTTTACTAATTTTTTTTTTTTTTTACAAACACGATAAATCCATCTGCTCAGATGAACTATTATTTTTAAGAGCTGTAGTATAAGAATACACCATGAATAAATAAATAGTTCCTAAATATGGCCAATCTGGCGTGGCCTAGAATCACGAATATAAATTATATATATGCGACGCTAATTCAACGTGGAATTGCAACTGAAGCAGTACTGAAATAAAAGTGGCTGAATTCTGTGCCGTGCCACCAAAAATAACATTATTTATGTGAAATGACACTGCTCACCCAGGGGATTTCCCCGTGATCAACGATAAATGGTGAAACCTCTTAATTGAAAATTGGTTTCTGAAAAAATGTGTTCTATTCAATTTACGAGTTATAAAATATAATTGGGACAATTAAAATTTCACTGCTATTTTCCGTGTTCTTGTTTTTTATTCATGTTTTTACTAGTTATCCACTAGAATTTATATTTGACGGGTAGGATTAAAGGATGCAATGAAACATTTTAGCGCGATAATATAAGTAAGACAGGTGAATCTAATTTTGAGTACAAATTGCAAAGATGGCCACATTTTTAAGTTCCAACCGAATGCTTTATATTCGTGATCTTTACTGGTTTATCGTAATCATCTTTGAATAATTTTAATAAAAAGTGTTTATTTTGTCAATTTAAAGGATTTGGTAATTTAGTTACTTTCAACTTTTGAGTTTTTTGAAATTTCTGTATATATCTGTCTTGAAAGACTTCTAAACTAATGCTATCTCATGCATACCAATCAAGTAATTTTCCGGCGGTACTGAATTGTTCTGCTTTTTTAACCTCACATTCACATAAAGTTACTGCTTATTCTTAACTTACTTGATATTAAAATTTGCATCAAAATCTTGTGGTTGACCTTAAAGACAATTTGTTATTGCGTTCGTTCTTCGTCTATAACTGACAGACGAAAATAGTGTGCGAACTAAATCTTCGATCAGCAGACTAATACGGCTAATTGACTTTGTGACAGCATACCTGGCTGGAGACCACCGTTTATGCTGCCCACTTCGATAATACGAAAGAAAAAGTTGTCTATAGTGCACTGGTATTTTATCACTATTGTTTATAAAATAATTTATGAAATGTAGTTCCATGTAAACGTATTGAGTTCTATGAACGATTTGGGCTGATTGATTGAATATAGTGCGTGTGCGTGAAGTAATAAGTATCTTTGGTAAACGAAGACTTGTAATTATCTCTTAAATGATTATAAAGAAAAGATAGTGAATATGCTATTGTTTAAATTAAAATACTTTAGCTAATAGTAATTTACTATTGTAACAGACTTACTGAAAACCATTTGATGCCAGATAGGCGCCGTAAATTATATTTATATATATATATAATAATCTTTGCGCAAAAACGGATTTCTGAATTTTGTAACTGCTGTTAATATGAAGTTGATTTTACAATCCAATTTATTTTGGTTCTAGAAGACCAATCATGGCCTGCATATGTCCCTCGACGCCGTAACCTATAAGTTAGAACGGAATTTAGTAAAATTCTTGTTAATTGAGCGCGACGTTTTAATAGGAAATACTCATGTATCCAGAATTATTAAATTATCAAAATAATGAGTTATAATGACAAGTATTCCGTCCCGCGGTACCTTTCATATTACTGTGTATCACACACACTTAATTTTATTTTAATTTCCTCTCGCTGAAATAGGTGTGATATCTCAAATGTTTCCGACAAAAAGAATTGCTGGACGTACGTCTTATGTGGCGCAATTTTGATATGTTTTGGAATTGGTTATTGAGAAGGCCACCTTGAAGTGGACGAAGAATAATAACTTAGCATGTTACGCAATTGGTGTTGCATCGCTTTTCGGCAACTCTTCGAATTCTGATATTTTCGTGTCAATGAAATGGAGGCCTTGTCAACTGCGGAGAATTACAATATGAAAACCGCGACTAGCGAAATGAAGATGTAACACAGTTTTACAATATTGCGTTTTTTATTGTTCGAGCAGGCTGTGGAAATAACCTGTTATAGTATCTCGTAATGGCTGTCATTTGATATTTCAGTTAATGTTACAAAAATTTAAAATGCAATACAAATGCAGTATTACGTCTCCATGACTATTTATTCGAAATGTATCAATAAAAAAAGCGTGATAGTGAAATGGAAATTAATTCATTGACCAAAATCAAATATCAATTTCTCCAATGCAATTAGCGAACAATAATTTTGTATGGAAGTTTAAAACGGCTGTATTAATATGCCAATTGCAAATTCGAAATAAACATAATTACCTTGTTTGGACAAGACATTTATCAACTAGGGGAGTTCTATACCATAACTTATATAGAAAATTCATAATTATATCATATTACGTATGTCTGCATTGAAATGGCCATGACTCAACTACATTGGAGCAATAATAGGACGGAAGGGTCTTGAGGTCAGCACTGTAAAGACATTTAAATAATAACATGCCCCTGTCGGAGTCCCACTGGGACTGACACCGATAAACCACATCATTAACTTTAATACCTTTAGATTTATTATTACCATTGACGGGGTGTACAGTAATTAGACCCCTCGTCTGCGAGTGCACAAATCAGACGGCAGTTCGATTGCGTGTTTAAAACAGAGCTATCGCGTCTGTCAAAAGATCTTAGTTTCTTCGCAACAGAGCCTTCGTCACTGATGCACTAAAACCAGGGATTCCATACCGTCCTTATTTTTAAGATTTGTCCTTATTTTTGGCTTGCGTCTTATTTTTGGCTTGCATGTTCTTATTTTAGGCATGAAGCATTGTTAGTGTGGTAATTCTTAGGTTTTGTCGTGGTGGTGGTTAATGATGACTGTATTTCGCGCTGCACTAGTTATTTTAGCCTACATTTAAAAATGAGAAAACGTAAGAACGTTTCTCGTGATGAGTACGGGAAATAATTCAAGGTTAAACGAAGCTTGAAGGGTGAGTGCTTCGCACACTGTGACGTCTGTAATTGTGACATTAACCTGGAGGCCATAGGAAAGACAGCTATTTCTGCTCACAATGCAGAAATTTTTTCAGTTGTCCTTATTTCGGGTTCCAGATCGATGAAATCCCTGACTATAACTATGTTCAATTTTTCATAATGGCTACCTAATTTTGTCAAATTGCGAAAAATAGTTCAAAAAAATATATTTTAATAATTTTTAAAATCATTCCTATTAAATATATATTAGAGTGTATAAACAACAATAAAAGGAATTGTTTTTTTCTACAAAAAAATGGATATGTCCAATGTCAATGACTTCAACAATTTTACTATCGCAATAAGTTCATACGTGTGTGGGCCCAACACATTCAATATCACAGTTTATATATATCTGTTACTAAATTCAAGCAGGTTTATAGCATACCCTAGCGGAATATTTCAAGTCATCAGACAAAAACAAACACGAGGTGTTTACTAGACCCTACATTTTAAGGTTATATACTTCAGTAAGCCACTACTATTTGTGTTTTAATATAAAAGATCGTAAAGCGTTGTGCCAATAAAATAAACAGTCGTATTTGGAGTTTGAAATGGTTATTTGTCAAGCCGCGTCCGATTACCGACAATTTTGAAGCATTCTAATGTCTGCGGTTCGATTTGTCTAGTCTAGCAACCAAAACCATAAATGTTCTGTAATATACTTCACCTTTGCAACAACAAACTGCGACACAGCTATTGATTCATTCAGTTTGCGTTGATGAAACGTTATGACATTGGTAAAATCCCACAATAGATGTAGTTTATTGGACACGAAATCGAGATATGGATCGTTTTGTCATGTTGTTTTGAAAAGATCACTTTTCTCTTCAACTGCAGGAATAATTGCTTCGGAATTTTCAATGGTTAAAGCTTATTGTTGTTGCTAGAAGGCTTTCATTTATTTCAAAAATTGTTTGTGGGCTCCATTGGAATCGTTTTTCACTTCGAAGTTTCGTGTGGTGACGTCATCAAAATTAAAAATTACGCACTGTGCCGTGGCTCCGTGATCACATCTCAGTGATCTGGTGTTCAGACTACCAGTACTGTAAAAGATATGATACTACTTCGTTTTGGTCTTCTTATCCGTATATTTGAGCTTGTATTTACTTTCTTGTTCATCAGAAACATTAAATTCAGGAACGAAAGCGCGCTTAGTCCTACTCATGCTTAACAAAGTCGTGCTACACAACGTGAATCTCGAGCGCAAAACTCGTAAGTAGTCAACATTCACTGGGTGTTTCGTAACTCCGAGTTTGGGCCAATTCTTTCAATCATAGCGATTAGAATCTACAAAATGTCGTCTCTTGTAGGTGACGAGTTGAGTTTATGACGTGATTCGCTACAACGATCAACAAGCAGTTGTACTCAAGGGCTAAATAAATGCTTGTACTTTTAACTCCCGTTCTGGAAGGTGGTTGACTTACAAGTAGACTATGGGGTGACATCAATAAAATAACCCATATATTCTTAATTACTTTTAACAGAATGGAGTGATTTAATTTAAATTAGTTTACCCTTAAACTTCTGTTTGTGCATGATTGTACCCAAAGTAATCAATAATTTACACAAAAGTTATATTCTCTATTGAATATGTTCTAAATGACCTTCTCAGCGTCGGAGACAGATTTTCATCTGTTTCCCAAAATTCTCAATCACTTACGCGAATTCCTCTACGGAGATTGTCGCAGCCATTAGTTCACCATGTGTTTGAGGATTTTCTGATACACATTGTCCTCAATTTCCCTCACTGAGTCTCTTTGACGTGACGTCACTGTTGATTAGCCTTTCCCGAAATCGCTCTCGCAGCAAACCAATAGTGTGATTTGATGTGTGAGAGTCGCCTCGTAATGCTGGAACCACTGGTCATCTATTTCAATCCTTCTATATCGTCCAATTGATGTCCAGAAGTTCTTCAGCGCCACCAACTTAAAGTTCCGTATTCACCGTTTGAGCTACTTCCATTCATTTTCAAATCGATACGAACTGATTATGCCATGCTTGGAAACAGTTACTCATGTCGTGTACTTTAATGAGTTTGGACAGTTTCCGCGTGACTTCCTCCGGAGGTGCTGTTCCCCAACAAACATTAATTTGCCTATGTCCTGCAAAAAGTGCGATTCAGCAAATAACGAGTGATTGACATGTTTGCGCAACTGACGCATTTCTTTCTTCAACGCCAAGGAGGTCATTTGGAATATATTCTAGACTTGAGAATACATATCTTTCGCACAAAGCGTACTAGATTTCTGAAATGTTTGGGTATGATCATACACAAACAGAAGTTCAAGCGCAAACAAAATGAAATAAATGTTTTTCATTATCGTTAATTAAGAATTTTGGGGGTTCTGTTTTTTGTTACCCCCTATTGAACACTATATTGTCGCTATCTTTGCGGTGATTGTGACGTACATCAGATAAAATTTATCCAGAACAAATCAAACAAGAACAAACTTATAGAATACGTCAGTGTTTATTTAAATACCTTCGCAAACATTCGGTATGCGATCTATACAAATGAATTAACGCAACCTATCAATGGCAGCTATTTTAAATGGTTGCTGTAAAATTCAGTAGCATGGTTTCTGATACTGGTTGTAATGTTCATGGTTGGTTGTAATGTTACATAATCGCAGTTCAGTAAAGTGACGTTAAAAGAATATATATACTAGTCTCTACTTCGTTTCATCAATCAGCTTTCTGCAAGAATCTAAAATTGGGAAATAAGAGTGGATTTTGATAAACATCGATTTGATTTTTCAAAATTAGCTGGGGACCAGGATGGCCGTGAATGAAGATTGTCAAGATGTCACAACGTGGGGAAAATACCAGCTTAGATTAAGCAGTATGCTAATTTTAAGTTCATTGTTTTGTGGTGTTCTGGTATTCCACATCGTCTTCACGTCATACGAACCCAAACACAGGTGCTACATACCAGAATTAGATGAAGAAAACAGTTTGTCGTATACGAAGTCAAACACAACAGTAAAAAATGAAAGTGCAGAAGAACTCAACACAATACCGTGAGTTGCACTATATAGTATTGTGTTAATATATGTTCCTAGCAACTGACGCAAAATAAAATGTGCGGGAAGTACTTCCGCGCAATTTTCTCCAAACAGCATTTCGATTTTCATTGAAGTCTTGAAAAGCCATCACAATGGTAGTATCAGTATCAAACTAATCATATAGTCGCCTGGAATGAAGTCTCGATCACCAATTCCACAAATTATTGCTTCTAGCAAACTCAAAATCGTCATTACAACGCACTGGAATACACATTCACATCATAATAGGTCTTTAAATCGAATTAGATTCTTGCCAAGTAATATTATGTTAAACGCGTTGGGTAATTTTTAAGGTGTCCCGGTACAATAGCACTACTGAAACCCACAGAAAGTATCTAATTGTTTAACGACAAACCTATATTCAAGGCCTGAGTACTCAAGTGACCAATACGAAATGTATATTCCAAGAGAGGACAATGAAACGTCATCTGAGTTCAGCAGCTGTGAGATGTACAATCAATCAACAAGTAGGCTAATGCTTATATACTAGACTAATCATCATATTGCTAGAACGAAAAAAAGATAAATGAACATGAATTAGAATTAGATTATACGACCCCGAAACAATATGAACGCGCGAAAATCCGTCCATTAAAATCTATTTTATCATACAGATTTTGATTCTGGGAAATTGATTCAGACAACAAATTGTAAATATGGATATTTTTACGAGGAAGGAAAAGGGTCTACAGTAACTGAGGTATGTCACATGGGATTGTTTAGAACTTTTGCCCAACTGCTTTTCCGTTTTAAGCTTGAATAAGACGAAATATTGTTCAATATGCCAATCGATAGTTATGAAGACTTTTGATATATTGTGGTTGTTTTATCAATAATTATCACTCGTGTCAATAATATAAATAAGTATTTACCTAACTTTGAGAAAATAATCCCAAGTAAGATAATATATCTCCGTCTTTAGTGGGATCTGGTATGTGATAGAGCGTGGATAAAACCTTTAACAGCTTCAATAATGTTGTGCGGTTCAGCTCTTTCCTCTTTGACTGTTGGTTGGATAGCAGATAGGTCTGTTATATTGGAATTATTTATTCATTTCAGTTATACACAGGATTTATTGAAGTTTATTATATATGCCCTCTAATAAACATTTTTTGGGTACTCCCGAATATGTGAACCAAGATGGCGGACACCGGAATGTAGTATGTTTACCGGGTTAGGGTTAGGCCATAATTTTATTCCAATTTCCCTTATTTTAGTTTTATTACGAGTTCGTGGACTAGCCAAGTGACTTCCGTAGTATTTATACTTGGAATTATGACCTGACCTGGTACACATACGACGTTCCGGTGTCCATCGTCTTGGTTCACATACTTCGGGAGTACCCATCTTGTCATTAAAATTCACATATCTAACGGTGCTTACAAAAGATATAATTTTAGGTATTTAAAAAAACTACCATTTCATTAACCTAAACTACCTTCAGTTTACGGTCACAAAATAGTTGATAAAACGACAAAACACTCCTAAATGGTTGAAACTTTCTTTGTATCTCCCTGCATTTCAGTACTTTCTCCGCGAACATCTTGAATGAGTTCGTCAAGTAATGAGCGCTTGAAACTTTTTTTAAATAATCAATAATACTATATATATGCTAAATCGTTTTTGTTGTCGGGAAAAATAAAAAATAAATTTGCTAAAAGATATTTTTTATACAGTGACATGGAAAATAAAAAATTTTCAGATATGGGAGACAGAAAATTTTTCTTATGACAATTCTTGGAAGATTTATCTGGCTATTCATCTGCGCGTTTTCGACGAATCCTTGGATGTTTGCTGCTACCATATTCTTTGTTAGTTATTGCAATATGGGCAGTTTTGTCGTGAAAGTAGTTTTAGGTATTTTTTAACTTTTATGACTACACATCACTATGACTACACTAAAAATGACTTACTTAACACTCCACAGTCCTCAATAAAATGAATTTCTTGGGAATTACCTAAATATTTCTTGTTGAAACTCATCAAATTTCTGCATGACACCCTACACCAGGAATAACGTAGATTTGTGGACAATCACCAATTTTTAATAACTAACTTTCATGCATTATATTTCAGTATCTGAAATGCTGTCAGCCAGAAATAGAACAATAGTAGTGAATTTATTATATGTTGCTTTTGCTCTCGGATACATGATATTACCTGTTATGGCTTACATAACACCTTCTTGGAGATGGTTACTTGGATCCATATCTGTGTTGGGCGTTATACAAATTCCTTGCATATGGTAAGTTTTAGAATTTTGCAATAAGGTCTTTAACCCAGACTATGTGTGGTGGTCTGCCTAATTCGTTAAACAGGAATATTCTTTGCGTTTTGGTCTTTATTCCTAGGTGGGTTCCTGAATCCTATCGGTGGCTTATACAACGTGGCCAGAGGGATCGTGCGAACAAATTGCGAAGAGAAATCGAACTATATAATGGATATACTAGACATGCTGCTGATCTCGGGAATCTTACGGACTCAAAACTTAACGACTCGAAATTCGAGGTACTTCAAATTTAATTCCGATAAATTTTATTACTTAGTTTCTACGTTAATTGTATGACATAAAACGAGAAAGGATGGATTTTATAGGTTTCAACTTGTATGGGTTCTCTTTTGTATGGCACACACAAACAGTAGGTTCCGTCCTTGCCCGTGAAAATCATGCCGAATTTATAGCTCCAATAACAAGATAGAATTCACTGATTACCACGACAGCCCATGGAAGGGTTCGCAGTCGTTTAAATCCCACCACTGCGTTTAACCTACAAGGGAAAATGTGAAGTTCGCATACGTTTTTTTTTAAATTTTTGTCAACTTTCAGGGGGAACTTTATTCTGATGACATTAATAAAACGAATGAAGAGCGATTTGTATCAAACGTGAATTGTCTTGACTTATTTCGGGCTTCGATAATGAGGAATCGTCTTTTTATCAATTTCTTCACCTGGTAAGAACATTTAAAGGAATGGATCTATGATCTCCCTAAAACATTTAAGTGTCTCAATCCGAGGCAGCTTTAATCCGATGTTCACCACGACTTCACCACTACACGTTTACATTTTTTATTGGTTTAATTTAAATGCATGAAAAATAGTATTCAAACAAAAATAAGGGTGACATTTTAGGGGTCTATTCCATGTAGAACTACTGAAAATTTGAAAGCTATTGATTCAGTATTTCATAGGGCGACCAGCAGTTTGTTGTTCCAACAAAAATAACAACAGCTTAGCAAAACGATCTATTGGTTCATTTTGCGTCTAAAAAAGGTCTGAATTTATTTCTATCAATTTTATTCAGGTTGGTCCTGAACATTACATACTATTTCTTCAGTTTAAACACAAGTAATCTTGGAGGAAGCGCATATATAAACTGTTTTCTTGCTGGTGCTGTAGAAATCCCTGCAGCCATTGTAAGCTTTGTTTTCATGAGGTTGATCGGGCGTAAATATGCTTACGTTACTTTGGGAATGACATCAGCTTTAGCAATAATCTTAACTCCGTTTGCTATATCTTGTGAGTATTCTACTGAAAACACTAGTGACGGCCGATTATGTTGTCACATAAGTATACGTTTATTTTGACTAATAATCATCATATAAGACGTTTAAAAATGATAAAAACAAAATAAATAAAGCTGATTACAGAATCAGGAAAGCGAACCACATCTTGAGTAAGGTTTGAAACGTACAGATGTTAGATTGAAAGGTGTTGTTGAATGAAGTCGTACGTGTTCGCTCACCTATACATATTCATTTTCAGTTTTGTTCTGATTATCTATCTATATATTTCAGATACAAATAGCATTTCCGATATATAAATGTGGTAAAGTAGCTTGTTAATTAGGAAAAAATTAAACGACTTAGTTGGATATAGGTGGACGATTTTATGGCACTATGGCACTACATTATCTGAACTGATGCTATCGTTAGTCAGTCAATGAGACTGCTTTTTTTAGTTCAGACTATTTCTTTTTTGTGTTTTTTAACATGTCAGAATTCATTTGAAGGGAATACTGCATCTGGGGTAACAATTGCAATGATTGGAAAATTTGCCATTACTTCAGCATATGACGTCATGTACCTGTATACACCTGAAATGTTCCCAACTCTTCTGAGGTCTGTAGCATTGGGAACATGTACCTTTTCAGGCAACGTGGGGGCGATAATTTCTCCTTATATCGTATATGCAAGTAAGCTATCAATATTGAATGTTTATATACATGTTTGAATATTTCTCTTGTCTGACTGAAAAATACATCATTTTACAGGTGAAAAATCTTCAAAATCACTTCCATATCTGGTTATGGCGGGGCTGACGTTTATTACAGTTTGCCTTGTGCTTCTTCTCCCTGAGACAAAAAATGTTAAAGTTCCCGATACCATTGAAGAAGCTAAACAAATGAAAATTGATAAACTTTTTTGCATCAATAAATAACAAATGTTTGTGTAAATAGCATTGCACATATGTTTCAGTTAAAAAATATGCTACTATTGATTGGTTATATCAGTGAATCCTATTCAAAATTCATCTCATTTAATTAATAAAACTGAAGCTTTTTTGCTATATTCCTTTTATATTGTACTCTCGAATTTTATATCATACGCTGTGAAAATATATACTGTATTATATTATTGGGTTCGTCATCCCAAAGGCATCATCAACTGCTGACAAAACCTATCATAATTTAATTTGTGTTTAAATAGAATGTATTCGAATATTTCGAAAGAACAAGTAGATGTTGGGCGTATGATATGAATCGTTCAATGGCTTGGAAACTTTCAGACGCAATGCAGCGCAGTCTGAACTGATAAGAGAATTGAGAATATGATTGAAAAGTGAAACCTTGGATAAAGCACCAATAACATATTCAATATTTCATCGAAGATTGTCGTGGTCATAGATCAGTCACATCTTGTAATCTCGTTGAAGGTGGTAATGTGTAGCTTGAATATTACAATTACGCACTTCATCACATGATGCTTACGTACAACTGAACCTTCCCATCATGACTTGCATACACTTCGAGAAGGGCAATAACACCGTAATCCAAGTTCGTCTTTCCCTCTAACACTGTTTGAATTTTTTCCCGAAACGCCGGTGATAAAATCAAGCTATAAGGAATTAGTGTTTATCGAGGTCCATAAGTTTGCATAAAATGAAATTGAGATGAACTACTGCGAGATGGCAAGCAAATACCTTGCTCAGGCCGATGGCTCAAATATAAGCTTGGATAGAATGTGATTGGGATTTGAAAAGCGTGATAGTTGTGGCTCTGAGTGCCACACAGTTCCTCAATAATCGTTGTGTACTAAACTATTGCGTGTGGTTATGGCCATCCCAAATGGAACCAAGAGAACTGATTCAAAGTACTATTGTGACTATTCGTCTCCTGGCGCGAAATATGTTGACTTTGCTACCAATTCCAAACCCCAATCAAAATAATCCGTTTTAATTGTGTACAATACTTCTAGAAAGGTTCAATACAAGTTGAAATTGTTGTCGATTTTTGTATCGCTGTCTATTGTAACGCAATACGGACACAAGTCGGACACTAATAGTCGTTATTGTTTTTGAAGAAAAAATCTGCCAAGCGTGCAGAAAATGTGAACGCTTCAATGCGCTACTCAGATACCACCGTGTATATATCAAGGTATTTAGCGAATCCGTTGGTTACTATACAGACCATGGGCGACACCGTTAAAGGCCGTGTGCTGTATAAGAAAGAATGGAAGGATTGGTGGGAAAGAAACTACGAAAGAAAAGCAAGGGGTGATAGAGGACCCGATACAGAAAGTAAACTTAACGAGAGTGATTTCAATGAACTAAGTCCGATGTTAGTGAAACATAGGAATTTTCTGTTTGCGGGTCGGGAAAAATGTCGAATATTTGTGCCTCTCAGTGGAGCATCACCAAACGTGAAGTGGATAGCGGATCAAGGCCATGCGGTCGTAGGAGTAGAATGTGCACCATACGCGATATTAGCTTTCTTCGAAACCAACTCAATTGAATATATAAAAACCGTCTCAAAAGTAGATCCGTCTTACAATGTCTACACAGCGAAGGGTATCGACATCGTAATTTTCGAAGGCGACTACTTCAATTTCAATGCAGATATAGCCGGAGGCAAAATGGACGGCGTTTCTGATACTGCGAGTCTCAACACAATTCCATTCAATAAAAGAGAGGAATACGTGACCGTAATGCTATCTTTATTAAAATCAGACTCTTGGTATCTTCTCAGTGGTTGGGACTTTGGTGAATTCCGAACATGGCCTTATAATCCGTGGAATATATCCAAGAAAGACGTCAAAAAGTTGTTTGGCGACAAATGTACCTCGACTTTATTAGATGAGAATGTCACACAGTGGGGAGTAGATAGAACATTTCTCATACAACCTAAATAGTTATTTTATACCATATTTTTGCTATTTAATACTTGCTTTGTTTTTACAACTAAATTCACTTACAGGGGATAGCTGAAGAATTGAAAACGCAAGGTTACATTAACAACGCTGTTCTATTTGAACAAAACTTTACTATTACTAAAACTAATGATCACTCAAGAATTTGCTCAATTATTTATGAATTATTTTTAGATAGAATGTTGCGAATTTCGTAAAAAATATTCAAAATACCTGTAATTTCAACCTATACTTTTATATAGAAATGATAGCAATAACACAAGATACAAATTTGAGTTTTATTTTCACATGTGTTACTGAAACACGGCACCAGCATATGATTAATTCGTATCAAAAACTGAAATATTTACATTGGAATCTCAAGATAAGTCGGGTCACACTGCAACTGAACGAACGTAAGATATGTTCATTTTGAAAAGAATAGTTAACATTTGGAAATATACAAAAATACTTCCCATGATTCGGTAAAACAGAAATATTGGTCTTCAAATTATTTTGGGGCGGTAGGATATAAAAATCCATGCTACAAATTTGATATTATGAGTGATATCAAATTTTATCGATAAAAAATAAAAATTGCTGATTCGAGCATCTCTTTGCTCGTAGAAAATCCATATTTAGTCCCCTTTCCGTTCCAATCAAAGCCAGCGAAATCTCCACATTGATGGTAAGATTCTCGCGTATATCCTACGCTACCGACACAGGCATGCTCAGCGTTCCCGCGGGATTTTTCGAGCTTAACTCCTGGACATAACGCAAACGCGCTGCTTTCATGGTTCATTGCTCTAAACTGAAAAACATAACATGTGTGAAGTTGAAGGTTTTGTAATAATAAAACTTTATTTTAATTCTTTAACCATTCATTATCTTATTAACTGGCTGATCTAGAAAAGGGCGTTACAGAAGTCACATTATTTAATATCTTCGAACGTCAACAAACAAAGTTAATGGTTTGCCTTATGTATGTGGTGTGGACACATCATTAAATACTATACAAAAAATTCTCATCTGTGTCATACTTGAATAAATCCTGGCACTGTTTCAGAAACCATCGATGGGGCCGTGTTTGCAACCATAGTTTCGTTGTCGCCTTTGTCCCACACTATCATTTCGGCAGGTCCACTTTCATCATCAGCTTGGCCTTGGCGCATTGGAAAATAATATTTGAATAGGTGATAAAGATTCCAGCCATAACGTTCAAGAAATCCAGAATTAGTATGATACTTCAGAAATGCTCTAAAAGAAAGATTTATAAAAAAAAAAAGTAACTGGTATATTATATATATCAAATGCAGATGAATAGGTAAAGCTTTGGAATCGAAATCGGCGACTAAGGTTATAAAATGGGATTAAAGTTAAGTTGTACCACCAAGCGATTACGAACAATGCATGAATACATTTGGGTGAATATAGATTTTATTTTTAATCATCAAAGATTTGTAACGTAACAGTTTTAAATAATAGCTAAAACCAATTGAAAAATAGAGATTTTTTGTACTTTTTTCGATTGGGAATTGGTGAAATTCGGTAGTGATCGTGAACAAATGAATTTGCTAGACTTGTTTCTGGATGCACAGTTTGTTTATTTGTATGTGTGTGTGTGTGGTATGAAACTATATGGCGCTTTGAAAAGATAGAGTCTTTTGCGCCTAACGAACAAAAAATCAAATTTTAATGTTCATAGTACTCTCTTGGGGGACTTGTGTATTTTTAGAATGGTTTATGTGATCAAAAGACCCAATATTCCGTTTATTTTTATAAAAAATAGCAACTCGACTTAGGATACAGCAATAGCAACTGACATAAGGAAAAGGCAATCGACCCAGAGTCTAGCGGGCGAAAAAGAGAGCGAGAAATACTTTTTTGACGCATGTGGTGTGTGATCTAAAATATATATTAGAATTCGGGTGCAAAATATTAGAAGGAAGCCTCCCACATCAATATTTCGAGCACATTGGGGTTCGTAACAAGGGTAATTTGCTAAAAGTTCGTTCAAAAATTTTCGAAGTTTTTTATTATCTTTTTGAATTACTCGACCGAATAGCAATTATTATGGTATAAGAAATTGAGCCTACTTTTCGCTGTAGTCCTTCAACATAGTACCATCTGGTACGTGCCATATCATGACATCCCTCGCTGGAAGATTAAAGTATCCTTGACACTTGAAGTCATCACTAGTTGCCGATTCTGCCAATCCATAAGTGTCTAGATTTGACCAAAATTGTTCACCATCTTTAAATGCATAGGAGTTTCCTTGTTGGCTTGACCATCTGTCCCCAACCGAGCATTTGCCGCCAATATTGTTCTCGTGTACGGATGCCACAAGTGTCCAACCACCTCCGTCAATTTCCATGTCGCAGTATGTGCGATAAACGGATCCCTGAGTAAAAGTTGAAAGAAATGAAGAAATTTAAAATGAAATTTAGCTTAGAGATTTAAATAAAACCTGTTCCTTGTCTGCAATATTGGCTAAAAAAGTTTCTGGACAGAACAAGAGCACAATTAATTGTATTGTATTTATAAAGTATATATATCAGCAATAGCGCATTTGCTGATGCGAAAGAATTATATAATCGCACGTATCTTGAATTTTGCGTCACATTCTCGTTCAGTGTCTCTGACCTATGAGTCACGAGGCACTCAGGCCGAAGAGTTTTTGCTTGATTGAGGAAAACATTGTCAAAAACCGCTAGAGGTATATTCATTTGCCAAAATATTTAAGTGACTTTGACGTACTTTTGTAATATCAGAAACTCACTAGCACCAGAAATTTGTAGTCGATACAAGTTGGCTATATTTACTGTGACAGCTATATCTTGATGCTGGAAAAGTCAGCAAGTTATGTGACAAAAAGCGGGCATTGTGGAGTCGACACGAACATTGTTCTTTACGTAATATCAAATTATGTATACAAAAACAACACTTACCACTTTATCCACAATAGTGTACAATCCATTCTCTACTTTGCCAAATTTCTTCAAGATGGAGGTGCACCCAGCAAAATCATCTGTAAAATACATTGTAATTGTCATTTTCCATCAGCAAATCTTGATTTATTGATTGGGTTTTGGCAAAAGTAAACGACAACATAGGGAAAAAATGCTTGTTTTAAGAGTATTGCAAAAGTGTATTAATTAATAATAATAAATTTTTAGCGCAATGCCGGATGAGCAATGGGTTTGAAGTGAATTTCTCGAACAAAAAACGCTTAAAGGTTACGCTTAGTCACTGTATGTAATAATGCGACAAATAATTTTGTGCTCGTTCAGCTAATTTGAAACATGGTGTTTGTTATTGAATTTACTAATTTTTTTCTGATTTAAGACAGGTATAAAACCTTGGGAAATTGGTTGGGGTAGGCTTTGAAAGTCCGTTTCGCGGAAAAATTAAGGTTTTGCCCAAAAGACACTAACTAATTATGAACATACCCAAAGTTGGAGGTGGTGTTGTCGTTTGTGCCTCTGTTGTTGTTTCAGTGGCAGCAGTTGTTTGAGAACGAATACACGAGACGGAAAGTATGCTCATCAATACACACAATGCGATTAAATTCATGATGTCGTTGGTCTTTTCAACTGTAAATATGCAAAGTATAAAAACAGTCATGTTATCACATAAAAATGACTACAGTATACACAAATTCAAGTTCCACATATTTACTAAAGATAGCCTAACAGGTACAAACAAAATATCACTCACCTTCCTAAATTGAAACTCCAACCTGTTACCAGAAATATCCCCGTAAAACTCTACCCAGCTTTATATATAACATTTTTCGGTCAATGCTGGTTCAGTGAAAAAACAAATCGTTGTCCGAACCCCTTCAAATCTTACTTAATCACTCGTCCTCTTATTTGCATTATAAATTAGGTTGTTTACTTGCTCGCTATTGTAGAATTGGGTTTTCATGTCAATATTCGTTGCTGTTGTTGGAAGTGGGATTAATTTCCAGGTTGGCCAATTAAGATTAATCTGAAAACTTTGTTCTCGATTGGTTTAACACCATTATTTCAGACTAAAGCGATAAATATAATCAACGCAAGAAAAATAAACTTGCAATCTGGGTTTTTACTAAGTAAGTGGATATATAGATAGTTTATTTTTAAGGTATGGATTCATAATTTTTACTAATCGTAATAACATTTTCTACATAAAGAATAATAACTATCTATACATAACGCAGGTCGTTGGCATATAAATTGTGTTTGTAATGCCGAAGCTGGAACCTAGGGTTCAAAAGTATAGATACCGTACGTTCTGGTGACGGATTGTACAAACCCCTTATTCGGAATGAAGGGGTAAAGCGCCTAGGGTGTTACTTCTACTAAATCATTTTTTCTAATATTAAAAGCTATAAATGTGCTATCACTTTAAAATAAATACTTCAATATCATCTGTTAAATCGATTTAAAACATATAAACACGTTCGGATTGAGTTACATACGCATTGAGGTAGGAAGGAAGATGTTTTTGATACGCATTGCAAATGGGAATTCTGAATACCGGTATGTTGAGTTAATTCGAGCTTTTTCCCTCAGGCTGTCTCTGTTTTATGAAGTCTGAAACTGGATTCGAATAAACTTTGATGTTAAATTGCATATTAGTGAGGCATGATTGTCCCTCAACCTTATAAAGACGTCAAATATGACGTAACAAAATGGCTTGATAAATCAAAATTAAATAGCGTTCTATATAGGTCAATGGCCGGCAAACTTTATCTAATGGGAAGCAAAATATACACAGATCGGTAGCGTGTGGTCGCAATAATTTCCCCCCATATAAACAATGGGCACATTAAACTTCAAATTATGATGCACTCGCGACTTCCATTCTTGTGTTGAACGCATTTCATGCTGAAACGTGTATGTTGACATTTTTTACTTTTCATCAAACACAATACATGGATTTTTATTTAAATCTCATCAATGTAAAGGATGGTGCTGTTTCTGTGTGATGGCCCAAACGGTAAATCCACTGACAACTTTGATGATATCAAGTGACGATCTGACAAGCGAATGCGAATGCATTTGTAGTGTAATTCGTTTGGGAAAAAGCTGCCAACAGCAATATGTGCTTTTAAACATGCACTTTACACGTTTTGCATTGTCATACAGATTAGGATAGGTTGATTGCTGAACATATTCCCTATAAATGTTGGCAGTCAGAACTGAATCGTATTTGACCATCAACATATTGGATGACTAAAGTTCAATTATTTGCATTTCATGTGGTACCGTATTAACATCAACTGAAAATGGCATGGCAAATAAGCAGGGCCAAATTGCACAATGATTTGATAATAATTACATCTAACGGTAGATTCGGCAATTAAACGACTTACAACTGACATGTGCTTCGCTTCGCTTGCGCTGCTAACTACAAAACAAAGGAACGTAGAACAAGCCACTGTTGCAACACAAATCAATGATAAATTGATAAATTTATGAGACAATTTTGTAACAGCGAGGTGGTTCGAGAGCCGAAAAAAAAGTTGTTCGCCGGCGCAGTTTGCCGACCCCTGCTATATGGGTATGGACTTTATGTCACCACCGGCTAATGTTCTTATATATCAATTGGTTAGCGAAAATTTATATGAAATTGTACAATCATTATTGAATTTAAACACACCTACATTTATAACTTTTCTAATTATTTCAAATACTTTTGAATTCTACGTCAAATCATCGTCAAGTGTGCGCGAATGGAACGATTATCTGGATTGATATTTTAAACCCGACTTGGTGGCCGGTCATACGAGACGAGGAGCCGTTATTCGATTCAGTGTTCTTGTTTTCGAATTTTGATAAAGTGGCGATAAAATCCAAATTCCATTGAAGTGGCCACTCATAATATTCTGTTTGCTATATGTCGGCCTGAATCATTATCATTTATAATTGCATTTTGCAGAAGTGGTGGAAAAGTATAATGTCTGTACTGTGGTAGGCATTCCCAATTTTATCATTCTCGCTACTTACCAAAAACAGTCTTTAAATAATAAAGATGATATACTATACTCTCAATTTATTTTTTATTATTTTCTCACAGGGGGCTGGGGGGTATCGATATAACTCATAACCGTTTTGCCGAGTTGTTTATCTATACGACATTGGTAATTGCGGTTTATAATATCTAATCATTTGTACCATTTTACATGCACGGGGGCTCTGAATATCTTTAATTTTGAATGACACCAAAACATATTTTTATTAAACATATATGCCAACAAAAAGCGTTCAACTTTGACCCCACATCCCTTGGTTATTTCAGTAATCTTGCCGCGTAAAGTTAGGAAGCTACTATGCTGAAATCCGCACTTTGATTCGAATCCCGGGACAGATTATTGTGTGATACAGAACTGTTGGACTTTAGAGTCCTAGGTTGGGAAACTATAGAAAATTATGAAGATGGGATGAAGATTCAGTGGATAGATATTCCAATACACGTCATGTCCAGTGATAACCGAGTGTCGATCTTGACACGTTTGAATGAGTTTCGTCCGGTTCCATTACAATTGAACCCACGTACATTTGAACCCGTAATTTGAACTCACGACATCTGCATACTATATTGCACCTATGGAAAAAAAAATTTACGCATATTCGAATCCATACTAACCCTAACCCATCGATTTTAGCACAAGCATATAGATTGAACCCGCGGATATACGGGTGCAAATGTATGGGTTCAAGTGTACGTGGGTTCAAATGTACGGTCACCGGTTTCGTCGAGGGTTTTCGCAAATGGACTCTAATTGAAAAAGATTCAAGTTTTACTTGTGATTAGTGGACATTTACATGACCTCCGACTCTGAATATTTGACATGGGACGCAAAAGTAATTGTGAAAGACTCGTTGAATATAAAAATGATGTTGGTTTATTTAAAGCAGAAGAGTGTGGCCAGTCCCAAATTGAGGGGGGGATTTTGTTTTTGTATGATGACGTAATGCGACGCTCACTCGTGCCTTTTGCTCCGAAAAAAGCCAGATGAAATTATCCACTGATATCTTACGACCTACAGTAAATATCCTAAAGAATCGCCCTACAGACGTACTTCGCTGTCGAAATTATCCAAGTCATATAAGCGCGCATTTTCATCTATCTTGTTTGGTTCATTCCGTGAACGAATTAACGATAGCAAGCTTGGAAACGTCCGGTTTTCAGTAAATCGCTCAAGAATAGAGCAAATTGTTTAACATTGGTTTACTTATGGTTTAATTCAAAAAGAAATTTTCAATCTCTTATCTATTCATTTTTTCTGTTTTGTATGGAATATACTAATACTCGGATTCGAGGGAGGGACTCGATAGCTCAACTCGACTTCTTAGAACTTGGAAAATTCATGAGAGCGGAAAAGTTCAAGTATAGCTGCAATGATAGAAAAATGTCGAAAAATCGTTAACAGACGAGTCTGAAATTAGATGTGAGTATTGTTTAGCAAGATGCACAAGGCCAATTATTCAGCGTTCAAACTCGCACAATCCTCTTCAATATAAATGAGAAGCATAATTTTATCATACTATGATATACACAGACTTTTTATGAGTCTAAAAGTCAGAATATCAATCCATATCACGGTAGAGGCCTACTATGACCATGTAAAAGAGATGAAATCAGGAAAAAAATCTTGATATAAACTTGAGTTTTATTTTAACATGATTTATTGAAATGAATCTAAACTTGGTCATCAAGAAAAGCACCGAACATGCACGTTTTAATAAAATTCAAACTCATATAATGGAAAATTACGAAATTGAAAACAGTTACTAAGTAGCCATACTGCTACGAATGAACGATAATCAGTGTTATTTTATTACTAGTCATTAAATTTACGACATCTGTCGAAACTCATCACTAGTCTAGTTCAGCGCTGCTCGTCGAAGACAAAGAGTAATGCATCGCAATTTTATAATCGGCAAGTCGAAGAATAATTTTGTCCGCATTGAAGTAAAATTAAGAAGGGTTATAAAACAGTGAAATTTCTGGACAGTTTCCACATTTCTAGCCCAATTATGAAACATTAAAATTGAAAATATTCATTCAAAACAATTTTATTTTTTTTATATAAAAGCTGCAATTTGTCTTGTTCATTTCACAAAAGGCCGAAGAAGAAAAAATATTAAAGTCTCAATACGACAATTACGCGAATAAAACCTAGACAGTCAGTTTATAGGTGTTTCGGCTCGAGTAGAAAGAAGCTTTGACGGATTTCTGTGGTTATTAGCTTTCCCTACTTCGACGATAGAGCAACAACTATTATTACGTAGAACTGAAAAAATGTAGATGTTATGCATAAAAATTCAGCGAATTTGGTAACTTGGGTGTTCGGAGTTCTATCGATAAAAGATAAGAATCGATGATTCACGCATTTTCTTGCTGGCAGACCATTTCGGGTTTTTGCCTTTCCCATCCCAACCGGCAAAGTCTCCGCATTGATATGTAGATGTTGCTGCATACCCTACACTACCTACACAAGCATACGCAGGGTCAAGGTTGCTTTCCTTTATCATGACTCCAGGACATAACGCAAATGCAGCATACGATCGGTCGATTGCCCGGAACTAAAAATTCGGAAATAGATATGTTGTGTTAAATATTAAAATTATAATAGTTAGAGATAATAATCTATAAATTTTCTTAATAGTGTTAGCTAAAAAGAATAAACCAAGCATCGAATGCTAAATAAAAAAAAAACTGTGTGATATACATCAGGTCATTAAATGTTTTGTACAATGATTCTTAAATTTGGTTGTGCATATATTCGTCTAACTTTAGTGGATCATCTTAAACTTATTCTTTTTCAATTTTTCAACGAAACACGAATTTCATTGAAAAGGAAACCGGTTTGTATAGTGCCGGTCGTTTCAAACCATCCATTTATAGTGTTTTTCTAACGCAAATCTTGACACTACATGAACTTCTAGGTCCTCAACCAAAACATCACATTTCCCATCGGACAAATTTAAGATAATAAAATTTGAAATTGCTGTTTTGTTTCATGATTATTGAAAATTAAATTGAAGCTGATACAGATTGCAATCTGTGTAGAATATTACCATATAGCTCAAGACATACCTGAATGAAACCGGGTTCTGTATGTTCTCTCATATTAGGAGCAGTGTTGTTGAACATTGTTTCGTTGTTGCCTTTGTCCCATACTATCATTTCAGCAGGTCCGTCTTTGTCGTCAGAATGACCTTGACGCAGTGGATAATAATCTTTGAACAGGTGATACAGATTCCAACCATAATGTTCAAGAAATCCAGAGTTAGTACGATACTTCAAGAATGCTCTAAAAAAATACATGTAACGAATAACCAGCCTACAATTTGTTGAGTAAAATGAAGATAAAACGATTATGGTAAAGTGAGGTACTGATACAATTTCAACAAGCCAACATGTTTAGAACTGCCTATGATAAATTATTTGCCGGTGAGAAAAATGAAGAAACAATGCAAAACAACCGTGTTTACAACACGTTCGCAAACAAATCTAAAGCTTGGCCTAATTTCTAATACGAAAACCAAGTTTATATGTAAGACAGGGACGAGTAATTGTTGAATAGACATTGCATTACTATCGAATCAAATAGATACTCTTGTCCAGCAGTGAAGAATTAGTCACGACTAAACGTAGCATTGTTTTCTGTTATTATTATCAATATTAAATAATCGAATGCTCATTAAATAATATACCATTATGGCACAGAATAGATTTTCCCAGCAAGAAGCCCAAAATTTTAACAGCTTGGTCTACCAAATGTCACATTTGTATATTATAAGATTATTTTTTGCATAACTTCTACCCAAATTTATAAAAATCACATTCCCGAAAACTGTTCTTGAAAAACTGTGGACTGGAAAATGAACATAATTAGCCCTGGTGAAACAATTAAAATGTATTAAAGTCTTCTTACTTATCACTGAAATCGTAATACGGGGTATCATTCGGTACGTGCCATATCATAATGTCCTTCGCTGGAAGATTAAAGTATCCTTGACATTTGAAGTCATCACTAGTTGCAGATTCTACCAATCCCCAAATTGCTGTGTTTGCCCAAAATTGCTCTCCTTCGTTTAACGGAACGGCGGTTCCTTGTTGACTGGACCATTTATCCCCGACAGAGCATTTGCCGTCGATATTGTTCTCGTGTACGGATGCCACTAGTGTCCATCCACCTCCGTCAATTTCCATATCGCAGTAAGTACGATACATGGAACCCTAAATGAAAATTTAATTTGTGTACGGCAAACGGTAATAATATTCCAGTTCATGGCAAGGCAATATTCTACTGAAATATGTGATCATAAAAATCTTGAATGAATCTCACAATGCTCCAATTTCATATATTTGTCACGAATTTGTTCTTAATGCTCAACGACAGTCAATTCAATTATATTCAATATTTAACAACTGACCTCAGATAGTAAATTTTCGCCCGTTTTATAGATAATATCTAGCCCTTGAGACTAGGAATATTAGAATATCACGTTACCAAGTTAGTAGTTCAAAATTATAAATGTTTTTCGTAGCCGACGTTGAATGGGACCACGACAGTTTTGCCATATTTATGTATATTGTCTATATGCTGTTATTCAACATCTTCTGTTACAAGTAAGACACCAAAATCTAGTGAATAAAGATGACTTTGCACAGAAAAACTTACACTTTTATCCACGATGGTGTACAGACCATTCTCTGGTTCTCCAAATTTTTTTAAGATGGAACTACATCCTGCAAAATCCTCTGAAATATATTTTTGAAGATTATTCGTTAATTGAACTTAAAGCTGTGATGAATTATATGCAAATAAAACATAAAATTTTGTATCTTTTTTTTTAAATCAAAACTATTATAAAGTCTGAATTTATTTAATATTAAGCAAACTTATATTTGTTATGCTTCCTACAGACTGTCTGAAACGGTTCCCGTACATTTGAACCCAGGTACATTTGAATCCACGACAATTGCACCTGCATACTATTGCACCCATGGGAATTTTTTTTGTTTTGCGAATATTTGAACCCATACCAACTCTAACTCATGGGTTTTAGCACCCGCATATAGATTGAACCCGCGGATATACACATGGGTTCAAATGTACGTGGGTTCAAATGTACGGTCACCGTCTAAAACAAATAGGCAACCCGCTAAGCAGTAAAGGGTATAGAAACTATTTTCGTGAATATAAAACGTATTTCGACCTTGTTTATATTAAATCAAGTATAAACATACCTAAAGTTGGAGGGGGTGTTGTTGTTTGTGCCTCAGTTGTCGTCTCAGTCGCATTCGTTGTTTGTGAACTAACTGATGAGATGGTGACGACGCTTAGCAGTACATATATCAGTATGAAATTCATTGTTCTGTTATCTTCTCCCACTGTATGTAAACAAATAAAGACAAACGTATATAATTATCTTATATTGTTAGCATATAAACAAAATGTCGGCAGTGTAATTTTCTTCACATACTTGAATGTCCATACACAAAAGACTCTTATTAACTAATGAACGGATTTCATAAAATAAATCAGTGTCGGACAAAGCCAAACTCAAGTATATGTTCATATTTTGTATTGGTATTCATGACCACCATTAGGCAAACATCATTGCCGTAAAAAAGTAAAGGAAAGAAACAAACTAAATTCCGTTATAATACAACCAATATAAAAATTGTCCTCACCTTGTCATACGAAAGTTCTGAACTCTTGCACAGAAGTATCTTGACTGACGTTACCAGGTTTTATACGATAACATGCGGTTTGTATCTTTATGACTAAATTGTGTCGTCGTCCGAATCTCTTGAACTTATTGTTATCACTTGTCCGCTTGTTTGAAGAAATAATTAGATTACTTATCTGTTACGTAAAATTAGGTTATGGTGTCAATAGCTGTAGTTGTTATTGGGATCAATTTCCAGGTTGTCTACGAATGAAATATTGTTAATGTGTGTAGAGTTTAAAATGAATCATTATCTCCTAACCATCTACTATACCTATAATTTATAGATTATTATCGAATACAGCGAAATCTTCGATGGCACAGACATTGATGATAATATCTTTCAAATCTAAACGGAACATTGCTCCAATTCAAAAATTTATATATTAATTCTTTTGACGTAACTTGGACATTGGGTTTGACAAATTCGGTATTTAGTTTGCGAATTGCGGAAAATAGTTCTATATTTTTAGCTGTCAAACCTGCAAAAAAAGGTTTGGCATTGCTCCTGCTATAAATATACTGTGTTTCTACGTTTTGCAGTATGCACATAAACCACATACAGGAAAAGTTGAATGGTGTGCTCGCGAATAAATTTTGGGATAACACAATATATAGCAAGACTCTTAGAACTCACGAATGGAAAAACTCGTTTAATGTAAAACTACTCAAATGAGCATGACCTTAAAATCTGGGAAAGTCTCCAAGCACAAAATGGATTTCAACAAAGTCGATTTTTGAAGCTAACAAAAAGGTCTGTGTATCTATTGAAAACCCAACTTACGCGCTTCTATTCGTAATTTAGGCAATTTATGAATCAATAATGTCGTATGGCTAAATAATACAACAGCTAAAAAAAGAAATAAATAAAAAATTAGTATGTGAATGAGTATATTACGAACGAGTAAAAGATATGAAGATTTATTAGTTGTGTCTTACTATATTTAATCTTAGGTTTAGATCAAACTAAACTAAAGTGATGACGGGACAAACAGACTATCTGTAAATATGCAAAGTGAATTGTTTTGCAAGAAAATGGATTTTCAAAAGTACTTCGTGGCCAATCGAAAGATCCAATATATATTTCATTTTTTTCGGAGATAAATTTCATGAACGGTAAAAGTCACAATACATCAAGGTAATTTTTTGCGGTATCTCCAAAATGTCGTGTCCCACGTATGTCACTTGTCCCACACTTGCCCTACGTGTCCCACTTGTACCCCGTATCTCACGTGCCGAACTTGTGCCACGTATCCCACAATTGCCCCCCGTGTTCCACTTATCCCACGTGTTCAACTTGTACCACGTGTTCCACTAGTCGCTAATACCGCGTGCACGCACGTGGGACACGTGGCACAAATGTGAAACGTGAGACAAGTGGGACACGACATTTTGGAGACACCCTGATTTTTGCTATTTCGCTACAAAACATGGGCCCCATTTGCTTTGTTCTGTAAACTTTTTCCCGTCGACGAAAAGCTACCCCCTTTTTTGTTAAGTCTTTTGAACACCTATTGGTCTATGATTTTTTGTCATTTTACTAGTTTAGCTTCAATGCTGGCTGCCGCATGTTTATTGTCAGAGTAAGGTAAAGAAGTGCATTGTATATTTTTGTCAAATTTTCTAACTGCTTTCCTGATGTTCAAATTGACTTCAGCCGACCCAAGGTATGCAGCAACCGCCATCTATGGGCTCGTAATGGTCCAAACATTGATGTGTTCAGTGGCTCCTGGTATTTTAGTGACCCTTGCAATTTTCTTTACGGGTGATTTTTCTATACTTTTGAGTGAGTGTTCATGGCCCTGATTTGAGCAAATTGTCATGTAAAACACTTATCTTTATAGCGGTAGAATGTTGAAATACGATTCCCTATACTGATAATTTTTCAAATGTCTTTTATATGTATATATAAAGTCATACACATATACATTGGTATACAAAATAAAACACATCATGTTATAATAGTGAATTGAAGTTAACTTTTATTTAACGTATACTATTGTTGCCACCGCTAGAGTGTTTTAAGCTTGATGAATTGCATCATGCATACATAATTTACATTCAATTATAAGTGATTTGCATCGGTCTTTCCGAAGACTATAGCCTTAAGTGCTTGGCATCTGAGCTTGGACTCTTGTTTTGCGGCCATAACTTAATTCTGCACCACCAGTCAGTAGAAAATCAACTCCTGTAGTGAATGTTGCTTCCGCTGCAATATATAGAGCGAGATTCCCAGATTCTTCCAGAGAACCAAATCTTCCCATCAGCTAAATAACACAATATCAGTTTCATATTGAAATATTTCTAAACATGCATTGTCGCTGATTCGCGAGTACCAATCTATATATAAAAAGATATAAGTAGAAGAAGAATGCATGACCTAAACTAAATCGAGTAAAAAAATGCTGATGTGTACTTCGAAGATGCGGATAGTTCTAGAAATGCGTATAAGAATATCATTGTTACATAAATAGTAACGAAATTTATAATTATATTATATTACTCTCTCTCAACGAAGAAATATTTCGATCTGGCGAGCACTTGTCAAATCCGTCGTCAAGTGCCTCGTGGAAACATCAAACTTGGTAGTAAAATTTTACACGGATTTTTTTGAAAATTACACAAAAATCACCAAATAATATCAGAATTTTTGTCTGCGCCGCTGAAATTCAAAGGCCTGTGATGTGACACACTCAGTTTACCTGTGCTTCAGCGCCATCTAGGGTCGTCTGATATGTATCTATTGCGTCGTTCGCCAGTTTTGACCACATAGGTGTCCAAACACTTCCTGGACTTATACAGTTGACTCGTACACCGTAGACTGCCTCGTCAATAGCCATTGCCTTTGTCATGGCTATGATGGCGCCCTGTAATAAATCAATCTTTCAATACAAATCAGAAAGTTAGCGTTCGTGCTTGGGGGACAAAATAATCCACGGTGAAAGTGCCAAAAATATTTTTGCAAAATCTTAAACCAAAAGATTGTCACAAAAATTCAATAAAATCTGAGTTATTCCAAATAAAACATTTATGTCTAAAACATAGTATAAATTAGTCTTACTCGTAGATCATGAAAAATATCTTGGCAGTTCCAAACTAAAGACTATTTCAGACAAAATAAAAAATTAAATTGAACAAAAGAAAAAACAAAATAGACCTCAGGTATTGCAAATGAATTCGAACCATGATATTTTTTGTTCCGTCGGCTATTGAATAATAACGGAATTATGGCTATATACCTGAAAATAAGTATATATCCGCAATCTGGTTGTTGCTCAGCAAAAAAATATCAAAACAATTGTGCAATTCGATATTGTAAGTAAAATACGATTCATTCGAGTCACATTGTCCTCTTCGAATCATGAGATGCAGCCTGTCAGTCTAATGCTCAAACAACGAAGGCATCATTAAAAACGTAAATGTATAAAACTACTATTTACCTTTGTTGATACATATGGAACAGCGTTAGGTTGTCCCATACTTCCTACTAAACTTGATAAATTTATGATATTTCCTTTAGTTTTCCGAAGACTTGGCAATGCATACTGTATATGGATAAGTATACAAAGAAAATTTCAGTTATAGGATGGGATATTACCTTTGGTAGCCTACACTTTATGAATTTTTACGAGAACGGAGCTATACGTATTTGGCCTGGCCATGGGGCTGAGTTTGACAAAAAGGGAACCAGGATCAGCTTGCTAATTGCCGTATCATTATATTATGCAGTTTGTGTTATGTTATCACAGTTATAAGTTTTGTAGAGGTATCTACAGTAGGTGGAGATATCTTGAAAATAGCTAGTAAATTAGCACTTTACGCTATGTTTGAAGTCTTTGTGTAAAATGTGAATATTGAAATCACAGTATATAAGTTGCATCGTCAACTATCGTTGCAGTAATCCAATAATATGCTGAGATGAGCCTTATCAAGTATAGTCAATAGATAGGTCAACGGATAGATAAGGACGAGAATGCGAAATAAATATTGGGCAGCATAAACAGCATTGTTTAAGACGATGAATCATCACCAACAATAGGGTTCGACAGTTATGCGGTTAATTCATAATTTTTGTAAGTATACTGAGGTAATTGTCTGTAGGCTTGACCCTTTTAAACAAGCAAATATTTAATTTGATGCGCATGATGCCACCACACACAATTCCGAGGACTATTTATTAATGTATTAGGTTAGGTCGCGAGAAAACATAAAGTATTCAAGCTTAGATTATCACATATTTTCAGTGATTTGAAGCACAATTATATACACACGCCCTCATCATGCCAGGACTATGTCAGCTAGTTTTATTCCTAAATGGCAACCCAAGACAACCCAAATAAAGTGGAATACAATGCTACAGTGAAAAGGGGAACAGCAAATGCACTCCATACGTGACGTTATTGTGGTTAATTGATGTACAAAGCTATTACCAATTGACAACGCCTAAATGAGACACTAACATCTGCGTTCATGCATAATACCGGCTGTCTTCGCGTGATTTACGATTATAAGAGAAGTATAGTTGATACCAATATTGTAAGCTTCTTGCAAAAACGGGTACTTTATATAACCAACGTGTATGTTCATTGGACTTGAAGACTATTATCAATCAGTTTCGATAGAAATCAATCTAATAGACACCTGCTCACACCAACTCCTGTTTCTGGAGATGCAACGAACCAGAACTATGGCCCGGTAAATCTTTCTAATGCGTGACTTACTTTGGCAAATAGGAAGTAACTGACAACATTCGTGTCGTACAAACTTCGTAATTCAGCTGCTGAAATATCGTCAATCTTTTGATCAGGTGGATGTCTTCCCGCATTATTCACAAGGCAATTAATTTCTCCGAACTTAGCCACAGTAGCGTTAACAACTTTCTAAATACCGGGAATAAAACAACAAATATTATGTAATGTGAAATGAGCGATTCATGCATGCATTCTAAGTGATATATGGCAATACGGAAGCTGGAATGAAAGACAATGGCGATATTAATCTTAGAAGAAAACTTCACCACACGATGAAACATTGTAACGATTGCTAATTCAGTAACGCTTGGTCGCAGTAAGTTTGGGCTGTAAATGCTCTCAGGCTGGGTGCCAGTCAAGATGAAGTAGATGAGCAGCCAATGAAAACCGGCACAAAAAGTAACTGGAAGCATTTAGCGCCCATCAACAGCCTAAAAATTATTATGATATAATATTATCTAGTTGGATAAAACAATCATACATACCACAATGTCTTCTTCTTTAGCGACGTCACATTTTACAAAAAAGGAAGATCCGGGATATTTCCCATTTAATTCATTTTCTAGTTTTAATCCAACATCTTCATCTCGAGCGCAAAAGCAAACTTTGGCGCCTTGTTGCACTTAATATAAACTGACTTTGTGATAATATTCATTTATTTACAATTATATTTCTTTTTTTTAATAGCCGAATATAAAAACTAATTGAGAATATTCACAATTCAACTAAAAGTTAGTGTATCAATAAATAAATTTACGCCAGAGTCATTTTCAAACCAAATATAAATCTTCTTGGCACCGAAAAAAGAATGTTTATAACATTGCTTACATTCATCGTTTCATTGTTAATTGTGCGACATTTAACTTCATTTAACTTATATTATATATATATATAAAAGAAATAAACATGTCCATCCCCATTCAAAGTTTCACCACGTCTTATTGAATTTGACCACGCATAAACCGTGAAGTATGTATGTATCTTACCAAAGACTGTGACGATTCCCTTGCCAATCCCCTTACTTCCGCCAGTGACCAACGTTATTTTGTCTTTGTACCTTAGAGCCATCTCAATGAACCAGAAATAATATTGTTTTTAGAAGTATACAGAATAAATTGTGCCTACAGAAATAATTTAATGAGCGCCTCCTTAAACCTGTATATTTCTGTTTGAATGAGTATTGAAATAAGAGAGTTTAAATTATATTTTGAATAAAATACACCTCCATTATGTAGGCTGTTGTTGTTAGTCATTTTGCAGTTGAAGTCATGTGATAAAACATTGAGGTAGATCAACTGAATCGTTTAAATTTTGTGACTCTTGTACATGGGATTTATACATCATTTTACAAAAAGCACTTGCTGCGACAAAAAGACAATTCTAATAGATTTTTATCTTTCGACAGTGCAGTGCGGTATCTACAGCAACAACAAAAAATGTTATTTTTCACGAAGAAAAAGAGCCGCGAAAGAAATAGCGCCGGTTGCTCTTGGACCTATATTAATCATTATTGGTTCGTTAGGCTTCCCAGGATGTTCCACGTAGATCGCAGTCTATGGGTATTGCTTCATCGACACAGCAGTCAATAGGAAATATTTCCACTTCAATACCTTCTGGTCTTCCACACGGCACCATGTTAACTGTCGTCGTTGCCACATTTAATCGCGATTGCAGTTTTGTTGTCCATTTGCCTTTGTCTTACACGTTCAGCCAGAATCGCATGAAAATACAATATTACCGCCCGAAATTTATTTGTTCTCTGACTACCTCGCTAAGCATATCGACGCGTTCGGACTTTATTGGTTATTCCGTGTGTAGTACGCCCGCACTGCAAAGCTGCTAGGTCACAAGCCTGCCCAATCTTTTTCGTCTCGCGGGCCACTTTCACATGACGAAATTCGATGCGGGCCGCAAACGTTTGTACCAAACTTTAATATTATCCAAGTCCTGATTTTGTTAGAATTTACATAACACATGAATAGCAAGATTATTAACATAAAATAAATCAAGTTAATATTTATTACCTATCGCTCTTGATCGGTAGGTATGATGATAGATATTTGTCTGTTTGATACACGCGATATCTCACGAAAGCGAGGTTGAATCTGCTCTGCTTTTGCATGTGCATTCATCATATCTCAGACCAGGAGCCTATTGATTCTGGATGAATTATATCGTATAACTAGCGAGTTATCAATTAATTAGTGATGGACACAGGGTGTCGCTGAGTAAGAGCGGATGAATCGAAACCGCAGTTTCTGTTTGGGAGATCCCCTAACTTTCGATCGATAAGTCTTCAGTCTTCCACCAATATTCTCGTTTACTGGTTACTGATTAGTGCTGGCAAAATGTTCGAATATTAAGTCGAATAATAGAATAGCAGTTTAAGTACTATTCGAATATCTAGTAACACGGGGCGTGGACATGACTCTCGCGGGCCGCTGAATCAAAAAATCAATTATTACAAAACGCACTTGTGGGATTCTGACGACCACATGAGAGAGAATCTGCACACAGTTTTCACTAACGAACAAAGACCTCAAAATTGAGTCTTATATTTGAGTCATGGCTTTTTTTATTTATTTATATTCAATGGCTATGATATTGTCTCAATGTTTAAATGAGCGCAATGAGCGCCAATGTTGCGGGAACATCAAGTTTTAGTGGGCTGTTTCGTAATATTTGAAACATCAGTACAAGTATTTATTGAAGAAACATCACAAAGACTTCTGGGCGAAAATATATACTAATTTGAATATGTAGAATTGCCATTAAGTCAATTTTATCAGAATTATTGACGGATACGCAGTAACGATATTTCCGAAATTTTATTTAACACAAACATAAGATAAACAAAAATACAAACATAAAAGAACGAGTCCAGGAGCCAGCAGGGCGTAAGACTTGACACATACGTGATAATAAGAACTGGCATTTGGATGTAGAGAGCTAGTAGAAATAATCACACCAAAATCACGAAAAATACTTAAGCCTATATAACATAGTAAAAATTTAAAAAGTTTGCTTACAAAATTTATTGAGCGGGCCGCAAAAAACAGTCCGGAGGCCACACTCTTGTGCTAGGACATGTGCGGTTGCCAAGACGATATTGATATAACCACGTTTAGACTGGCCAACACTGCCTTAGGTCAATCTAAACTGCACTTGCCATTTTAATTGGTCTATAGGCCTGCCTACCTTTGTATTTGTCGACGTGCTTCCATATTGCGATGAGATGCGTATTCTCGTACGCTGGTACTCGTTACTAACTTTAGCATTCTGCTAGCGGTCATATCGATGTACAAACAACCAACAGGTTATGTCGTCTTTGCAATGCCTGAGAGCAGGTTAGGCGAATAACCCAATTCCAAATTGATGCCAATGCTTCGCAGTGTGGCAAAACGCGCCAATCGAAGTATTGTTCACGATTGTTGCGGATGCATGGCCAAGCCGAATGTAACGGTATTGTACATTGGTTCATGAACTGTGCGCCACGGACCTAATGATTGAAAAATGTCAAGATTATACCAAATCTGATAATATCAACTCTTAGAATAAATTGTAATCTGCTATGTAAGACATTTATTCGCGTTATAACCGTTTGCGCTTGTGACTGTAGCTCACGTATTGTATTCGTAACCTTGATGTCGGACTTTTGCGGGTATTAACCAAGTAAGCCCAGATAATATGTGCATGTGGGGAACTAAACAAATTCTTTAGTGTTATATGAAAATGAACATACTGAACGCATTACCGATTGTTCCCTTTCGAAGGCTGCACATTTTCTGTAAAACATGCTTCAAAACTCCTGATGCAGTTGGATTAAGGGTATTCCCCGAACATCAATAACCATAGGTTTACAACGACACAGCTTGAAAAGTTGCATGCATTTTATAGAAGCCATCACAAATCAACATCGTGAGTACAAAAACACAAGTACATCGGTCAAAATCCTGATGCAAAATTTAATATAAAGGGATTCCGAGAAAATCAATAACCACAGGTTTACAACAACACAGCATACTAACCAGGGTTGGATTATCCGGATAACCGGTTAAACGAGAGTTATTTTGCTATCTGATATCCGGATATTATTGTGACAGTTAACCGAATAACAGAGCAGATTAAATAATGCATATGTGCATTAGTGATTTCTATATTTTTGTTGAATGGCGACTGACATCTCCCAGTGCATATAAGACCAATTTTTATTCACACTGCCTATATTTAAGCCATCCGTGGAATGCTGGAGTGAACTTCACTATTACATACCGCTCGATTTTTTTTTACGTCGCGTAGTTCAAAATAAATATGTAAAATATACTTATATATATAATAAATAGGTACTTTGCGACGATTTGAGAAGATGTCGCTGCGATCATGACACTCGCTGATAATACCGCCTACTTTTTCAGTTGATAACAATTTTTCTATTGCGTAAATTATTCAATTTGTGACCGATTCCAGCATTTTAAAATGTCTTTCCATGATAACTGAGTTCAACGTATCTCGCGATTGCGTCGACTTACGCTCAAATAAAAGCACTTCTACTCTAGATATGAAAATACGTGGTGATCTGCACAAATAAATCCAGTTTCAATTCGCATTTTTGAGACCTTGCAAATTTATCAAATTTGAGCTATTATTGCAATTCCAATGAGTACAATTTATTTAGTACAATAAATGCAGATATTAATATATCAACATATTTGGGAGAAAAGTGGGGTGCGGTCTCGTCGCTGTATAAAGCCGAAAACTGTTTTTTTTCGCCCGGAACTGAAATCGCCGTAGTACGTTATCTATCGTCGTATCTATCTATCGTTAAAAGAGTGAATCTGAAACACACGTTTTTGACTGGCAGTAAATGGTAACAAAATTATCACGACTCTTGATTTATGAGCCAATGATAGATAAACCAAAACGCCATTCTAGGCGCTGTTGAATCGCTAAAATTTCGTAATAATCGTATTTACTGAATTTGCAACAAGGGTAACTTTTCACGGGATGTAACTTCTTATAAAATTAAAATTGGCATAATGCCGATGTTAATTCCCCAAATAATCACGCGACGCGGAAGAAAACAATCGGCAATGCTAACAAAATTCGAGCGCCTTCATTAGTGACTTTTTGAAAATTTTAAAAAGGAGGGATGTTATTACATTTGTAGTTTTCATGGAACTTTCCCAAAATAATTTGTTTGCAGGATTGTCTATAATATTTCAGCAAAGTATAATTTGACAGACTTTGTATCGTGTCATGTTTTTTTCATTTACTCACCTAGTAAATGAAATTGTTCTAGTAAAGTTGTTCAAAAACTGGTGCAGCATTGTTTTGGCTCTGTTAATTTAGTAAAAGGTATTCGAATTAGATTTTGAGTTGTGGCCTAATTGGTACAAACGTGAGAATATTTAAAGTGACATTTTAATAAGGTGAATTTTTCAATTTAGAAGGAATTTCTGACTAGTACGTCTTTTTCAATATCATCATTTTTCCTTGTCATTAAAAAGTCACGGACTTTGTCCCCTCTGTAATATATTTTTCCTGGGCACTTCTCACCGAAATAAAATGCTCGAAATGCATGATTTTGTGTGTTCATGATTTCATTTACATGTACGCTATTACAGTATATATGTACAAAGTTTTTCAATATTTCGTCGTGCAAGAAATCACAAACAAAAAAAAACAGAACAAAAAATACTATACTATAGAACTGTGTGCTGATTTTCGGTCAATTCACCGCAAAAATCTTGTGAAATGTATTCTCTAAAATTAGCAGTAACTATCCGGTTACCCGATTAAATAAAATACAGAATACCCGGATATATATCCGTTATCCGGATAGTAAAAAATATTGGTATCCGAACTAACCCTAATATGAACTATGCAATTCAAAAGTCCTGCTGCACACTAATACAAATTTATTTCTGTAACGTTTCGTCTGATCAAAATCAGACTTCCTGAGACAAGCAGTGTACAACAAACAAAAGCACAAGAAGTTGCATTTATTTTATAGAAGCTTTCAAACGTATTTATTTTTATGCAATGAAGTCACAAATTAACATCGTGAGCACAAAAACCCGCTTAAATCGGTTATTTCTCATTGAGAAATTTACACGGAAAAGTCAAGAAAATAAAATGGATACAGTATGTACATAACATAGTGAATGGAAATATTACAATTAGTCTTTTTTCAGTTTATGTGGTTGTGTATTTGAAACAAAGGCAATATTATTTATAGAAACAGGACTTTCGACACTAACATATGTCCGAGAAAAAACTAATAAACTATATTTATTAAATTAACTTCAATATTTAATTCACTTTCCTCTGAATTGCTTACAAAATCCTCATTCTCGAGAATCAACTTTTCCTTTACAAGTGTAATGGGGTTTTTGCAGTCGATACAACAATAAAATTCTCTGCAATTTAAGTTGTTTTGGCACACGCGCATAAATTATTTTGACTCCTATTCTTCTACCGCTTGCAGTTTGCCAACTCAGGAACTGATTTGGGAGCTGGAAGTAGACCCATCAATGTAACCGCAGAACACCATCATCAAGACCATATCCATGGCCAATAGGTGGAGGGGGGTATTGGCTTTGTTTCTAGGCAACAGTGATGAATTCCTGCCTGGTGTTGCCCTCAGAACATGCTTCTTCAGTGAATCTTGTTGGGTGGAAGAGTATATTCCATATTTTTGCCAGTTTTGAAAAGACGTGCCCTGGTATCATTACATTCTTCATATTCTCTCCGTATAGGGATCAAACAAATTGCTCAGCTTTGTTTATTAATGACTCGTTAACCTCAGAAAAACTCAATGATTTTCGAGTCCTCCTCTCAAGTGCAGAAGAATGCGAAAGTATTTCAATATGAATAACCCATCCAAGCTGTTTGCAACTGTTATGATTCTCATATACCTTTACGCTGCTTTTCTTCAAGATTTCTTCTTCGATCCATTTTATTCTTACAGTTATAGCGCTGAGAGCAGCAGCGATGCTAGCCTGCGTAGGTTGGATTGGTGGAACATTGTTGTTTTCTTTTGTAGTACACTATCCAAAATGGAGGGAAATACCATATTTGAAACGACATGAGCGTTGTTCGACAAATAAAAATAGTTCTTATAATGCATTTTATCTGATGTACTACAGTCTTGCAGTGCTTGCATACTAGCTAGACTATATCTACACCGAATCTCGATAAATCACGCAGTCTGAAATGCCCTGTATATTTTTAAACATCAACTGTCAGCTTACAACTTGATACGTGATTTCTCGCCGCCCAATCGCTTCATTTCTTTAAACTCCTGCACAACTTATGATTGCTGCCCAGGTTCTTGTCGACTTTATGAATTTAGACAAACTGACATCAGTAAAATTGGTTACTTTTCCCTCTTTCTCACAAACGTGCACTACACAAACAGTCATTATTTCCTGAATCAAATAGATGTGGTAGCCTATATAGTAGTAAAGTCTGCTGAATACTCAAGAATCGTCATTAATTTAATCATAAACCTTCCACACAAACATGAAAATATCGTTGTTTTAGGCATATTTTTCTCAGTCGAGCCTTCCTTAAAGTTACCGTACCTATTTGAGAACGTTATATGAGCTAGTGCTCAACTAAACTTGATATTCATGGTAAGAATCTACAAGTGTTTAATTAATAGCTTATTTATACCCGTTAACTTAACTCACCACATAACTTAACTAATAATAACTAAAAAATACGATGGAAAGACCACCCAACTGAACGCAAGAACGAGCAGTACAAACCGAGATTCATCCGTCCGCCTACAGTTGATAAGATCTCTTCAGGGTTATGGTCCAATTATTGTTCATGCAATTCTGAATGTAATGCCTATTGTTATTTTCATTTGGTTTGAAGTCACCACTATCCAATTAATCGCCCCACGTAATCTGGCGCAACTTTAGATCAATCCCATCACCGGTCCGCGAAAAATTACTATCGGTCCGCAGAAAGATTACATAAAAACGGATAGCGTCAAAAAAACACCTCTACAATCTAACAACAACGAATCCCCGCGATTAAAATTTCGAATGATAATGAGTTGAAAAGCGTATTTGCGATATATATCTTAGTAGTCTTGTGGTCGATACTTATAGATAAATACTCATTGGCCTTTTTAACGCCAAATTTGCCATTTTTCAAACGCGTTTGGCGTCAGAATTTCCGTTTGGCTTTTTGGCGTTTTTTTGACTTTTTTCAAGTCTATTCTAATCTCTATTATCAAAATCATATGAAATACAAGATTTAGTGTGTAACAACGTACTTAGCTACTTAACATTAGGATTTCCTGAAGCATCGATTTCCTTGTTTGTTACATTAAAACTCTTAACCATATCCTACCCAATAAGAAATAATTGCAGTTTCTGCAGCTGCTCAGACAGATGTTCAAGCAGGTTTGTAAACATTGCCTCGTTTTTATAGTTTCGCCTAGTCAGTTTTACATTCTGTTTCCAAAAAAAAGAGTTTTTCAAGATATATCACAAGTTTAAGTAGAAACATGTAGGTATATTACATACTGACAGACTGAGGCGGCACCCTGTATTGTATATATTCAATGGTAAAATGATGCTGTCCGCTTGATATTCATTTTACTTTCTACAGTTCTATAGGAACTTTACTTTCTATTTGTGTGCCTCACTGAATGAACTGATGGCTCTACATCATCATCAGTACGTTGCCAAGGGCTTAAAGTCTGACAAATCATGGGGCTTTTGTACTTAGTGAAATTGTTGGCTTTTTCTGGCTTTTTTTATGTCTTGATTTGGCTTTTTTTGATCGCTGGGGTCCGGCAACCCTGACTCATACTTTGCAAGAGAAGATTCACAGACAGTGTTACCTTTTTATGTGAGTCGGGTTTTCGATATTCACAATTACAACTACAAAAACAAAATATCGAAATCGGGTGGACGTAAGAAACACGTTACGTGTATCACGTAGTAGTATATATACCGTATCACTGTAGAGTGTCGACCATAACTTCAAATTGGGAACAGTTAATCCAGAGCCATTATATAATGGCTCTGGTTAATCCATGTACAAACAAATACAGATCTCGCATTAAATAGCATCAACGGGTACCCCTGTTTTTGGAGATAATTTCAACATAAATTTTCTAACGTGTGTAATTTACTACATAAGCTTAGTTCGTTTGTATAAAGATGGTCGCCAAAATTTTGGTTAGGCTTTACCGCTCCTTCACCTAAAAAGGATTGCCGACCACTGCATTAGATTATTTAGCAATTGGCGCTAAAGGGCTATTGCCGGCATTACTCGCCTGCTAAATAAAATGCTATTCATTTAGCTACAGATCATGCTAAGCATACCCCATCGATCACGCGGTGTGCCTTTGTATTCCAGCACGGTATTCTCTTGTGAGCTCGGCTGCATTGAAGGCAAATCGTGAAGTCCAAAGTATAGAAGTACGGTATGCCTGTGCGATGCCACACTGATTCAGACTATGAATAATTTGAGATTTCGAACAGCTTAAAAGGATGGCGTCAGAAACGTAAAGATTTTTAACCAAGCTTGCAGAAGTATAAACATATTCTTAAAATTAGTAGTCTACCCCCATTTTCTTTCTCAAGACGCCTGAGATGTTCTGCAGTCCAGGACCAAATATCATGAAAATTGGGTTCTAGTCAAGTAAACGCCATAACTGTTTAGGATAGGATTTACATATATATTTAAATAACTCCTTACAAAAATGTGATGTCAGGATGTGAAATGAACATAGTTGGTGAATGAACTGCTCAAATATTACCAAACAGAAATGTGATTTGAAATTTTAATGTAAAAAGATTGAAATTACCTAGTATTGTGTCTGTCGAAAATGCGTAAAGGTGGACAAATCACCTGTCGTCTGGTGAGTCGAGTTGTTCGTCTCCCGTTTGTGACTCGTCCCATGTTCAGCATATTGTGTTCGTGCAAGACGGACTTCAGGACTTTTATTTTTAGTAAAAAAAAATGAAAATTTGGGTTGAATTTTCACATCACAATATGTTGGCGTTATCGAAGCACTTACAGCATTCAGTTTCACACCACATTTGTGTTTGGTTTTTTTTTAGTGTAAGCAGTTATGGCGTTTGCTTCACGAGACCCGAAAATTGTGTATGCTTGGCACTTATAGATATTATCTATTTCTGTATTTTATTCCTACAGTTATTGGATGTTTATGAAGCAATCATAATGACTTCCAAAGGAATTACCCGTTTACTCCAAATTTTCAAAATGATGTGGATCAGCTTCTTGTCGATGCTAGCTTGTCTTAGCTCAGCACTTGAGAAGATTCAATATTTTCAAGAGTTTATACAAAGAACTTCTTCAAAAGCTAACGGAATATTCTTACGAGTATCAAGCATTCCCATTGCAATGTGGAAGGCGATTGTGAAACCAATTATGTTCTCTCTTCAAGCTACAGTTTTGTTGGTGTTTGGAATTATAACAAGAGTGTCTCTTATTCTTGCTGTGTTATTCAGGCCAGTCCAAGAAAATTGCAATCTGGAGGAGAAGCCATCATTTAGAAATAAGCAAACTAATGTTCGTCGTTGTGATTGATGTAATACCAGTAGAGCACTCTAATTCCAAGATGTCCCAATATTCAGATCCATAATACAAACACTCTATTTGTTCCAGAAACGAGGGTGTGTGGCATGATGGCAGTTGTGTGAGATTGCTCTATGTTTGTTGCGATGATGATATAAATCAATTGCGACGTCCGTTGGGCGTTGAATGACTTAAATTCATTCCTGTTGACTATCTTTTGCTTAAAACATTCATATGCTTTGGTAAAATATTTTTCTTCAGTGAATCGCATTATTGTTTCCAGAGGAATCTAATAGCAGAATAGTGTTGCTTTTGGATTGCGCATCCCGACCTCCCTTCAGTTTATTGCACAATATCTGTTCACGATTTTGTAGAGGATGTGGAGGCGCCCAACTGTCTCGCAAAAGAGGAATTTGTATTCACAATTGATTTGTCTTTAAAGGCAGGAATTATTTTTCGGAATCTGGAGTACCTCAGGGATTTTCAACTTTTAGCAGAATTTCAATTTTGAAATATTCAATTTATGGCAAGCATGAAAAATTTTGTAGAAATTCTAATATGGCACAAGTCCGCAAGTGGCAAAAATTTGGAGAACTCAAAGCTTTTCAGTTGTCAATTAAAAAAATTCATCTTTCCATACTTGGAAAAATACTAAATTGCTTTCTAATAACTATGCTTGAATGATAGTCATTTTTTTAAGATGATGCTGAAATTTATTCAGTTACTCATTTTAAATTTTTTAAATGAATTGACATACCAGGAGCTAAAAAAATGAAGGTAGCGGTAAAAACGCCTGACAAATGTCATTCAAGCTTTGGTAGTTGAATATACAATAAAAAAAACATGGTTATAACTGTTTATGTACAAAAATATTAACTGTGTAATTTGCTTTTGGGGTTATCAGGATGTAGGATCGTGTTTGCATTTTAGTTCCCCACAATTTAGCCCCTTGTAATGTAGTATTGCCGTTGTTGTATGTACTGGTATGTAATTGAATATTTTCTTGTTTTATAAACTATTTTCTTCATTCATAGCTAATGATTTCTTCATTTATGCAGTTCTCAATATATTCGAATATTCAATACCGTAAATCATGCTTTTTTTATAATTGTTTGTTGGACCAATTGCTGCCTTCCCCAATAGTTTAATATTATTATTTTGTTGAATTTGTTTTTAGTCTTTGTTTATTAAAGTTAAAATACTAGATGTGAAATTTAATCTAATTACTGTGATTAATTGCAATCAAATTAATTCTTATTACTGTGAATTTATGTAATGTATATTCTATGCTATTGAAGTGGTTTTGTGACTAGGTTGAACTTTACAGACTTGTTATTTCATTTTGGAGGTGTTCAAATCTGGTTACTGGTACTCTTCTGCCAACATGTTGCAATTTGCACATAATTATGTAAATGTGGGAGCCACAGTCATATTAATGTAAACAATATTTGTCTTTTACTTGAATTAACTTGTCAAATTTCCATTTGCTCACTAGTTGGCATATCATGCGTTTGAAACATTTGCCACTGTATTGCCGAATGTTCTGTACATGGTTTGCAAGTTTGATTCCCATGGAGAGTATGATATTTATGTGCCAGCGAATTGGTGATAATCTCCACATCGCAATAAGGTCAATATAACTGCTGGTCAGTTAGACATGCACCATCCTCGTATATTCGTCTAAAACTTTCTTAATAGGATAACTGTTTCAATACTCATTTTAGAGTTCTAACTAAAAAACTATGACTTGCAAACCCCATGGTTTTTCAGCCTTGTTGACTTTCCTAACCTCACATGTTTACATTTTATCTTGCTTAATAATTTCAGCCAAATAGTGTAAGCATACACATTACTGTGAATAAGTAGAACTAAATTGGATTTAGTTCTGGGAATCATTCTTTAAATTCAAGCTGCTTGCAGTTTTGCAGCCATCGATATGGGAGAGTTAATGACAAAACACATGTGGAATGAGCGTTCCAAAGAAGTAGTTGGTAAGAAATCGTCAGTATAGTTCCATAAATGTTTTAATTAAACCGAAATATATTAGTCCATTCCAATTTGATTAGTTGCAAATGAAATTTTGAAGTTCAATAACTGAAAGAAATGTAATTTCAAATTGTGTTGTGTCAACCAATGCAATTTATATTACAAGGTCTGATTTTTAATGCTTGATTCCTAAACCATATATTATTCATTGTATAGCGGATACAAAAAATATGGTGATTCAAGTGGCGGAAAGATATAAATCTGCATATTCATATTGTATTCTGCAACAAATGAGAAAAGATTTGAGTGGAAAAAATGAAAAAGATTTACTATTAAACCAAAGAAAGGTAGGTATTGTTACAACAATTTTGAGTCTGCTTTTTGGTTTAGTTTCTTCTTCTCTTATGATATTACAACTATAATTTTATTTTGATGGGGTACTGCACCGGTACTTGGTCTATGTCAAGGTGTAACAATTTTGGTTGGCAGTGCTGAATAGTAATGATTCTAATCTCTCTTATTTGCGCGTGCTTGTACAGAGCGTTGTTTAGAGTTAGGGTGTGAAATTGCCTCTTTATAGTGACATTTTCATTTAAAATAATACTAATTATTATTGGAATAAACATTTTCGTAGTGCAGCTGTTCATTCTTTTTATCTTCTATTTTAGTGGCAAAATTATAATCGACCTCTTCAGTCTGGGTCACTTTATGTCCTCGGTGGATCTGAACACAGGAAATGGAGACGAAGATATTGTGTTCTTCAACCAGATTATACATTGGAGGTTTATGACACCGAGGAAGTATGTATTCTTTGCTGCAATCTATTACAAGGCTTCTATAGACATTTTTAAAAAACAGTCAATCAAACAGTCAAAACAAATTCAATCTATTGAGTAAAGTTTCTTGTTTTTATGTTAGATAGTTACTAGAAGTAACTACGGTAGTACTAGAGTTGTGTGATATCACGAGCTTGTTTGACCTTCTTTTAGTATTGCGTCTTATTATATTATACTCAACTCTTGCGGGTAACAGTACTTAGTATAACCTTATGATTCAAATGAATGAACTTTCCACTGCTTGACTAGTAGTATATCAATCAAATTGGCATTTGATGCATAAAAACTTGAATAGCAATTTCAATATAATGGGTCAATGTGTTAAATTGTCTGTTTGGTTATTGCAAATAAACAATATTTTTGTTCATTTACTATAGGATTTTGATGCAGCCAATAAACCAAGATTCTTTCGAAAATTCAGCAGTTTTAAAGTCATTGACAATGTAGATACACATTTCAGTCAATTAGTCAAAGAATATTTGAGAGATTTTGGTGAGTTATCAACATTTCCTGTTGCAATGTACATGTATGAAATAATAGAATATAAGCCTCGGTTTTTAACAACACTTCTGCAAATGAGTTTTTGCTAATACTAATGGAATGGCTATTGTTATCACGGTTGGGCCATGACCAAAATACCGTAATTTACTATTTATATTATAAATAAATAGGCCTGAATAAATTTTAAAAACTTCTTGAATAGGAAATATACAGGGATATCCAAAGCGAATTGAATATTTAAATACATTTGAAATTTATTGTAGGATATTCGATATAGTAAATTTTTGATTTTAGCAATAATTTGGAACATTTTTATTCAATAATTAAGAATTTCGAGCCAAATATATCAAAATGTACAATAAATTCACTGGTCAAAAAAAGGAAAGAGAAAACAACGATCTTTTATATTTATGTTTTAGATGGGATCAACATGAAGATATAGTGATTTATGTAATTTTCCCAATATAGAATGTATTGATATTTCATATTCAATGGTATTTTCTCAGAATGAATTGGAAATAGTAAAATATTTGATTTTGGCCATCCCTAGTAATACGGCATATATTATGATTTGTTTATGTTTGACGGTTGTTAATTTGCACGATTCATTATATATTCATAGTGGTTGAACTTGATAATGTGGAAAAATCAATAAATGATGTTTTATTTGATTTTCTACAATTTCTGTTAAATAGTTGTAGCCTATTTTTGCCTTCCTGATGTCAATTTATCAATATGGCAGATTTTAAATTTAATTATTAAATCAAGAAATTATAACTTTGAAGATATTTATTGTTGAATATTCGGTTTGTTTTGGACACTCCTTGGTCAGGCATTGTGTCCCAATTCTGATGTCAAACGGATGTATCATGACAATTGTGCAAATTAGCTTGAAGTTTTGATTATGCATGTCCCAGTTATTCTATTGTTTTCACATTGATTCAAAATATTGAAATTTTTTTCATTTTATTTCAATATCTCAGGTTTTGTTCGAGAAAATGTATCAGAAGTTATCAAAAAAGTTGGATCTGGTAACGAGCCATCCAAGAGACCCACTCAACATGTTCTTGCATTATATCATAAATATAGAGGCACATTTTACATGGCTGCTGATTCTGCTGTCGAGAAAGAAAAGTGGTTGAAGAGTATGCAAGATGCAGAAAGGCAATTGTCAGGTCTGTTTAAATTAAATATTAGCAATTATTTGCTCATTGTGCTTCTGATTGTTTGAATAGCTGTATGGGTTCTCTAATATTATGCAATATTGAATATGTTGAATTTTCGGCGCTCCAAAAGTGTATGTACCAATATGGAGGTAACTAATTTTGTTCGCCTACTTTACTGTTGAAGCGACTCCAAAGTATATTTAATAATAAATGTCCTAATCAAACAGCAATAAATGTTCAAAGCAATAACCAAAGTAACACATACAGACATAAGCAACACCAGCTCAACTGTGCACCAGACTGCTGGGTGCACATGGCCACATCACCTTCACAGATGGTTGGTCATGATCAGTCACCAGCAACTGATGACATCAAAGGTCATGCTCAACCATCTGGGAAAATGCTAGTTGCCAGAAATACAGTTAACATTTACATCAAGTTGTGTAAAGAGACAGAAGCGTATGGGCTGAGGGTATATTCACTGGGTATATTCACTTGGATAACACAGACAGTCCTCGAACTCGTAATAGAACTAAAATAAGGAAGATCTGAATGAAATTATGGCCTAACCCTAACCTGGTAAACACACTGCGAGAGTACCGAATTTTCTTCACAATGGAAAAACACCCATTTGGGAAAATAGTTACATGATGAATATATTTTAAATTGGGTCACAATCAACAAAGAACACATTGAAGTCCATTGGTATTAGATCATTATCTTCAAACTTGCTATAGCAACCTTGCTTTTTAGTCAAATTGTGAGGTTTCGATTGCTCAAATTGATAATTTTTTCGATGAAATTATTATTCATAAAACCTGGAATGCAAAACATAATTAATTTGAAATCGATTGGAATATTCAATTCGTTTTTAACATCACTAATTGTTACTTGATATTGCGAATGTTCAAGGAAGAGATGTTATATACTGTTGTTGACTTCTGAATGCTTCTTTCATTACTGTTTTACTGGTGAAATATGTTAATAAGATGTTATGTTTTGTATGGTTTCATTAACAAAAACAGTTACGGTAAATAAAATTTATTCTTCGATGTGCTAGAAAGCATAGTATTATCGTATTATCTTGGTATTATGAGTATATTCTGGTAGCCTGGCAGCAATTACGGTATCTGATATAATAAAACAGCTGTTATTCAAGATAATTTAATTTTAGCACGTTATTTTGATACTAAAAAACTTACGAAGTTACGAAACTAATTACGAAGACTATTGTGCGAAAGATAACACTAAATTTTTTGTATTTCAGTACTCGTGATTTCATCATTATTTATGTACTAAAAATGAAATGTAATTTCAAGTCTAATTTTTTCCAAAATTTTGAGTCTGGAAAATACTGAATATTGATTGATACTTTTCAGAAATTAATCTTTGCATTGGCCAAGAAGAGTCGAGATGAAAAAAAAAATTTTAATTGATCATCCCAAATATATTCTAAAATAATACCTTCGGATATGGGATATTGAAATGAAACTAAATCTAACTTATTTTCAAAATCATGAATTCATATGACTGTATTCACATCTATCTAAGTGTTATTGAAAATATGCTGGAATGGCCACTTGTAGAATTAGAGTTGAAACAACATGAGAATAATCTGTGATTTTGCTTCCCTTTATTATGAAGTATTTGTTGTGCTGGAAACTTGGTGAAGTATCTATATAATTTTGTGATTCAAGCTTATTTGTATGGTAGGCTACTGTAATTTTCAGGATTTTGGATATATAAATTTTTTGGTTTTAGTTCTCCTGTGTTTATAGTAACCTGACTTCACTTCGAAAACATGCACCTAGTCAAACAAATTTGAAGTATTTGTATATTTGATTTATTAGTCTTACTTTTGATGTCTGGAATTATGTTAGGACTTGTATTTATGTACAGTGTACACTTTCCTATATGCTTTGGGACATATCAACATTTGAAAACTAGGTCATCATCAATGTTCCCTTTTGGACTGTTAGATTGTATGACTTTTCATTCACACTCTCATCTACAACAGTAAAATATATATATGGAACACTGGTACTTAACTTCCATAAATATACCCTTAATAATAAAGATTGCTATCTTCTAGATGTAAGGTATAGTTAGGGATGCCAATTTGAATAATTTTTGGTGAAATTTTCGTTACATCTGGTCACTGTATTCAGTAGCGTTTCCCACTTTGCAAGTTTGTCAAATTTCCTATACTGGTAAATTCCAAATTGTATTTGCAGAACAAGCAAAAAGGAAAAGGTTCTTTACTTGACTCTTGTTATTGTCACACACCACCATTAGTCTTTTTAACTCCTTATAGGCTATGTAATAAAACTAAAACTATTATAAACAGTCATGTGATTTATTGCCATCTTAAATGATACCCCACTGTTTGGAAAGCAATGAAGCGAGTCTGTCTTTTAGGGTGCCTGAGAATTATCACCTGCTATTATTCATCTAAAAGAAATAAATTTTTGTGAGATCACGAGACATACGGTAATTCTAAAGAAATGTCATTTTATATTTCAGGTTATAGCTTGAATAAATCCAAAATTGTATGGCCATATCCAAATAATTTGGTATTCCGAATCCATTCTGAGATAATATTTTTGAATATGGATGATCGAATTTATTTGAAATTGGGCATTGTTCAATAAAAAAATTTGCATAAATCATTGTAAAAATTTTTGTAATGTTGAGGTAAAGATTGTTTTGATTGGTTTTCTATTTTACAGTGTCAGAAGTCGAATAAAATATATGACCATCATATTAAATGACCATAAACCATATAGATAGTTTATTACCAAAAATATTTCAAATTCTTCTTTATTAAATCATACTCACTTTTTTGAATAAAGTCAAAAATTTGTTACATTTTGGATATATTTGGGTTTCAAAATTTTATTTTCAATAATTGATAATATTGGTTGTTTAAAAATATGAATTTCAACCATACAGATAAATAAATGTTTTCATGATATTTTTGTCTATTCATTTAATGTTTGAAACATACAAATAATTCTTTGTGTCTTTTGATTGGGCTAATGGAAAAGCTGTTCTGTTGGAAAATCCAATGTTTAAATCCGTTAGCAGTAGAGTGTTATTAACTTTATAAATAGTCTCATCAAGTTTATATACACAAAAAACGAGGAAACGCCAACAACCTACTTCCTCAACTATTCCTGATTATTATATTTGTTGTGAGATGTGACGTTGTACATGGCTTTTTGAAAACAACTTTATTTGACATGGACCTTAATATTCTTTTAAACTTGTATCGTATTTCATCTATAGTAAAACCAAACTATATAATACATACTAGTATTTAACAACAGTGATTTGGTAAATTTCAATAGTCTCACAGAGCTTGTATCAAGGATGTTTAATGTCTACGCAATTCTGTGTATCTATGTTTTATACTCGATTGTCTCTTGAATTTTAAAATATTTTGAATAGTTCTGTACACCATATCATTAGAATGGTCTACCAGGTATTAAATAAATAATATAAATGATCGCAAATAAATTATGCTCATCAGCTGACAACCAACAAGGTTAGATCAATTTTTGCTTGTATCATTATATTTAACGGTAGATTAAAAGTTTATCTGATGATATGTAAATTACTGCTTATTAATACATAGTATTGATCCACCAGCAAGTGCAAAAAATTTATAATGCGGCGGTTCCCTGCGGTTCATCGTTTTATTATCTGATTGCAGTTTTTCTGTAAATTCTTCATTTTTGATGGGTTTTAGGAATATATGTACCTATTTTATATCTTATTATTTTGAATGATGAACAGTTATGAAATCTAAATAAATTAATTTTAAAAATTAACAAATAGGGTTATCAATTCCTCATAAATCTTTTACAATTACAGAACATCACTAGTGCAAAACAGCTCTTGTTTTTCAGTATGCACCATATTTATTTTACATTATGAATCAATTTTATCTTTGGTATTTATTTATATCTATGGACATCCCCTTTACACCGCTATGCTATAATAAACTGTAAGGGATGTAATAAATTACCTTATTCCAACATTGCCCATTACCATGGAAATGCAAACAAACCATTTGACCATTTGTTTCGCACACATACAAATGTTTACTTTAACATGTTGACTATAAATCTACTTTAAAGATTTAATCTAAAAAGCAAGAAAGTGATACTGAATTGAGTACGGGAGGTTTTTTTTCGTAATTTTTATCAAAAATATAAAGTATATTTAATACTTATAAATTTGAATAAAAAATCTGGAAATTTTTTTTTGGTATTTCTTATTGACAATAGAGATCATACATTTACATATGTAGCCTATCGGTAAATTGTGTCATATACTAAAAATGTACCTCGTAGCTAATGTTACATAATTGTGTTTCAATTGCAATAATATCACAATATGCAATGATGAATTGTAATCTCATAGTCTGAATCATTGAAAAAAATATTTATAGTATACTTTAAAATATTTTAAATTATAATATTTTTTGACATATTTCGTTAGAAGATTTATAAGATATTTTGAATTTGTGATGAAATTCTGCATTTAATGAATAATTAAAACTATATCTAAACCAACCATACTTCTTAAACTACTGTTAAAACCATATTATTATTTATGTCAGTGCTTACTATTGTATTTGTTCACTAACCAGTATCTACGACGGATAATCCTCTTATTTTTTGTAATCTGATTTCTAATAACTAATACCGGTGATATTTAATATTCTTATTCAAAAATAATCACTGTTCATTGCACAGGCAAATCTTCTTAGGCAACAGTTATGGATTATTTCAAACCTATTATTTTTAAAGTTTTAATAACTAACTAACTGATAAGCCACAGATCTGTTCAATTAAAATATATTGGTATCCAGATTAACATGTTTTTTTAGGAATGCGACATTTCAATGTCATTTAATATAACAATCTGTCATTGGGTTATTTATTCTATATCAAAAGTGTACCTATGGAATGTTTTTATGAAATTGTAGTTGAGTAAATTATTTCTCTTTTGCTTTTCTCCGCAATTAAAATGGAACAATTAATTTTGAATTTTCTTAACTTATAAGTCTTCAAGGAAAAAGAATATTCGTTAATATTATTATTTTTGTACTCGGAGAGCAACGGGGCTCAATATCTCAAACCCTAATTGATCACAAGGGCACCAACTTTTTTACATACCCAGTGCTAAGCTAAGGAGAACTGGTACCAACATGAATCACTATGGCAGGGGTGGGCACACCGCGGCTCGCGAGCCGCATGCAGCTCGCCAGACTTTTTGTGCGGCTCTTCTCGCTAACATAAATTATTATCCAAATTTTAACTAAGAGAAAAACTTTAATGTAAACTCTTTTTATTTATTAGAAGGCGTAAAGAAGTTTTCGTCAATAATTAGGACAAATTATGTTTTAGTATGAAAATCGCTGTAGCGTTGAATTTAAGTCAGTTGAGTCAGCAAATCTTTCGTCACAATGGTCAATGTTTATTGATGCGTCGGCGATATTGCAGCTCGATTGCGGTTAGTTAGTCTAAGTAAGTTACTGTGCGATGTGTCCAAAATTAAAAAAACGAAAATAAGAAGATGGAAACAGAGTTGTCAGAGTTGCCTTGTTTATCTATTTATTGTTATTAGACTCTTGTGTGAATTTCTTTTCTGTTCATAGTATTTTTCGATAATATTAATAAATTCACAAATTCTGCGGCTCTTTTAAAGTTCTGACTTGCAGCATGCGGCTCTTATACTAAGAAATTGTGCCCACCCCTGCACTATGGTCTGCGGTGGTGAACTAGATTTGTATTTTTATTTTAAATGATCAGATAATAAACTTCTGTTAATTAATGTTGTATATTGAGCATTACTCTCATGTTAATTTTGGTATGTTTTAAAGATATTAATCATTTTTGACAAGGTTGACATGTACGAGCGATTTATCATGGATGTTCAATGATGAAAAGCCCCGAGGCAATTAAAAACAGAAAAGTTGATACTCATTGACTCTTGTATATTGTAATCAGTTCTATATTTGTATTCTTCAAAATCTATGTCATCGCTACATATAAACATTCAATCGAATGACATGATTTGACCTTTTTTTAGCGAGGTTGACAATCAAAATTACTCGTACAGTCTGAATGATTTGATTTTTTTTCATATATTCGAAACGCTTTCATCCAGTTAGATATATTAAATTCCATTTGCATTAAATGCATTTGACATCAAAATATTAACTTATTTCATTGGCATAAACTATTAAAACAAATTTCAGTTTTTGTTACTGTATGTGCAAGAGTTCAGTACTGGAATCTTTTTAAAGTCTTGAAAACTTGTCAGTATTTTGGGATTCTGTAGTTTTGATAATTTCTCGTAGTAGTTTATAGACTATAGATCAGGAATGGGCACGGTTTTTGGATCAGGGGCCAAAAATTTTTTCCCACCTGGACTGGCAGGTCATGTAAGTATGACGTAGAGAGTTACATTTCATGAACAATGTTTACAGTGTTACAAAAGCAACAGTGGAAAACAATAAACCTTGTGCCAAAACTAAAATTAACCAATCTCAACAAATTCCTGGAGCTATGTTTATCTAAAACATCAAAATTTGATTTCAGTTCGGTCGTGGCAGCATCAGGTGGGCCGGATTGAGTTACCTAGCGGGCCAGATCGGACCAGTTTTATAGTTGTAAATGCATTTAACTAACATGGTCAGCAGGCTAGACTTTTTTCGATACTTTTTTGGAGCATTGTCTGAGAGGGCCACATAACTTGGCGTTTTCGTAAAATTCATACATACTTGGTACATGTTTTAAACTGTGTAAAAAGTATGGTACAAAATGTGACTTGTGTAGCAATGCATTGCAAGATTTTTTGCACCAAGTCATCAATTAGGTAATATACAGTATCCACATGAAGTATGAACATATAGGCACAATGGTAATACCAGTGCTGTGTCAGATGCCATTCATTGACACTCACTTTGGAAATTGGTGGAAAACCCCAATTTTGGTGAACTGCAAAATTGGCAAAATTTGGGTAATACAACGCATTCAGAGGAAATATAAATAGCCTTCTGGGAAACATTTCCGGAACTTCGAAGCAATTTATCCAACGGTTAAAGAAAATCCTTTTCTCTCACAACATCGATAACAAAGACATGAACCACAACCAATGCAGGAACACAATCCATAGGTCTAAATAAAATGACAAATAAATGACTTTAAACTCGTCTTTATTTCTTTTTCAGGTGTTCATTGTGAAAATCATATGCAGAGAGAAGCATTTGAATTTGCAATCAGACAAGCATGTGATGCAGAGGAACACTGTGGAATATCAGTTACAATGTCTGGAACGCAAGAAGAGGTTGTCTATATATCAGTTTTGCTCCTTATTTAGGAGTTCCCAATTTTTAAATGAAAAATTTTAAATTCATCAAATTCTCTAAAAAATATTTCACCCAATCAGAATAATTTTCAAAGTTATTAGATATGATATTTTTTGTTGGGACTTTATCTATGAACAAGGTTCTGTATATGCGGCCATTGATATGTAAGAAGTCCGAGTTTGTTGTTTGAAAAGACAGAATACTTTTTACTTTTACATATCCTACACAATTTTTTATTCTGTTGCGAGATAAAAATAGACTTTGTTTAAATTCTAAGGTCGTAAAAAATAGGAAATCAATTTCCTCTCCTCGGGATAAATATGAAAAACCTGTTCTAATATATTCGAAATTGTATTACCATATATCCTCCATGTGCGCCGAGTTTAAAACTCAAAAAAAAGTTGCCAAACTAAGGGGTCGTCGTCTTATGCGCCATAACTCTGACCTCACTAAAAATTCGGCTCTTACGCGCATAACTCTGATTGCACTCAAACGAAATGACATTATGCTAACATAATTCCAACAGCTCAGCTACAACTCGAACCACGCTTACACTGCGTTTTTTCATTCGTAGGGTCAGCTTATATATGTGAATTTTTATAAATTTACCATTTTAGGACCGTTTCCAGGTTGGCTTATATGGGAGATCAGCTTATATTCGAGGATACATGTTATTAGATTTTGGCAATCCCTGATACATCATATTTACAAGTTTCTGTGAATTATTCAGAAAATTGAAATGTCCATTAAATCGTTTGATTTTTGATTTTCAGATCACTGCTGACTTTATCACTGATTATCTTTCCAATGGTTGCAAAACAATGTTGCAAACTAAAGTCAAAGGTGACGTTATCAAGAAATATAAAATGTGGGATGCAATATCCAAACGATTAGCTGGATCTGTTGAGGTGTGAATATCCTTGCAATTGAATTTTCCCTTTTATTTGGTTGTTTGTCATTGTGACTTAGGTGCCATTCTATGATAGAAATTTAATGTCAAAATGTATTGTGAATATACTCAAATTTTACTGTAATTAGATCATGTTGACTATGGGATGTCGGTATCTTGTGAAAACTCAATCTCCTTTCTATGCTAGGCAATGTGTAAAGTAAGAAAAAAGTTATTCTGTTACAGGTATGGGCCGTTTATAAACCATGCTTTGAGATATTAATTTCTGAAACTCGGATAAAATATGAGTAATTCAGTTTGTTAGTTATTATTTCATTCAGGCTTTTTAAATGCGACTTTCTTATATATCTAACAATCTGCTACTGAATGTGAGTTAATTCGATGATGAGCCAGTCATGATCAGCTGATAATGAAATCTAAAATTTGTTTTGGCATTATTCCATTTAATGATAATATCGATCTTTCTCATTTTTATATTTTAGCCCTAATAACAAAAAACCTGTGACTATAACATGCTACCGTCATCATCAAATTTCTATTTTTATGCTTTATTTCAAAAAAGGTTTTAACTCATTTTCCTGGTTTGCCCTTTTGCAAACGAAATCATTATTTATAAAATTTATTATCGATATTCGGCAGTTTTTTCAATAGTGTCATAATTGCAGCATTGTGGAACAAACGCATTGTTAATTTTTGACCGAACATAATTAGAGTCCCACTTTGGTGTTCACTTTATTTTTTAAGTTTTGTTTGCTTTTCTACTCCTGTAAAGAACATAAAGTAGATTTGATCCGTGCATTTATTTTATATTTATAACCTTTGGAGTTTGGTCGCATTTTGGAATGATTTCATATTTTTGAAATATATTGCCTCACAATACAGCACAATTTATTTGTCTTTGTGAAAAATTTATTTGTCTTTGTGAAAAGACAAATAATTTGAGCACATTTCTAATAACATGGATGTCGCAACAGTTCGGTATTTCAGATGTCTTGTATTTAATTTGCTGTCAGTTAATTCCAAAAGAAAAACATAAAATATGTCAAGTTTTACTCTGTAAAAATTTTATTTATTTGCTAAATTAATCAAATTTTGCTGACTAACAACAACATTCATATTTGTTAAAACTAAATTTCTTTCAATGCAAGACAGAGCTTTGAATTTCTGTTAGGACAGGTTTTATTGAATCAGTTTGAAACAGGCCAATGAAAAATAAATTCTTGTATGATCTATATTGTGATAGTTTAATAGTGCATGCCAGCACTTTTTATTTGAGTAAACGATCCTTTTTCACATGGTTGATGTATACACACGTTTGGGAACATATTCTCAACAGAACATAACTTTTGTGCAAAGTGTCCTAGATACAATCATACAACAATGGGTACAATCATACACAAACAGAAGTCAGGATTTTGCATAAATTTCCTCTATTTTCTTAGGAGTAAGTAATTGAGAAATTGATTGGTTTTGTTTTTTTAGGGTCACCCTGTATTTTTTTGTACAATAGCATATTACCGGTACCAGCATTTCGCAACATTTTTAAAACAATTTTTTTGTATTAATAGATTTTTATAACTCATACATTTACAGAGCGTTGTTAAAGTTGACTATCCTCCTTTGGGACAGAAAGCAGAATCGGAAGCCGAAGCATTAAAATCACGAATGATGAGTTTGTTGCCACAAATTAATACAGTGTATGAAACGTTGTGCTCAGAAATAATAGGTAAAGCTTATATATACGTAAAGATAAATTAAACAGCTTGCGTATCATGGATAAAGAACAATTGACTTTTATTCAATTTAAAATCAAAGGATTTCTCATTTTTTTCCTTTTTGTAAGCATATTTTCATAAATAGAATCTTATTAGAAAATAATTTGTAATATCATGCTTGAACTACCATCTTTCATCAGTGATTGGATGATTTTTGATACTGTGAATCAGTGGCCGCATGTTATATATTTGTTATTTTTCCGGAAGCTTTTAATTTTTTTGCGTATTATATATTTGTATATGTTCATTTGAAATTGTGGTCAAAAATGGCTCGATGAATGTTTAATTAAAATTCTTAAAAGGTGTTATCATTGATTATTGAAAGGCCACTGATAAGTAAGGGGCTACTATTCTTGGAAGGACCAGTATCGGCATTGCTTTACTCAATTTATTACATCCAGGGTGAAGTGGTGGGCATTGAGTTTGAACTCGAGATGTGTAAGCTGTGATGCCAACACAGTTAGGACTAACACTTTAATCCCTTGGCCATGGCACGCGGCAGATTTCGTTTTTACATCCTTTGTTTTTTTATCCTAAATCTCTATTTATTTTCTTCTACAGCCAGCATGGATCCAAATTTTAATGATGATTTGGAGGCAAAAATTTTACCAAAAATTCCCGATCTTGTTACACGTATGGGAGATTCCGTAAGTTGATCTTTTGATTAAAATTTTCAATGAACTTCAATGGAAAAAAATAATTTATTGCACTGAAATTAGACTGTTTTAATAGAGTCTTTTGTTACTTTATTTAAGATGTCATTGTCGTTACGAGAGGTTCGAGATTTATTTATGTCGTTGATCGAAAGTGTTCAGCGCCAGACATTGAGTTCTCCTCAATTTGCGAATCATATCGATAGATTTTTTCTTGATCATCTTGACGTTGCCCCAAGGTAAATATTATAATTTTTTTTTAAATAAATTTTAATAAAAAAAGTATCATAGTAATAATAAAGAACTAAAGAATAATATCACAGCAAATACAACACAAAATTCCTCTTCAAGAACCAAAAAATTCTTCCCTAAGGGAATTAATAAATAGAAATGAATAAGGGCAGACACTTCTAATGTTTATCCATACGCTTATGTATGATATTGAATTTTGAACTAACGCGCCATAGTTAAGAAACACCAAGTGTAAAACAAATACATTAGAATTTAACATTTGTATATGAATCTTTGATTAGTAAATACCATCTGAAATATAACATTTGATTACAGAATACCAGTTATGATCAGGGGTAAATGTGTTCCATTGTCTCCTTTTGTTTGACTCCATAATGGCCATCACTGTTAGATGGAGAAAGTTTATTTGACGTGCACAGCAAATAAGGTTTTTGTGGATTTTCCCCACTATGGAAACACTTGACTCATGAAGTTTAAATCACAATAAAATAAATTATTTCCACAATGACTCACAACTTTTTATTTGTACTGATTGACACGCTTGGTATTGGAAAATTTTCAATTGTATGGTGAAATTTATTTTGTTGTTGGTTATTTTGATCTATATTTAATTAGCATGAATTTCGTTTTTTGCGTCTGATCGAAAAATTTTTGGTGGTTTGGAATTTTTTTTTCAAAAGGATAATGGTGCAACACAATAAAAATAAATCAAGCTTATGTTGTATGTTACGTTATGAATAAAACTGTGCTATTAAGTTACCTTAGTGAGGTACTCTGGTGTTTATTTGATGTTAATAAATTTTCAATTTCAAAAATTGTATCTTCTTTTTTATAACAGGAACCCAGAAATCATGACGAATGCATTCCAGACAGCCATTGGGAAGAAATCACTTTTTATGGTTCTGTTCGAAACATTTCCAAAAGTGGAATATACACAACATGAAGTTAAATTGTGTTTATTGTTACAAAAGGTATGACTGTTGTTTTTATATTCATTTATTATTTTTAAATGACGCTTACTTCATGCTTTTTTGCTCTGAGCAAGGCACTTTACAAATATCTGAGGAGCTAATATTTTTGGAAACCAAAGATTTGTAATCAACACAGTGAAGGTTGATATTATAACTGCTAGATCGGTTATTTTTTAACAGGGGTTCCCGGGCCCTCTATGATTTCACTAATACAGTCCATAGCTAAGAATAGTTTTCAACTCAAATCCCAGAGTCTGTATTAATATATGTATATTGGTTAAATATAATCAAATCCTATTCAGATTTGCCACTAATATTAAACTTGCTACACTTTTATTTTGCCAGTATTAGTTTTTCTTCATATATACTCATAGTTTATAATTCAGAAAATAAAAATAATTGAACTATTACACTGGGGTTCCCAGCTACTCTGGAATGTTTCATCCACCAAATAGGTTGAAGTAACACCATCACACCCACAAAATATAAATAAATAAAATTAAGGAGGCGAACATTTTGATCCTAACTATATCAGACATGTAACAATGTGTGAAATACCATATCCCTTTCTCTTTAGTTACCTATCATGCATAATTTATATCCTATATTTTGAAGAATCCATTATAAGTCTTGTTTTGCTGAGATTTTCCTTGATAAAATAGCCTTTTAGCGATGTCTATTTTAGGAAAAAGGTTTTTATTTTTCAGTTTATTTAACATAAATTATAATCTAAATTATGATTTTACAATGTGTTCTTAAAGTCCTGTATTGAATTGGGTGAAAAACTTTGATATGCTTCATTCAACTAATGGTGGACACATGAAGTTGTTAAATGGATTAATAAACTTAAATAAACACTGATTAAAATGTAACAAACCTTGTTGGGATTTATTGAGAACAACCGACCTCAGAACAAAATTTTGATTTTGATTGTTTAATGACTTTATGAGCACCGCTGTCCAATAGTTGGTATTCTTATTCTTGCCAATTTAGTTCTATAATTCTTTTCATAGTTCTTTGGTGTGGCAAAATCATTCATAATTGTTACATTTGTATTTTTTGAAAAGCAATATTGAATACAAATTTTCTGCAGAGTTTTGTTCAACTTTTTGATGTTAATGTAGATTTTGGGACTAGATTACTTTTTATACTCCCAAGTAACTGTTTTATAGACTTGCCGTGTACTGTCATTTACGACATATTTTCTACCTCCATTCCAAAGAAAGTTTTGCATTATTACCATTTTACAAAAGTTGCCACATTAAAACAAAATTAACTTTTGTCACATTTCGGGGTTTTAAAATAATCCCATTTTTGTAATAGTTTGATTCGAACAGCCAAACTTAAAAATGGACATAATGCAATACCTCTAAAATTGAAACTGAACAGCTACAGCTTTGAAACCCAGATATAAAGATGTTCCATAATGACAGGAATGTACTCCCGTAGTGTGTGTACCAGGTTAGGGTTAGGCCATAATTTTATTCCGATTTTCCTTATTTTTGTTCTATTACGAGTTCGGGGACTGTCCGTGTTAGCCAAGTGAATATACACCCTGCCCATAGGGTATCAGCCCCTTTACACAACTTGATGTAAAATAGGCGAACAAAATTAGTTACCTCCATATTGGTACACTTCTGAATTGTCGAAAGAAAATAAAGAAATCCCATTTTTTGGGAATTTAACATAAGCTACTTTGCTTTCACTGTGGTGTAATGTGCTGAATCTCTAAGTTTGTTAGATACAGAATTTTAGCTAGCCTAAAATCTAGGGTATACTAACAATAAGGAAAAAATTTTAATTGTAATTGTACAAATGTCAGTTATATATCGTAAATTGATGTTTGCTAAAGTTTCACAAACTAATTTATTTCCAGAGATTATTTTTTAAAGCAAACAGAGCTTTTGTTAATGATAATTAACTACCGCAATCGCTCACAACGTCACATAGCCTAGGGCAAATATCTCACTAAACAATTGCAAAGTTGTTAGAAATGATCTATTGTTAAAGTTAGCCTATCATTTCGTTGTTGGTTGGTCAATGCTTGGTTATGGATAAACTGCTGTGATACTGACATTTTGTCTGTAAATTACGGTTCCACATGTATTGATATATTTTATCATAGTACTATTTTTAACTTACCAAATCATGATGATTATGCTAATTATCATTGCAGCTTTTGCGCATAAAATGACACATAATATGCGGAATATTGCTGTTCAATTCATTCCCAAAATGTTCAAAAATAAAATGATTTAATACTTTTTTACATATTCATTTAACTGCCCAAATTCGTTCTTATGTTTTATTTGTACACGCTTTCAGGAGATGCATATAGAAATAAATACATGATGAGATAGTATTACATAAATCTAGGACATGATTTCAGCAAACCAACTTTGATTTGTTTTTATTATCATGAAGTTTTTAATGTTTTACTGCGTGCTTCAATTAGTTATTTTTAGATTTATGATGCTTCGTTCATGTCATGTTTTGTGAAGTATTGTGCACTTGATCATGGAATAGGTTTTATTTTTAAATTTTATATTTTTGAATTTGTAGATTATTCTATACATGTGGTGTTAATACCATAACTTTTGTAATTTGAGAGTATTTTTGGCATTTTCGTATGATATTTAAACATCCGAAATATTTTAGTTGGTATGGTAGCATGACATTACGAATTTTACTTCATTTAAAGCTGAGTTTCTTACCAAATGTCAAGTCATGCTTGTCTTTTACAATTTAATTTCAGATTATTTTTGTGATGAAATTTGCGTCATTATTGTGTGATATGTTACTATTTTCTTTAGTAAATCCAAATTGCACAGTCACATATCTATGAGGAATCGCCAAAAAATTTAGTTTAACCTAAAACTATTTGCTATTTTAGAACTCACCGAAACCTGCAATAATTACTAAAACTAGTAAAAGCCCACTAAAAAGACAAAAAAATGTATAAAAACTGCCAAAAAAAATTTTAGTTTGCCCAAACCTACTAAAACTTCCGAAACTCACTGGGGCATAAAAAAAATCTAAAACTTCCTATTTTTTGCATACAGAGAGTTAAAATAACTGTTCCATGTTTTTTTTACATAGCAAAATTGTGAATTATTTAATTATCTTGAAGTTAAATATTTTCAAACTGTGCCAAGTGCCAACGTAGTTTTGTCCAATATGCCGCAAATGACTAGTCCACCATAATCAAAAAAATACATGCCTCCAAAAATCTTTCACACATTCTTTACTTTTTCAGCTGCTGGATTCGGCGATTTGTACGTTTGAAATGTTATGTGGTGAATCTGTTGCAAAAAATGAAGGGAAATTACAGGCCTCGAGTATTGCCAAGATACAAGGAAGAGTTCTCAAGGTATATATATTAACCCAACCGATAAATGGCTGCACTAAATATGTTATATAGATAATCACATTTGTTTAATAACTATGCAAAGCAAGAGGTAGTGTTATGGAGCCCGTGAAGATATTTGACTATTATTTGCAGAGCCCAACGATAAATTTATAAAAAAAAAAATATTGTTACCTACCGATTAATGTTTCTGAGTAAATTAAAATGTAATGACTTGGAATCTTGGATGTATTTGCTGTTTCGTATTTAAAAAATATTCAGTAATTTAGTAAGTAGAACGAACAGCCCTTAAAGCCCCTAGGTTTCTCTCGCTAAGCCAAAAAGTGAACTTGGATATTTCCATGTCTAATCTGGACTGGTAGCTGCAGAAGAGACTGATGTGCTCCACCATATAATCAAACCTTTTTGTATAATTCCTTCTTTTTCAGGATAAATATTCAAAATTTTATCTTGAATTAGTCACCAACTTCGGACAATTCACTTTCTGCTAGGTCAATTTAAATTCATGCATATTTTTATATAGATTTGAAATAACGCCAGTGGTTCTTAGAGTATGCTCTGCAAGGTAATTCAGAGGATGATGCAAAATTTTAATCAATTCCTGGTGATTAGAACTTGACATGAAATGATCAAATCTGTTAAAAAGTACGATTTGATATATCAGACATTTAGCCATGTTTATGTGCACAAAAACCTTACATATATTATAAAACTTTTAATATTTTATGTCGCTTTTTCAAGCTTTTTGCTTCAATCACATAAGCAAACACTGTTATATAACGATTTGTAAGGATCCACTATTTCATGGAAGGCTCGGAATCTTTCCGGTTCGGCATTGTCTACCCAAATTATTTCACCTTGGTCCTTGGGTGAGAGGTCAGCGATATTTAAACCTGAGATGTGTGATGTTTTCACCACTGGCCCATCTTGTCGTCCATAGGCAAAATAAAATCTTTCATTTCAATACATTGTGATATGTATCACAAATAAAGGTAAATGTGTTGTGAATTTGGTAAATCTCGGAAACCCTTGCATATTACATTTTTCTAATTTTATTTTTCATTCAGAAACTCAATCATGACAATATCATACTCACAAAGAAATTCTTGAGAGGGGTAACATCCGATGTGACTTTTCGAATGCTTAGACATATGATATACCATGATTCGAGAAATGTAAGTACATCAGTAGTTCTCAACCTTTATTTATTCTCTTGTGGCCCATTTCCGGCATCAAAGGAAATCTTAGGCCCACAAGACTTTTAATACAGATTTTGAGTATCATTAAAGTGTTTTTCATGAATATAAAAATTAGTATAAGCGTTGATGACCAAACTAATCCTTGTATCTATTAATCAGCTTGTAAAGTTGAACTTTCAAACCTTGGATATAAATTTCAGCCATAGGCCCCCATTGAAAGGAAATCCAAGACCCATTTTTAAAATTCATATTGAGAATACCTATGCTACGTTGTTTCATATCAATTATTGTTCTGTTTTATATAAACTCAATGCAAAATTAATGCTATTTCATGAAGCGATTTTAAGAAATTATCCAATAGATAGATGTAAAGGTTTTTTGTATAAAACTCGTCGTTTTTATCGTGGAATATATATGTGACAAATTTTGGGGGAAATTGATCTCTAACCAATAATGATTTTTTTAAAAAAATTTCTTTCGAGCTCTTGTTTCTAATTTTTCACAGAAATTGCGAAATTTTGAAGATTTCATCCCTTCAGATATGATGTCTTTCATGCCGATTGCTAATATTTTCAAAGATGTAGTTACAGATCATATCAATGAACAAATTCAAATGCGTAAGCCTTAATATTTATGTTGATTCCTAAATATTCCAACAGTTATATCGCAATGTATCAATCTTATAATCGATTTGAATTTCTATTATTGTTATCATGAAAATTTCTTTTTTAACAAGATTTAACAACATTTTGGAAAATCTGGAATTTGATTTTATGAATTAATATAAAAGTATTCATTCTGTATCAAAGTAATTAAAAGAACTTTGATGTGCTTTGTTTAGCAATTTATGATTGCCATACATAGGTGTATCAAATGAACAGTGATTAAATTGTAACAAAGTGACTTAATAACAAAACATGAACGCCTGGAATTCGTATAAGTTGAGATTACTTATAACAAACTACTTATCCTTCCTATCTGCCTAGTACCGGTAGATCCGTCTGCATATAATGAATGCAAGGAGGGTGCAGCGAGAATAAAGATGACAATTCTATGTAATTCACAAGTTGGACAGACTAAATATTTCTGAAAAAATATTATTTTGTTAATGTGTAGCACGACTTTTCAATCACCTAAAACAAATATTGTTTCTAAACTTCTGGTATTGTATTTGGTATTATTCAAGAGTTCTCATTTCCCGCTATCATTTTCAGAAAATTTATAAAATTATATCCTTGATATCTTTTCAGCCTTGGCAGCAGCATTCAAGCGTCTTGCAAACGATCACTTCAATATGACGAGTTATCATTCGAATTCTACTATCAATTCACATTCTTCCAACACATCGGACGAGCTACATTCTGTATTGAAAAGAGAGTGAGTAAAATGTTTTTTGGCATAGACTTGTGTAACTAGGTGGCTATCAGAATTTTGAATTTTTCATAAGTTTCACCTTTTAAGTGATTTGAGTATACCTGATACATGTTGTTCAGCATCTACGAAGGCAATAAAAACTACAAAACGTAACCTCAAAGAAATTGAAAATTAAAGATCAGATAAAGATGTGACTTTTCCGAAAGGCTGCCCAGGGCAGTTAAGTAGAAAAAATGGGAGAAAATTAGGAAAAGAGACACAAACGGAATAACCACCCGGGCTGTTATATGGCATTTATATATTGCTTTGAGTTGCTCCTGCTGAATAACTTTTTTAATCATGCGTCTCGAATATATGCTATCTAGCTTCTCCATGCTAAATAGTCACGTCACATAAACAGAGATTTCTCTTCATGCCTTGACTCGCCTCTCATTTTTGCTGTGAAATTGTAGTTTTGGTGTACTCTGGGGATGGAGCTTGACTTATTGATTTTGATTCATAAAGCACATTAAGGCACAAAAAGAGTTAAATGTTCACTTTATATAAACACCCACCTAAAAGGGCGCTCCAGATGTATATGTACCAATATGGAGATAACTAATTTTGTTCGCCTATTTTACATCAAGTTGTTTCAAGGGACTGACGAGTGACAACACCTTGCAGGGGGTACATTCACTTCGCTAACAGACAGTTCCCAAACTCGTAATTGAACTAACATAAGGAAAATCGTAATAAAATTATGTCTAACCCTAACCTGGAACACACACTATGGGTGTACCCTAAAAGACTAGGCGCCCATGGGTGACTTTGTGCAAAACCCCTGTACTTCCTGTAAAAGCTCTAGTTGGGGTGATGGGGGAGAATAAACTTATTAAAGCTTGAATGACCAAAGTTTTAATATTTTTTTCATTTCATTTAAAGAACATCATCGTGTTCTACTGTTTCTCTGCAATCCAGCCCTACAAACAAATCTGCTCCTGTTGTATTGCCATCAGCAGAGGCCAAAGTCACAAACGAAAGTGAAGAAGTTCAGGAAATTACACAAGGTATAGTACCCAATGGAAAATATTAAAATATTATTAGCAAGACAGATATTCGATTCTTCATCAATGGTTAATTCATTATCAAGTACTCTCGCTTATGAATACAAATTGAGAGCTCGAAACCTTTCTTTTGCATAAAAAAGATATTAAATCGAGTAGTATGCTAAATTTCGAAAACATTGGACTTCACAGCCCTGGATTTAATACCTGAGAATAATATAGAACACTCGTTTCCAACCTTTTTCGATAACTAATCTCTTTTCCTGATTTAGAACATTGGAGAAGGATTCCCTCTCAGGTTGAGAATCACTGATATAGATTATAAAATTTTGAACTTTCAAACTTTTGAAAAATAATTTTCTTTTAAAATTTAATTCGCACGATATTCATAATTTATATATTCATTTTTTCACAGAATCTGAACTACTGAAAGATCCTTGCGAAGGAGTCCAAATGGACGGTGAAACAGGAGAATATGCAGTTGATGAATATGGAGAACCTATTATGGCTGGACCTTGCTCTGAAACAAAAGAGTCTACCCCTAATACAGAAATCTCGGACATCGATCTCAATCCAGATCTTGGAGATTCAGAGACTGTAACAGACGTTGAGAACAATAATAAGGACATGAATATTAAAAAGGAACCTGATTTACAAAATGAACCTTCACTACAAGAAATGCCGAATTCAGATAATTTGAGCCCGGAATTAGGATCTCAGGAAGATAATATCGTAAAGGAATCGTGTGATATTGTTAATCAAAATCTCGATCCAGAAATGGGAGTGAACATGAGTAATTCAGAAAAGAAAGCGGAATCTGATGATTACGTATCTGACATAACCAAAGAAAGCGAAGAAAAAGAAAGTGTGGAAACTAAGAAAAATATTGAGAATGTTAATGACACTCAAGCTCGTGAGGAGAATGCTCAAGAACAACATAAATCGAAGGAAGAGGACTTTGGTGAAACTGAAAAGAATGAGAAAATAGAAGAATCGAATAGCATCAAAAATCACACTGAAAATACTCCTGAAGCAGTGAAAGAAGATGATAATTCTCAAGATGAGGAGATGCCTGAAGATGAGCTAAATACGTCAGAAAATGCAGATATTATAAACCAGGAGAAACATGTTGAAGAAAATGTGCATGATGTAAAACCAGACCCTGAAACAGGCGGCCAAGACGTATATATTGATTCGGAGCAAAAGAAAATTACAGAAATTAGTGAGACAACATCGAATGAAAATAAAGTTGAAGAAAAAGTGGAAACAAATCGAAATTCCTCAATTTCTGATGAAAATGCTATATCCACTCACGAAGAGGAGATTAAAAATCATATTGACAACAAAATAGTAGAAGACACAGCTGACGAATTGAACAACTCTGTTCATCAAAACGGTGACGTAATACTCAACGAACAACTCGTTTCAACTCAAAATGAGCAGGATACTTTACCACCAGTTGCCCCAGCGAGAAAAAAGAAACACAGCACTGAGACGGAAGATAAAAAAGCACTGGTAATTAACAATGGTGAACATGGTGACAATAAAATCGATCTCGTGCAACAGCAATCATGTATAATTGATGAGGATCTCGAAAAATATAACGGTGTTGTTGAACAAATTATTCACACAGGAGAAGAGAAACTTATATAGATATTGAGAATAAATTTGAAAACTATTTCTGTTCATTAAGGTAATGTCATTATATAAATATATATATATATATATATGAGGCCAAATTTTGGCCAAATTTATGCGGTTTTCATTTAAAATGCAGGTAATTTGAACATTCTCAGAAAACAGGTGAAGTGTTTTTCTCCTGCTTCTATTTGTACATATTAAAAAAGCTTGTTTTTGAGTTATTCGTTATATTTCTTTTTCTAGCGTTAGTTATTTTTACCACAATTTAATACATTTTTTTTTCATCAATAATAATAAGTTTGCAATATAGTTTCACACCAATTGATTCATATTTCTTTCAGAGCGTAATTTGTAATAGTACCGGTAAGTCATTTTGTTGCAATATTTTCGGTACAAAACGGATTTTTCATGTGAATGCAATTCTTGATAGAAACGATTATGGGTATTTATAGTTTTATTTCAATAGATTTACCCCAAAAATATACTTGTGCTAATTTACAATCCAGAATTCCAAAAACGTAGATGTAATTTGTATTGGGGAGTTTCTTGAAATTTAATAATTTTTTCAAAATGATTTCGGCATTGAAATCATTGATTTCGTACGCCAACGGTTTCCAACCATGGGCTCATGGGAGCAGTTAGATGGGGGCCACCAATGCTAGGCGCAAAACTGATTTTACTTTTCCCTTTACAAGAAAACAAAGTGTTTTACAAAGTGTTTTAAACTTTTTGAGCATGAATAGTTTGAACATACAGGGATTTGGAATTTAACAATCAAATTAACACTTCAAGTCCCACTGGAATGATGTATAGGGGGGTAGAGAAGCCTCTGGTAGTGGCCATGAAATTTGACAGCATATGTGTAGTTTATGTGTATTATGTGTAGTTTTTAATGACTTTTTCAATAACTAGTTTTCAGCGGTATATTTTTGTATGTGAAATTTCCACACGCCAGTAAATTAAATATATATCAATTTTTAATAAGCACAAACATTTTACAAATTTCACCTTGTTTTAGATATAACAGTGTGCACGCATTAATTTGGGTAAAATTATACAGTATTCATTTTTTGTATAAATGAAACAAAACTTGCCATTTTTAATTAAAATTAATTGTTATTATTATTCTTCCTTTGTATTTTAAGTATTGTGTATATTTTATATTTAGATTCATGACTCTGCCTTTAGTATTTTGTTTTGACAATAACTGGAACAAATTGGGATTGGGGGGGGGGGGGGGGGGGTGATAACCCAGTAGTTATAGCGTTGGACTGGTTCCCTACTTTGTTGTCGTGGGCAACTTGGACAAAAAATTGTGGCCCATTATCGGTAACTGTCTCATGCAAGGTAAAACTATGAGAAAAACAAGGAATTTTTTTTCGCGAAGATAAACACTTCAAATAATTAAATTGAGAATTACAACTCAGAGCCAAAAAGCAGCAGCATCATTCAAAGTTTCAATCAAAGTTTAACTAATTTATCACTAAATCTGGCAATTTTTAATAGGCTCATGGTCCACATGAAAAGATTCTCGACCAGAATTCTCCAAGATGTGGATTGTTCTGGTTGAGAATCAAAAACAACCACAAAATACGTTTTACTTCATTTATGTCTTAATTATCAATCAATGTTTTCAGGTTCAATACCCACCCATTCACCTTTTTTTCTTCGTTATATTTATTCCTGGTCTTCTTACCAAACTTAGTACGAAGTGCAAAAGAATTGTATCCGTCCTCATGCAATGCTGCCTTTTCCAACATTATTTTTTACTAAGCAGAGTTTACAGTATAATTTAGTACTTATTCCATCCCGAGTACAGTAGATTAATTATTATTTTTTTGTTCCCTTTCATTTTTATTCAGTTTTGTTGCTTTTTTGTAAAATGGAGGCAATTTCCATTGCTGATAGAGTTATTACACGTAAGAAATATTTTTAATTCCTGAACAAAACAATATTCAGAATAATTGCAATTTGAAACTCACAGATAAATTTTTGATATTCATTAAAAACACATGACAATCCAGTTATGAGTAAGATGAAACTGTTTCTGACATGTTCGTTCAATGTACATTACCTTACCTACCTTGGTACAAAATTTCTCAACGCTTCACTAATTTTGATCTATTTTGACTGTTGAAATAATTGCGTTTGTATTATACCTTTGCTAGAACCCAGTGTGAATGTATATTCGCACTTCAACGGCAGGTCGACACCACAAGACTAGGTATACATATCAGCCCCTCCTAACTCTCGTGATTATGGCACATATGTTTTCTAATATTGATAACTGATTGAAGTGATGCTTCTGCCCACTTCCAGTGTATCTTGCCTTGTCATAGATTTCGCTCTCTGCGGCCTAATTTCATGTGATCCTTTACATAGTCATTGTGAACTTTCTTAAAAATTCTATATTTAGGACAATGCATTTCTGTGACGTAGGGCGTCATCAACCCCATTTTTGGTGATTGTTTCTTTTTATCTATCTTAATGCAGTATGATAACCGATAACCTCGCAACTCTCACATTACCATGTCAATCAGTGACGTGTTTTAGCATCGTCTTTACCCTTGTGTACATACATCTACATAATTTGGAAAATGTGTACACAGCTTGGAGTTGGATATAACCAATTATGGTCATTCCGCCCTTCTGGGTGTTGAAAATTTTGCTGTAAAAGTATGTATTTAATGGTTGTTTATTATGTTGAAGGTGTTAACGGCTTTGATGACAACTTTAAGGCCTCCGCCATTGGTTAGTCTTCTCAAAACGGATTCTATGAGTTAGCTGTGAATTGTCTCTTATTTTGGTTCTCGGTAAACTTAATATTTTTAGTGTTGTAATTTGGTATAATATCATTTTATATTTCCTGTGTCACCATCACCATGACTCAACCTGTTAACGATGAGACAGCATATTTATTTTTACACTATTTCACAAGATAATTGCTTTTTCACCATGTAAGACATTTTAACTGTTAAAGATCTTAGTATTTTCATGGTGTATGCGCGGCCATTACGATGCTATCTTAGAAACATGGAATGCGTCTACTTTCTAAAATAAAAACATTATAAACGGGAGTTATCTGGTTTAAAATGTATTTCTCGTTCAGTGGTGTTCCGACCACCTCAGTCAGTCACTCGTTATAATTTTATCCCAGGGAAAAAAAAATCTTTATCGAAGAGATTACTATTATTTTGTTCCTTATGAATCATACACTCGATCCCTAACCACCACCGATAAAGCCGATTTTCCTTCTTCATGGTCTTGCTGCTCTTGTGATCGGACGATGGAATAAATAAATACAATTTTTGTACAGCGTTGTTTGTTTTCTCATGCCATATTATTACGTTTCATTTTTTGTTCTCGACTTGTTCAATAAATAATGTTAATTGAAATAAAAAAAATGTACAAAAATGTATTTCTGTGCCGTTATATCGTTACAAAGGAAAAGTAGTCCGTTAGACGCTACTCCAATCAACTACATTTGATTTGGTCCAGAAACGATATTTATTGGAATATGGCTAAAAATATAATCCATGTGATTTGTGAATCTATTTGCTATTTGCTGGTTCGTTTAATAGTCCTATTGTGGAAAGACTGATGATCGCAATTGGTTCTCGCTGGGCGCTGCATGACGATAAAATTGCATCACCGACATCTATTTGTCTTTAGTTCTAGATTTAAGAATGCACCTTCAAGTTGAATTTAGCCAATCCCTCTTTGCTGCTGTAGGAACAAAATGAAGTCTGCAAATACACGACTTATGACGTCAGTTTATATTTATGTTGGGAGTTTCCCCACTTAAAGCGACTATTTTGAAGTATAGACACAGTAAAATTGTATTTTTATTTTTTTCTACAAATTATAGATTTCAATCATTCTATTGTCATTCAAAATCAGCCTTGTAAAGCAGAATACACATACATACCACTGGCTTATTAATCGTAATATTTTACTCCGGGCAGCACGCAGAGCATCTCAAACAAAAGGTTCGCGCCCGTAAGCGCTGTGGTACCTGTTAAAGAAGGAAGCCGTTATGAACTTTCGTGAGAAAGTGTTGGAAAAAATGATAGCAGACCTACTACATTTTGATACGCTTGAAAAAAGACTCGGGCTTGTTTTGCACTTGAAATCCGTTACTCCCGTAGTGTATGTACCAGTACCAGTTAAGGATTAGGCTATAATTTTTTTCCGATTTTCCTTATATTATTAGTTCTATTACGAGTTCGTGGACTGTCTGTGTTAGCCATGTGAATACAAACCCTGCCCATAGGTTTCAGTCCCTTTATACAACTATATGTAAAGCAGGCAAACAAAATTAGTTACCTCTATAGTGGTACATATATTCTGGAGCGCCGGAAATTCAATATTAGGGGTTGTAAAATGGATAAACATCAATGCAAATAATAATCCACAAGTTTCATGTAAATATAAATAAATACCCGTCGTGTCATATGGCGGAGAAACCTCGACTAGATCTCCGCCCACAATATTGAGTCCCCGGCATCCTTGAATAATTTCCATTCCTTGAAATGAAGTCAGGCCACCTATCTCTGGAGTTCCAGTACCGGGTGCATAACATGGATCCAGTCCATCGATGTCAAAACTGAAAAGTTTGCAAAAACAAGTTTCCTTGAATAGAGCAGAAAGTTGTCGTTTTCAAGACAATCACTAGAACAGGGGTCATCAACGCGTCGCCCGCGGGCACCAAGTCGCCCGTAAAGACTACCGTACGTGTGTCGCCCGCAGATCTGTTCCGAAATGAGCTCAATAACGGAGCTTGATATGAGTGAGCTACATCAATTAATTTTACTCCTGCTATTCTTGTATAAATCATACTTATATGGGAACTGTAAATGACACTTTAATTATTGTAACGATTAACCTGATTTGTATTTGACCTCCTGATTTGTAATGTGGCGGGTCATTTAATCGGTTCCAATTACGACATCACACACATGTCTCCTCCCACGAACTCGCGATTTTTCTCGCCCGTTGATTTGTGGAGCAGCAATGATACAATTATTAAACCCAAAGAATGAGGACAGGAAAACGAAAGAAAACCTACCATTTTCGCGATGAATGGGAGGTGGAGTTTTTTGTCACCGTGAAAACAGCCTGCGTGTGTCTCATTTGCGGGGTGATTGTAGCGACGGCAAAGCTGCACATTGTGGAGAGTCATTTCACATCTTGTCACACAGTCTATCACGCTAACTATCCACTAGTCAGTGCACTAGGAGCAGAAAAAGCTTGTGATTTAAAGTAAACAGCAAACCTATTTTACGAGACCAGTGTTTGGTTCAACCTATCTTCGTGAACCAACATTTTTTGACATGAACTTAACCAAGAACAAATACGGAACACGCCCCACTGATGAAAATCTGCAGCACTCGCTCAGTGTCAAGTTACACGGTACAGCACACTGGGGAGAGCATGCAAAGTTTACCACTAACCGACGAGGAAATAGACTAGATTTGTTTGATTCTGGTTTGCTCTTGATTGAAAATAAGATATTCGTAATTTGTTGAATGTAACATTTGATAGTACAACTGTTAAGTCCATTTTATCTCGTGCAGGGTGTTTGTAATAAATGCAGGGACGTTGTGGTTTCCTAAGATATTATAGTAGTGATCCTTTTAAAATCAATTTGAAAAACCTTCAATTCGGAAATGTGTCATTGATAGTAATTTATTTGCTGTGTTGTAATAATCGTTTATAATTTCCTAAAAATCTCAAACTTTATCAGTGTCTCTACTTGACTAAATATCCGTAATTATTAATAGTATAAGCTTAATTGAGCAAATTGACTTTGTGCATTGAACTGGTAGCCCTCAACTTAATCGGTACACAGAAAATAGCCTTCGGCTTCAGAAAGTTGGTGACCCCTGCACTAGGATATGTCATGTGTGGGTGAATATGCTTAGCTGCATAGTCCCATACATTCGACACCATACAAAAAACTTTGTGGACCTTTTTATTCTATTATTTCTTTTAGGAACTTTTCAAGAAAATGAATATTGACTATATAATTGAGCCCCCGTATCGCTTGTCAGCCACCAAATAAAATATATATAGATGATAAAACAGCTGATCCGTCATGTACGCCATTTTTTGTTATTCTAGAGACGCGGAGCTTGGAAAATCGAACGAAAGCATGCGACGCCGTTTCGCAAGCACATTTGCAAGCACTCTGCCTGACAAGGGAAACAATCTCCAAGCTTACATATTTCAACTGCGATATTTACATTCAAATAATATACTACATCCACGTTCAATCGATCAGTTGTTTAGCAAGAATTCGTGGGTAGTCCACAAAAATGAACAAGCTGTACCTAAGGTTCATGATGATCGAAAACTCACCTAATATATGTTGGTGTATCACCAATGGTTTCACGAACTTCCGCCATCAAAGGCGCCATCGATTTGAACCAGCATTCTTTGGCGGTAACAACTCTAAAACCCTATTGAAAGACATACCTAGAAGTTAAAATACTACGCTATTTCCTGAACAGAATGTTTATGTATCTTCATGTCGCCAATTTTATACGTTCATCAAATTGAGCTACGTTTTTGACACACCAAATGCCTGTATAAATGGCGATAATCACATATTACAGTAAGATGAAAACCTCCTCCAAATTTTGGAATGGCTACGCTCTTGTTCTGGACCTCTTTCGTCAACAAGTCAACAAAGATGTCAATTACATTTATTATAGGAAAAAATAAGTGTAAAATCACCTTTTCTATCTGGTAAGCATGCTCATTGACAGCATTCCCTGCGGATCCACGAAGACCGATTTGTACAACCTTTTTGCAGTCTAAAAGATTTTCTTCGATCGCTCGTCGAAAAGGTGTCCCATGAGTAATTTTTTCTCCGCTGTAAGCATCTCCTACATCGGAATGAGCGTCGATGTGAACCATTGCAACAGGGCCATACCTTCAAAATGAATGGAACATGGAACAAAATATTCAAAATTAAGAATTTTTTATAGCGTAACTCAAATTCCCCCGGCAAAAAATACACAATGCTGGGTGTTATCTCCTCTTCTGTTTTTCCTTATCATTATATTGTTATACATTCCCGGATATAGTTTGAAGCAAAAATTTCTGCTCATTGACTACCCACGGACCCACAACAATTGATTGCAAATATTATTTTAAGCAATTCTGAATACTCAAAATAAATACTCACTTAGAAGCCATCGCTTGTAAGATCGGATAAGATATTGTGTGATCTCCCCCTGAAAAAAGAAACGATAAAAATGATTTAAATAAATCTATTAAAGATCACAAGAGATTTTTGTTTGTTTTAAAAGTACCTAACGTCAGAGGTATGCATCCATCTTTGATAATTTGTTTATATTTTTCTCTGATCATATCGCAACAGGCTTTCAAATTATATAGATTTACTTTTACGTCGCCGACATCCGCAACCTGCAAAATATTACAATATTATCAATGGTGATTCAATAGTTCTGCTGCACACTAACACGGATGTATTTCTGTAACGTTTCGTCTGACCAAAGTCCGACTTCCTCAGACAAACATTTATCAAACTGCAACAATGGAGAAACAGGAAGGCGTCTAAAATATCGGGTCACAGAACATATTACGTGTATTAAATCGAAAAACAAAAACGTCGGTGCTCACTTCAACCAACCTAGAATTCACTGAAGAACTTTAGCGTAATATGAATTTAAAAACTATTTCAAGACCATATCTACCGAAAAATGATACAGAAATATATTTGTGTTAGTGTGCAGCAAGACTATTGAATCACTATAGGATAGTTATCTTCACTCTTGAAGTAACCTTGAATTATATGCATACGGATCCACCGGCACGAAAGCATAGAAGACAGATAAGTCTCGTAGAAACCCAATCAATAGCCCAAGTATCAATGGTACCATAAATTTGTATATGAACTGAAAACGGGCCCAATTCAAAATTTACTGGCATACAAATTTGGTTGAAAATGTATGCGTCGTTTTTTTTTCATCCAGAACCCGGTGTTTTAACAATTATATATATATACTAATTATCTTACCCGAAGAGATGAAAATGGATCTGCGCCCGTTTCACTGTTGTATTTTCTGATAATTGCAGACTCTATTCTGATATATCGTGGGCCGAATCTAAACCCAATAATAATTGATTTGGACAATGAAGCAGAAATAAAATTTGAGTAGGTTGTCATGAATCAGAAAATATTATTAAATCGTATATTATATATATATGTTGCATTAAGTCAGACGAACCAAAACATGGAGAAAAATGGATAGACCCAAACTCCCAGGTGGGACAAGTGAGGCGAGTGGGACACGTGGGGCACGTTGGACACGTGCGACAAGTGGTACACGACATTTTTGAGACACCTCATGAATTTCATTGAAAACGAGCACAAATAAAACAGGTGGCGTAGTATGCATAACCGGAAAACCCATATGACTCGATATGTATATCACCTGACTGCATATGCATATATGATGTAACGTTACCATGAAAAAGCATATTAGGTTCTTATTTCTATAACTTTGTATCAGATATTGTACATATGAATTGACAAACAACTAACCGAATTAATATGGTGTCTTTATACACAATGCTGTTACTACTAACCTCGTTCCAGATCTATTTGTTGTTCCTATGTCAATCGGGATTCCGATAAAACAAGCATCAAGTTCATCTGTATTTTCAACTACTGGTAATCGCATCATGCTAGCAATACCTTTAGCAAAATAATCATTATGTGCATGCGTGTATGACTGTTTATACTCTAAAGGAAGATGAAGACCTTACCTCCAGGTCGAGCCATGTCGCTCGCCGATGGGGGTTCGTTAAATTTTTCATTTCGCATTCCTAATGACAAGTATCGAACATTGTTGGATTTTATTTTTGTTGCTTTCAACAAGTGTTCACATATTTTCATACCTATAAAATAGTCATTTTATGGATGCTGTTAGTAGAATATAACCATATCGTTCTTTGTATATATAATACCACATACACATTTGCTAAGATCATTGTATTTATGTAGAAAGGCTATCATTCATGGCAATGCAATACCATAGCCGTTGACGACAGCACAGGCTTTGTTATTGTCATAACATAATTGTTCTCATCAAAAAAATATATGCCAAAACAATGGGTATTTAAATTGATACTTACTGCCAATTCGAATTCTTGTATTCCTCAGAAGCATACTTCAACAATGTTCCTGACACAAGCTAGTAAATTAACAACCTAATAATAAAAACATGAAGGACTAAGACTAAGCGAAAACCGAGTGTCAGAAAAACACAAAGCGGCGAAGAGGATAACTTTCCGACTGTATTGGTTTTCTCTTGTGTTACTACTATTTTGCTTAGTTTTTCGACGAATAACCCTGTTTTCCAATCCCATACTCACGATTCTTTCCTAAACCAACCGTTTCTGACATCTACGTGAAACTAAACATTCGCGTCCGTCTATTCTAAAGCTAAAAATTGTGTGCGCGACAATGATTACATAATCGTCCGCGTGCAAACACTTGGTTTGCCACTTGCAGAGCAGAATGTGTTCACAAGAAACCGCAACCTGCTGAAGTATGTTTCAACTCACATTATCCTTCAACCTTGTTTACCTATGCAATATCAGGAATGCTGTACGTCGTCGCCCTTAAACCGGGTGTATAGCGCACGCCAAAGTGTAAAAAGGGAGCGATGCTCAAATGTAGGGACACGGAAACCAAAAACAATGTAGTTCGGGTATGCAATCTGTCACAGTAGACTACCGGTACCGCAGTCTTTATGACTTCGCTTCACCATTAACACGAACGTGAAACCGCCACAAGTTGCGTAGTTTACAATTTTGATGACATCATTGCATAAATATGCTACTGAAGCTTAACGGTCGCAGTTACATATCATTTGCATTCGTATTATATGATATCCCGTTGGAGAGATAATAATCCCATCTGCCAAGCTTATGTTACTGCGAACATTTAAATGCTGTTACCCGCTTTTATTTTAGAATTGTGTTGTAGCGAATGTGGCATATAACTGAGGATTTCTATGTCATTAAACCCCTTCGTATTAATAGCATGTTGAATTCAATGAATTCTCTTGTGTAGAGCTCTCTTTGTATCGACCTATCTGTGACGCGTTGTCGGCCTCCATTCGAGAGTTATAGTGCTTTTATTCTAGTCGCTCAGATTGTCTAGTATTTGAAACTTTCTGTTGAAATTTTTCTGTAAAAAACATAGCAATTTTTCGTAGATTGAAACGCTTCGAGACCTTCAGGAATCTTGAAACTTTCGGCCTTCGGCCGGACCCGATAGCTGCTGCGACCTGACTTGACAATTCGAAATTTCATAACCTGATACAGCACTCGTATTTGCCAAAATATATAGAAAAGTTGTTACGAACAGAGGCTCAACATTTTTCGATGCTGTAGTTAGTGTAGTTATAGCCAAAAACGTAACTTCTGGCTACTGTTTGTTGGTTTGTTAGAGACGAATACCACTCTAACGGCTGCACCGATCCCCCAGTCTGAACGACACACGTTAACGATGCAAAGGCTTTATTGCCGAAGAGATATGATCCGGATAGGATAATTAAACCAGTGAATAGTGATCTTATATAGAAAATAAGCATGTAAAGAAATGTCCGAATCGAGTGTGGTACAAAGACGAATTGTATTAAAACTGATTCATTGTGATATGGCTTGGGGTTATTTAAATTAATTATGTCCAGTTACAGAACTTGTTTTGGTGGTCTATAACTTTAAGAAATTCTGAATTATCTGGTTTTACGACGATTCCTATTATTACTTTGAAAAAAAATATAAAATCTAACTAAAATAACAAGGTTATCCCTATATAGTAAATGACACTGGCTGCAATCTTACTTCTCACAGTGACTCTTGGCGCAGAGCCACTCAATTGTGAAGCGCGGGCTCTGCCCACATGGTTGTACGGATAGATCAACACCAAATACTCTTGACGTCGACGACAAAAGTTCACCTGCACTCCTGCAGTATGCGGTTCACTGACGTCACTTCTACAAACTTATTGTGGTGTATTGATACGATATTCGATAAATATATTCCTAGCACCAACTATATATTGTCCATAGCAAAATGAACTAGCTGTACTATTGGCGGTTACATTACAAGAGACCCATGTATCGGCTATTTTTTCGATATCGGTATTTGAATAGGTATCGGCTAAAATAAACCGGTATGTCCGACATATTCAGTTCTTTGTTCTGATCTAGAAATTTTAAAAAGTATAAGTTTGCATACGGTTGTTTAAAACTTTAAATCATTTATTGCGCGGGGGGGATTATGTTTGCAGCATCTACTGCCTCGTTAACGCTGAGTCATGCCCGTCCCCAAGCTTGCGAACAGGAATTATGATGTCACATCTTCTGGTGCCATGGCGTTTTATTACAAGTGTAAACCTTTTTGAAGTTTTCATACTCAAGCTATTGCCAAATATGTATATATATGTACTTACTTATAACTAGGGCTGGGCATTTCGAATCGAATATTCGGACCGAATCGAATCGTAAATTATTCGAATCGGTTAAGAGCAAATTTTCGAATCGCCGCCATCTTGTTTTACCCTTTTCGTCAATGGTCGAGGTAAATTTCTCAATTTTTTTTTATTGAAAACATATTTTTCCAACACAATTCTGACATATGACTCTTTTCTGCATTGAGGTATTGATGAAAACTTTTTTTTTTATTGTCAGTGATGTAGTCTATGTTTTCAGTAATTTATGTGTCTGTAGGACCTAAAATGATAAGAAAGTTACATACATTATCATACCTTCCAAGTATTCGAGATTCGATTCGATTCGAAAAAATTATTCGATTCGATTCTGAAATCATCAGGTATTCGAAAATGCCCAGCCCTACTTATAACCACAATTTTGTAGGTAACGCAGATTTTACACTTTTTCTTGCACGTTTATAGCTATTTATCATTCCATCTATTGCTACTAAATCAGGTATTTTTGCTTATTAACGTTCTGAACAAAACATAATAATTACGAAGAAAAATACCAATAAAATATTACAGTGGATTTTACCGCTAGGTACAAAATATGACATCACAATGTCACGAAATTCGCCCTACGCCTCTCTATGTATCGGTTTAAATAGAATGGGTAAACATTTATGTATTCACTATATGTAGTACCCAACCCGCCATGAGCTTTCTTATCGAACACCGCGATTCCTAGCGCCTATGCACAACGAAACGTCTACAGAAATTACCATAATTTACTTAATGAAAGTGCTGAGTCCCATGCTCACATAGCCTATGACTAAATTACAAAGCAATCTACGAAATCTATTTTAATAAACCGTTAGTAGTAGTCAAGTGACGTCACTTATGGATCTGAATCTTAGATATGAATTTTTCATGTTCTGGAATACCCGTTCTTCGATCTGAAATGATGATAACTGTATATATATAGTTCGCATACAACTATTTTATCTCGACGTCTCTTGCACTCTAGTAGCCTACCTGTCTGTTAATTACGTATTATCCAAATATCGGTATCTGGATAACGGCAATGTCATTTTTTTGGATATCGGCTTTTTTCGTTGGTGAAGCTTCGGTCGTTGGTACATCTCTACTTGTTACATTCATCTACTGATTTTACTGCGACATTGCTAGCATTCAGTAGGGCTTCAATTTTCATTCTTCAAAGGTTTTTAACACTGCCGGTTCCCACACTGTCTACCCTTGACACAATTGAAATGATCAATCGTTTTTATTTTTTGATTTTGCGTTACTACTGTACATGTAACATAACTTTGCATCACTATTAGTACTCTGCTCTATGTAACTGGCAGCGAGCTTTCTGCTTTCCGCAGTGAAGTCAAGCTTCCTTCCTGCGGAAGCATCATAAAGCTGTCAGCTCCAAACTGAAGCAATTTGATCAAACTGCCATGTCAATTTCTGCTCAAACCGACTGAAGAAGTTTGATCAAATTAAAGAATTATTTGAATGTATATGTCAAACACGTATCTAGGCACAAGGTCACTGTCAACAGTAGTTTAAAACATATACTAGCATTTGTAGCAAGTTGCCCTGACAACTAACTTAAAATGATGTTCGTGATATTGGTTGAAAAACTAACATCGTTTTACATACAAATAAAAGTTGAATATTTCTATACGCTAAAAAGAGATGAATACAACAGATATTTATGATATTTTTAGGGCGTATGGTCAAATCAAGGCGCCCCCAAGTATGTGCACTAAGATGGCGCACAACCTGAATCCTAACCTGGTACACATACTATGTTCGGGTTGTGCGACTTCTTGGTGCACATACTTCTGAAGGTCCCAAATCAATGTGGGTGTGACTATGTAACGTAGAGTGAATTAAAAATATTAAATCATATTAATTAATGATTTATTCATGAATAGAGGTGATTCCCTAACTGTGTGAGACAACCAAGAGTGGGAATAATCGATAACTATTAACAACTTCACCGAGCTGGAGTGCACAATTCATTTTTTCTATACGTTTCAATCATTGGGTTCAAATTTGTTGGAGTCGGATTGAGGGGGAAAAGGATTTTTTTTTCCTAACTTCGGTTTTTTATAAAAAATTTACTAAACGCAGCAACATGCAAAATAAAAAAGTGGATGTCATTTGTTTTTCAATTATTAATAGCAGCAATCAGATGTTCTTTGTTAGACAAACCTTTTAAAATCTATATCAGTCAATCTCTAATATCACAGGTTTCTCGACGATTTTTGCAGTTTTTTCACCTTTTTCTACAGAACCAATTATCCACGCTTTATGGCCCTCAATGTTTTCAATCTCTATGCAATATTGTTCGGCTTCGTTACGGGGCAATGCAATAAGTAATCCACCAGATGTTTCAGCTGAATTTCCTTTATCCAAACCAAACTTTATTGGACTTGCCGCATTTACAGCGTACATTTTTCTTAGTATTGGCAAAGTGTGTATGACAAAAGTAACGTTTTCAAGTTGTTCCTTTGCTAAATTGTTTGCATGCCCAACAATTCCGAATCCTGTAACGTCAGTGGCAGCATGGGCCCCGTGTTTGTGCATCAACTGAGCAGCGATCTTGTTCAATCTCGACATATGTGTCATGGCGGTGTTGTACGCCTTTTCTGCCTCTTCTTTTGTTATTATATCCTTTATTGTGTCCCAGTGCTGATTACCTTCGCCCATCCATTGATACGCGTTAACAGCGGGTTGGGTACCAAGTGGTTTAGTTAAAACCAGTAAATCCCCTTCAATTGCTTGATTTGGTACAATAAATTCATCGTTTTTGCATACTGATGTTGCTACACCACCAATCAGACACCAAGGATTGATTACAGTTTGACCTCCCGTGACCGAAGTACCGGCTTCAGTTGCCAAATCATGGAAACCTTGTATCATCAGTGGTATCACAATATCTCTTTCTTTGTCAGTAAATTTTGAGCTCGTGCCTAAGAGCATCAACATATTGTCACATTCTAAAACACCCATTGCATATAAATCACTTAAAACATTTGCACAAGCTATTTTCCCCATTACATATGGGTCATGCACTAACGGATAGAAAAAATCTGTGGTTTGTAACAATGAAAAGTCTCCAAATCGTAAAGGTATAACACAAGCATCAAGTCCAATTCCAATAGTTGGTAATCCATTCTTTTGTACAGATTGGTCGTTGGTGAGTCCCTCAAGAAGTTTGAGCAGAGTCTTCTGAGGAACTTTACACCCTCATCCTTTTAATCCAGTATAATTGGTCAATCGAAATCCCTTGTCTAGACCATATTCTTCCGGATCCCAACTTTTTGATGTTGCCATTATTTTCTCAAATATATTTAGATTCTTAATTAAGTATTGAAAAGTTGCTGTCAATAATAATTCAACGTGAGAAATGTGTGTGTATACGAAGAAAAGTCAAGACAGATGCGAACTTCTTTCTCGGTATTTTGGTGAATAAACATTCAATTTTATCAATTTGAGAATTTTTGATTTCCCAAAAGCTGTGAGAGCCTTGACATTAGGAAAAACTGTTAACGGAAAGTAGAGACAGATTAACGTTGGTTGGAACTCTCACCCCACTTTGCACCCCCTTATCTGAGGCATTCAATAATATTCGAACACCATTATTCAATTTATATCATACTTGACTGTTTTCAAACATATATATCATAATGTATTCTGCGCTAGTTCTCCGGTATCGAACTAATCAAAACAGCCATATTTAAAATATATTTTTCAACTGCAGTAGGAAATAAACTATTACAAAATTTCGATCGATTGGCTCCATAATTTTAGGAAGTTGCCTATCAACACTCATCGAACAATTATAACGATTGTCCTTATAGTCCGTCGATATCAAAAAACGCTCATAGTGCTCTTAATAAACAAACCATTGTCCTACGATTACTATTGTACTTTGTTGATGCGATTAGATTTCACTTCACCGCTCATATTTCGGACTTATTATACGAATGCCCGTTCTAATTACGTTTATATATATTATATCACCGCTGTGGTAGCTAGCAGATTCACTCTAAATTTGGACCAAGCTTGTGGAAACCTTCATATCAATAGCATATACCACAAAGGTGCATTTTCTCCCAGTGAGCCGTTTGTTATGTGGTTCTTCCATTTATTACATATCTTTAGTCTATTTGCTCGTTTTGTGAAACAACATATGTTACCAGCTATATCGCTATGTATACTTACAAGAATATGTGAAGAGACAAATGTCTGAAGAGTCAATATTTACAAAAAGTGTGATTGAAAAGTAATATTTATAATATTTATATAATTATATAATTATATATAATAATTATATCAATATTTACAAAAATGATATATATATATATATATATAGATATATATAGTTACTAACTCTGGAGATAAAACGTTGAAATTGATTTATTTTTCTTGTGTGACATACAATGGTTGCTGATTTGAAACATAATAATGTAATTTTACGTTGCGACTTTATAATGAAAACTCATGTGCATAACATGATATCATAGTGACTCTGTGTACACTTTTGTTACCAAATATTAAATATTATCGGATATATAAATAAACAATTATTAATTATCCAGTTACAATTTTTATTCGTCGAGGGGAATTCAACACTGAATTCTGTGATGTCAGGGTTCTGGCTAGCGAACGCGCATTACTCAAAACATGGCGAGTGCTATCTACAGTGCTTAAAACGTGGCATGTGGTTTTCCCTCACGCCACACATTTTTTCACTAGTGACGAGGTTTTCTACAAAAGATCAGTGGGGTCATTGTCATATTGCACTTGAAACTAACATATTTTTACAGTCTTTTTTTTTCGAATTTGATTTCGGTCGTGAAAGAGGAAACAATAAATCTTATACCACTAATTTGACCAATATTCAGTATCATTTTTGTCGACACCCGCAACACTTCGAAACTTTTAATTAGCTCAAGTTGTTTTTGTTGTTGGAGCTCTCTAAATTCGGATTAGGAAAATAGGTCAATTCTTCAACACACATTGTTTGTTCTTAATTTGTCCTACTTGTCTTAGTGTAGTCAAACAACATCTGGAACATAATATGAGCTGCTTTTAAGCAGATAAATGAAGAAAACAGGGCAGATTCGGCAATATAATGGAACAATCTGGCATTGAGGAGACTTTTCTCGCCAAGTCCCAGTTTACAACGTTGAATGTGGTAGGTACTGATTTGTAATTTATTTAAAACCATTTACTTAAACTTACAGTCAACTTTTCGCAATATTATAAACCTATTATGCGTTTGCTGCAACTTGTCTTGTATTCAAATGTTCTGTTCATATTAATTATCTCTTTTTTAAAATAATATGTCAGAAAACTTCGTATATATACAATTAATGTGAGGCATAATCCAGTATTGGATATATCAGGAATATCAGGAAAATATGATGATAATCCGGCTCTTATTAATTTTCGTCGTGTTGCATGTTGTTCAAAGGTTAGTCTTAATTAAAGTTGTATTTTATTATATATAGAGTTTTTAATTCCTCAGAATTTATATACATGCAAACTATAGCAGGATGAGGGCCATGACTTATTCCATCGTTTCATATTTGGTACGGTTATTTCACAAAGACATGGTTATGTTTGTTGTTCAAAAGACGCGGCTGTCTTTAATCTTGCACTATGAGACTCGCAATTGACTTTTAATGATTCGGACAATAATTCCTATGCTATTCATTTGAGTAAAGTCGATCAAATGTGAATTATTTCCAATTAACTTGTGTTTAGTAAAGTATATATACAAAAATATTTAGGTTATCAAAAAAATAATAGATAATGCAAATTCTATTCAATTCCCTAGTTAAAGATAATACATGGTGTCCATAAAATCCCTTCACAATTTCATTTTATTTTGAAGTCAGTTCTTAATATGTCTCAGCCAGGTATGTTGTTTTTTATTCAGTAATTGTGTAAGTATTTTCACTTCATTTATTACATCGGTGAGGGCCAAAACAATATATGATATCGAAAAATTTTTTTTGCAATTTTAAAAGGTTTTAACACTTCATGGACATCCTGTATATTTAGTTATGCTGTCCAAATAAATTTGATATGTAACATGTCATCTTACATTTAGTGCTCCGATGGAAGAGAACAGACCGGGTCCTCCCGCAGGTAATATGCCTAAATTTTATTTTTATCGATATTCAATTTTACAGATGTAATCTTGGAAAGAGCGCGTTGCGCCTAGCTGACATTGGTTTACCATGAGAAACATTACTAAAATACATTTAGGTTTGTACAACGCAAGCGTTTTACCAGGAGTAAATTGAATGCAAAAAAGACGCTGGTGTTAAATTTCTTTTTTTAATTTTTGGTTATAAATGTCTTTGTAACGATTTTTTCGATATTCATTCGTATCCATTTGGTTTTAAATATTGCATCAAAAATAAAAAGTCTTTCCTATTTAAAAAAAAATCACAAACAAATATTTTTTTATAACAGAACTTCGAATTGACTTTGGCAAGACACTTAGGAATTGGCGGGAAAAGGCTGTCAACTTCGGCAAAAAAACTTTCGAATTAGTCAAAGGAGGGATTAACACTGTTGGAGAAATCATAAAGCCATTTAAAGATACGACGCCTGGGAAGGCCTATACAGCGTTGCAGCAATTGGTGAATGGAAAACCAAAGGAGGCGTTTCGTAGTGCTGTAAGTGTTAGTGTCGATTTGGGCAAAGCTGCTCTCGGATAACTGAATGACAAGGCAAGGTAAATTATTTTACGATTTTTCCATTCTGAATTTTATTGTTACCGTTCCAGCTGTTCTATCATTGAAGGTGGTACAGCAAATTTATGTTCATCCATTCATAGCAAAAACAAAAATTGAACAGCGTAGAAAAGTTTTGCATACTGAAGTTATCAAAAAAGAACCTAAACACGTGAATTAATTTTTTTTTAAATTACAACAAATATTTATTATGAACGACACACAACAACAAGTCACAAAGCATGCAAATTTAAAAAACAGTTACTATCCAGGTAACAAATAGGCAGCAGAAAAATTGCTTTTTTCTCGAATCATTTATCAAATTAATTTCAATAACTAAATTAAATACAATGCACTGTCTCCTGTGTCTTGAATTGTTGCTCCAAACGAGTTCAACTTCGAACTTTTGTAATCCTTTATTATCAATCAACACGTGGATACCCAATGTTTTAAGTCTCCATGTAAGACAGTCTAACGAAATATAATCCTAGATTGATAGAATTTACTTTGTATGTCTAACTAAAATATGATGTAGAAGCATCACCATTATGTCACTTAGTCCAACCCGAGTCCAATTAACTCTTGTTGCAAATCGCATTACTTGAGTACAATGCCTGACTGCTCTATAGTATAGAGGCTTATTCTATTCCCATACTGTTAGCTTAGCAAATCCCATTTCCATGAGTATTCCTGTACAATGTTAATACACAATTCTTCCAATATGATCCTGTATCTTTTCTGGCAAACTTCGATTTATATCGCTGCCCCACTAGGCATATCACTGCTGGCTAATTCAATTCAAATGTGCAAAGATCGTTGATGTATTGAGTTTTTGTTGAATTGCAGATGACAGAAGACGACAGGAAAATCAAATTGAAACTGACGATGCAAGAACCACTTCCAACAATTTTTAATACTTATTTCTGTGTACGGCATTCATACGTCGCTAAGTGACAAAATAGAAAGCTAACTGTAATACCACTTGAAACGTGATTTTGCGACTTTTGGCTAGTGACTTTAGGAATACAAATTACTGTGGGTGTATGGGTTTCTATGTATTCAATGGGCTTTTGCATTATATCAATTATGGGTTTTCTGTCTATTTTTGTAGCGGGTTAAATACCAAGTTTTTATACTACAACTAGACGTTAAAAATAAATGAGTTGTTTCGTGATCAAAACAAATTTTTAAACCGGTACGTTTTCCAAACAAATTACTTTCGAAGAATTCACATTTTTTTTCATTTGCACTTTTGCTGATATGACTTCAGTTTGTTTTTTTGCACCTTGTATAAACATAAAAAAAAACAAATGTAATTTTCATGTAAATAAATCAAGTTAAAATAGTTCTCATTGTTTTCAGTTATCGTGAACATGGATTATTTTAACGTAGCAAAATGTATAGTAAATGTTAACATAACTATCAGTAAAGGTTACGCGAGACTAACTCCCAATCCTTCCTCAATGCCTTTCCACTAGAAGATCCATATGCGTATAATGCAAGGATGCTGTAGCTGAAATAAAAATACCATATATTGCAATTCAAGAGTCCTGCTGCACACTAACACAAATGTATTTCTGTAACGTTCCGTCTGACCAAAATTCCGCCTGACCTCATGTAGACAAGCATTTTTTCTTCTGTGTGTCGTGCAGCAGGAGTCTTGAATTGCATAGAATTTTAACATAGGTGTTATTTGGTGAATTTTGAATGTAAAACTATTTTACCAATTCAATTGCGTGCTGATCGAAACGGAAGGGACGTTGTTGACTCCAAAACGCTGGTGTAAAAGTACTAAGTTTAAATACCAAAACAATAAAGAAAATTGGTTATATTGTCATATATTGAAATCGTGGCGATGAGAATACAGTTATTTTTATTATTATATTATTATTTTAATGGTGCTTATAACTGGCTTAGTTTTGTGCACCAGGACTGTGATATTAAACGTTTGGTGCTCAAATGCTTCGACCCGTTCCGAGGACGTATTCTATAACAAATGATATAATTCTGGGATTTGTTAGCAAATTGATAATATTCACGGGGCCTATATTCAGTTCTTTGCAATGATTAAGTAAAATTGATCTTGGGAAGTTATAACGGGGACAATTTAATATTAAATGTTCGACGGTTTCGTTTTCCGTGCAGGTGTCGCAAAATCCATTTTCGTGGAGTCCAATTTTATGAAGATGAAAGTTCAGACGACAGTGGCCTGTTTGTAGTCTGAACAATAGTATTTCATATCTTCTAGATAATTTGCAGGAATTATGTACTTTAATCGATGGGAAGAATAATTTGAAATGTTGAGCTTTTTCTAGTGTGATATAATAGTTATTCCATTCCATTTCGCACTTCGCATTAATAATTGACTTTGCTTCGTTTTTCGAGAAATTGATGACAGACGTTAAAGTACTTTCGTCCATTGTTGCTTCTTTTGCTAGTTTGTCTGCTCTTTCGTTGCCAGCAATTCCAACATGTCCTGGGATCCACACAAAATCTACCAAAATATTTTGGCTCCTGAGGGAAGATAGAATAGTTTTAATTTTAAAAAACAACATATGATTAACAAAGTAAATTTTACTTAATCCTTGTAAAAGGCTCAGACAATCGGTCAAAATTAAAACACGTGACGGCCGATGCAAAGTTATCCAAAGCAATGCTCTGTACACGGCATAAAGTTCAGTTGTAAACGAACTTAATTTTTTGTCAAGTGTAAAAGATTTGGAGACGTCATACTTTAAAATACAAAAAGATGAACCACATCCTGTATCCGTCTTTGATCCGTCCGTATAAATTAACAAGTATTGACTGTAATTCTCAGTAATATATTCATCACATATTAGTTTACTTATAGGTAACGGATCTGTTTTCGAAATAATATTCGCGAGCGACACATCAATATTTGGTTGTAAGGGTGTTAACGGGACTGTGTCATAGTTTGGCATTTTACTCTGAAGTTGTGTTATATACTCCCGGGAGTCAAAATTCTGAATTCTGATCTTTCACGGAAAGCGAAGGAAACGAAGTCTATTGAGCGTGCTCAACAGTCTATCAATAGAGAATTGCATACACCACAGCCCTTTTGGTTAAGAAATTTGATGAAAGTATATAACAGAACTAGGGATACTTATATCTGAGAAAGTTACCGGCGAGCACTCAAAATTTAAACATTCTGTTTTTTTTACATGGTATTGACATATTATGTTCACCAACGTATCTTCTAAATTCATACTGCTGTATTCTAATTATATCTACTTGTAGTCAGATTGCGCCTAATGTCATTGTGGACAAAACCAGCCTGAAGCACGCTGTTTTAGTTTAGCGTGACGTTTTAGAACTGAATGTTCGCCATTACCATTCCAAAACGAAGGCCCAGGCCATCTTACTGCGTAATCATTACATCTTTAGTTCATTACACTGTAATAAACTAAAGCCTGAATTGCAATACCTTTTACTGGTATCGATACAGCAGTGCAAATGTATCGAACAGTAAGTCTGACGGAAGATTGAGCACTGTTCATTTACGAAGTTACCGCTGACCAATTCCTCTGTTCCCATTGATTCATGTAAAATCCGATATTTTACCAAAAATTGCTATTTCATTTCACAGAGACGCCTTTCATTTCACCAGGCTTGATCGTATATTGGTTACGATTGTCTATCGATCTGTCCATTAGTATAAGTTTTTTTTAATTGAAGCAAGTCAGTGCGACGTGATCGAAAGAGAAAGACAGTGTTCGGATAGGGTTAGCGGGTTGGGTTAGACATATGTAGATACTGCGTATGGAGGGAGCCCTGCTTATTAATGTAGCAGGAATACTAAACAGTAGTTTTATTATTTAGTTACATCCGTCGTGGGTCAAATCCAAACATATGCAGAAAAATTTAAAATGCAACAAAGCTAAGACATTTCTGTAGAACAAACATCATATATATATATATATATTACATGTCACGACAGCGTGTCTAATGTAAATCTGATTCATGCGAGACAATTTCGAACCATCAATATTCCATTTTGCTTGGCTTTAGAGTAAAAGGAATACGTAGCGTCAGTTAAGTTTTTTAAATGACGCTTTTGCACTTCTTGTACACGTAACCACTCATATATAGCAAACAATCATTCATTTTGGTTCTCTGACATGAACAATACAAAAAGTGAAGCGACAAAACAAAATGCAGAGATCTGGGAGACAGGCATTACTCAAAATAAAGTTTAAAAAACGTACAATGTACGTGCCCGCCAACCAAAAAAATAATAATGAAACAAACACAGAAAAACGCGATTTACAACCGGGCAGTACTTTGGAGGCAATTTAACAAAAACAGCAAATATGAAGTAGATAATTGAATGTAATGAACTTCTGACAACTTCTTCCGTCTTTGTTGATGAAAATTGGAACCGCATGTTGGTATTCAATTAGAATTTATATAGACATCATCAAAATTAATATATATATATAAATGAAGCCGATTTTGAATACTGTGTAGGCCTTTGAAATTATCGGTTGTGTATAGCACAAATCCGAATAAGTAGAAAGCTATAAGATACGTCGTTTGCCTTTATATATATATATATATATATGCTATAGAAGGTACTGTTTTAGGAAAGTCGGAAATAATTACGGTTTTGCATTGACTATCCATCCAACTTTATTTCTGAGTGGCGATGGCCATGGAAAATTTACCCGATATGTACACCCTATACGCGTTTAGTCATTCTCTTCAACCCCTAGGTCAACGCGCCCACACTGCACGCTATAGTGCAATCCATTTTATATTTCATAACTGGAGTTTATTTTTGTATTCCAGTACAATTTTTTGTTCCCAATTTTTATGTGTTGTTTCACATTTTCTCCCTGAACAAACATATTGAAAAGCATCCACTGGTATGACATATGATTTTTAAACTTCTCTTTGTGGTGTGATATGTTCTTCAGTTTCACTTCCGTTTAAAATAACTCTGCCCCATTCATAATCTTCACCGGTAAACCATCTCAATACTAAAAAACAGCAAACAAAAAAATCGGTTGTTTACAGTTAGAAACTGAAGTTACCTTTGCAATTAGATAAATTGGTTATGAATATCGGAAATTATGAACTCTAATATTATCAATCGGTATCGGTACGACTGATTTCCGTTACTGGCTGGTTTCGTTGACCGATTAATCTAAGAAAATACAAGTTACTAAACCTAAATCATAGCATGATATTTTTTTCGAATCAGAACTTATTTTGAGTAAATGATTATAGAAATAGCTACAAAAATTTATTGTACAAATTTGTTTCACATATTAATTACTATAAGCGATTTAGCGACGTTTACTCTCAGTTACTAAAAGCAATGTTTTGGGGAAATAGGATCAAATCTTATTACAAAGTAAAACAAATAAATCATATCGAAATATTCTGGTTGCAGTACGAACCTTTACTCTGTCTTGATAATCTCGAAGATTCTGTTCTTTTCATTCTTCTACGTTTTCGAAACATTCTGGTTGCCAAATACAAAAAAGTAAAAATAAAAATGTGTGCAGTTGAACGAAACTACTTTTCTATCCGAGGGATGGGATACTTGGGCCAGGATTTATTTATGTAATAAAAATTGTAATGTTGCTTGCAAACATTTTGTGCATATTTTGTGATTTCGGATGCTAGTACGTCGTAGTTGGAAAATAATATAAGGCCCAATTACGGTACGAAAAAATGATACTATTTACACCTCAGCATTTTTACAGAAGACTCATAAAGTGGTAGATATTTTAAAACCATGTAATGCAAGGTTTTCAGTTGTTGAATGTAAACTAATAGGTTCAGTAATATAATTAAAAACAACCAAACCTACACATTTTTCATCCCCAATAAAAGTATTCCCGGAGAGGAATAACGAGAAAGAAACCGATTAGGGAAGTCACAGTAAAAACAAACCTTGTTCTTTCTTGAAATATAGTCATGAACAATAATAATACGATGGCAAATATTGCCATTGTTGTTAAAAACATTGTTTTTTGATTTATACCTGCAATAAAAGTTTTCCTCAGTAATTTCCGGCAAAAAAATGAAAATTTATCCCTAAGCTATACTTAAAACATAAAGAAAAATTGATTGTTTAACTTAAAAATCATTTTTAAATACTACTGAGCAACTGAGCAATGCAAAGATGTAAGTGCACATCATAGCTTTTAGGCAAAAATAAGCCGTTCGTTAAGAATGTGCTCACTGAAATTGATTAGCAGAAACTTTTTAAATTATAGCGCAAGCTACAAACACTTCAAGGTAAAACAGCAGGCCTCCTAGAAAATAGGGAAATTGAAAAGCGTCTTTTAGAAACACTTCCTTTTTTATTAGCTTTTCATTGTCCCCACGACAACAATTTAAAAAATTAATGCATAGATCCTCTTTGCTTGAAATAACAAAAAAATGTCTGACCTTCCGATGTTGGTGTAACACGTTCACAGATATAAGATCTTTTTACTTCACATGGAACGTCAAACCATTTATATTCTTCTTGTAAACCGGTTGAGCCCATGGTAACACAATCTTCTGGTATGTTGTTGAAATTATTTGGTTCACCACGCGCCCACTGCATTGGAGTGCCGGGTAAAAAATGTAGCAAGTCGCCATTCTCCCATTGAAAATTAGAGTTACCTCCAGAAAAATCTTTTAGTCCAATATAAAATGATCTGTACGGCGGTCCTGATAAAAGCAGTACGTTTTAGCGAACTTAAAATAATCTAAGCGATATTTTAAAAACGATATAAAAACACAAATCTCTGTTTCATAGTTTCGAATACCGTGGTTGATGATAATATGAGAGAGGATTGCTGGACTCCTCGCGTGGCTCTACATTATTAAGTCGTCTTATTGACTTTCCTCTCCACTGGGATAAAACAGAAAGTCTCATCCTACCTATTAAATTTAACACTCACTTAGTGTATGTGGTATCATAACTCGATATATTATGTCGACCAAAAATCGATGAATATCATCGGTATCATCTACCACTAAATGTGAATCCATTTTATTGCATTCTTCTCTTGCTTCCTGCTGACTTCGAATATCTGTTCCATTGTAGATAAAATACTCTCGCAGTCCGAACGAATACCATTTCTGTTCATCTATAAATAATATTTAAGACAGCGTTATTAAAATATAAATTCATTCATTATAGATATATATTAGATATATAATAAAAGATATAAATTATTGAAAACGATAAATCGTGTTATGAGTAGTGTGGCTTATCTCTTCAAGAATTTGTCCCCTCAAAAACCATAATATTCTGATTTCTGGAGTCAAGTCTATTTTGATGCAACCTGAAGGTCTTTTAATCGAAACAAGAGCAAGCCCCGTTAACATTGCGATATTCCAAATAGCCACAACTATTTTGGGTATCCCGTTCGTCCGAATTGGGATTTGACCGCTATCCTATAAGAAAGATATAAAGTCACGACTGCCGTTACCCAGAGTTCCCCAACCTGTGGTACCACAGCACTGATCAATTTCTTGCGAAGGTCTTTAGGGTGGAACGCACGTACGTAAAAAACGTACTGAGGTAAAGATGTACGGTTGCTCATTTAAGACCCATGTCCTCATTTCACACAACTTACGAATAAATGTTTTTGCCTGCCATAATAAGCGACTTGCTGCGATTTTGAAAAAAACTACACGTAAATTCAATATATCTAATTAAACTTGATTTATAGGATATATATATATATATATTGCCTATATATTTTTTGATATTTTCAAACAAAGAGTATCAGATAACATACTTACCAACATCATTGTGTGACATAGTTGAGTAATTTACATCTGAGTAAGTAACAAAGTGTAGAATTCGCGTAGTGTAGTAATTTTTTGCAAGACTATAAGGCGAGATTCATTGACAGAAATGCAAATTTAGACCAACGGGTTTCACACGCTACGACTAGCCTATTTTATGGATGATTCGGTGCTATCCTGAAATTGCCACCCCACTGAATTTCTGATCTGTTTTCCTCATCTTTATTTAGGCTGAAATGATGTAGAAGGTGTGGCAATAACTTGAACAGCTCATGATTATCTCAGATAAACAAAATAAAATAAAACAATAAGGGGTGGGGCAATTTCCATAATTCTCCAAATTTTGATAATAGTGATGGTAGATCGGGATAATAGCTAGCATTTTAACTCAGGCTGATATCAAACACTGTCTAGTCTTCAAATCGACTGTTATGGCTTGAATCGCCAACCACTGTCAGAATATATTACGCTTTCAAATAACATCAACAGTAAAGCTCATGTATTACTATGCGATACACGGTACAATAGAGCTAGCGGTTACCGCAAGCATTTTCGAAATATCGATAAATCGTGTTTGCAAAGACTTAAATTAATTTGCATTGATTTTAGAAGCTTCATGAAAATTAAAACAAAAAGTAAAATAGAATTTAAAGCAAAAAAAATTTACTGAACGTGCAATCAATATCATCTTTATATAACGTATTTATAATGATGAACCCAGGGCATACATTCAAGCTGTTTTGCCACTATCGCCCAGATTGGACTGTAAATTATAATTTGCACATGGAATGCTTGCACCATCTGACGTCCATGTCAAGACGAAGAGGCCACCAATGTAAGTTTATTCAGAATAGCGGTCATAGTTATTCGACATAACACGTCTGTATTCAGTAAAGGTTGTTCGTTACAGCTTTTACTTTTTTATCGGGCGCGTAGCGTTTACGTTACGCAGTACTATTTCCGAAAATACTATTGACGTGTTAAATGCCAGACGTCTACAGCGAATAATTTTGTTCTGCACGGCAGCGTAGATGATTTGACTTGTATTTCAGCAACTAATAAATGAACGGCTGGCTTATTGATTTTTTTATGCATCACCAAATTTTGTGTACGGCGGAATTTCACTACTTTAATGTTGGCTTTGTACTCATTATAGATAGAATTGCATGGTAGACAACACCTCAAACTAAGAAAAGGTCCGTCAGAGTAAAATAGCATAAAAATTTGTTTATCATTTTAATAAAATTAACAACAAAAAATTGCTTAATGTTCTCTAAAACTAAAATTAAATTACCGACATTCTAAAATTCAATAGTAACGGTAATATATTTCTCTTATAACTCCTTGCAGGCTTACATACTGAAAATTAAGATTAGACGATAGAAATTCATTCAATGAATTCTCCATATTGCTTACAATATATTCACTTTGTCAATAGTTAATTGCTGCTTCCGTTACGTAAGTCATTCGCACATATATATGGGAAATCACGAGAAATCTTTTCCCAACGTAAATCTATATGAAGCAACATACTGAAATGACTCTAATAGCAATCGTCCCCAAAATGCAATTCCAATCGCAAAATTCACATGAAAAGACACAAAAAATTCCATGTAATGGAATTTTCTTGTTTAAACAGAATCAAGACTGCCTGCGCAAGATTGATTTTCCGCTTTATTTTATATTAGATAACGATGAATGTTGGACGCGACATGCTATTCCACTTAGAAATAATGTTGCTCTACGTGACTACAAACCACACGCATAGTCAGTAGCCAGGAAACATGTCCTATATGGGTTAATGCTTTCAATTTTAATGTTTTTTTTTCATGAAACACTTCCGTATTGAAACCAAAATGAAACCTGAAGCTTCGAAGCAAACACCAACATACTTAGTCGCTCAATGGTTGTGACACCGTTTGAACCATGACTATGGTAAGGTACTTGTTCGTTTTACGTGAAGCGTGGTAGATTTCATTTTCTTCGGGATAATACGAAAAATGCATTGCTTTTTGTTAATAGGGTTGGAATCCCGTAAACTTGTGATAAAAACGACATTTTCAATTTTTTTCCATCAGGATAATAATTCTTTCCCCAAGTATTTCCGTATTGAAGGTTAAAAAAATAAAACCGATGGACGAAATAGATTTTTTCTAAATTTAAAATACCCTACCACTCAATTTTTGGAAACAAAATATCCTAATTTGAATTAATTCAACAGTTTTGACCCTGATAATTCATTTAAAAAGTGTATACAATATATATACAAAATATCTAAATAATCATATACTGATTAATCGGACCTCCTGAAGTATGCGCACCAATATGGCGCACAACCTAAACTCAGGAGGTGTACCAGGTTCAGGTATGGGCACCAGGTTCAGGTTGTGACGACATCTTGGTGCGCATACTTCAGGAGTACCGATTAATCTATCAACAACAAGAATTATCATTTTATTCTAATCTTTTTTCATCGTATAGACCCGTTTATTTTCAAGAATCGGAATAATTACTTTATCTATCAGTACTTGGTCAATATGCGCCAACACCCCTCTCTATTTTTGGACACGTTAGTGGACATAACGATCGTTTCAATATTATGTTGTTGTTGTTTTTTGACACTTTTTGGACACCTAGTGGAACTCTATTAAGTTGCTTTCTTTTTGATTTCTGTACCGATTGCTCTGAAATTTTCAGTGGTTGAAGATAAATTTTTTTTAGAAGGCTATTACTTTCATTTATTTCAAATATTCCTGATAGTACTGTGGGATTTGTTTTTTTGGCACGTAATGAATTTAATTTTATGCTAGCACTCTTCGTGCTCATCGAACGTCGGTGGTATGTAACAAAATGCTTGCTTTGCTAAGCCGTAGGTACCGGTAGCGTCAAAGGTAAGGACTGCTTCGCTCTGAATAACGTTTCCATATATTTGAGTATTGCTCTCTTGTTTATTTACAAATATTATGATGTCGAGTTTTGGGGTGGCACGACATTTTATTAGAGCTTTGAGTTTCTTAAAGCGTTTTTAAATTCATTTCCAATCTACTTGGGTGATTTGCATAGGTAACTTGCCTGTAACCAAAATTTCGTATTTTACTTAATTTGGAAATTTATTTATGACGACCTAACTGAAGTACCTATTATGGCACGGACTATAGTCTTATGGCGTCATTAAAAAGAAAGGAATCCTAAGTTCCATAGCCCAAAAACTCTCATGGGATGACCGAACATTTTAAATCCAGCCCTGCCTATAAGGAATTTTGGAAAATCAAAATAATAGCCTTCTGGCGGCTCCACCTATTAGAAAATTCGAAAACAATTGTGCCAATAGTATCTGAGCAGAAGCGATTTTCCCCCACAAAGTGATCAGTAATCAGTAATTTATTTTTCCATCATACTAAAGTACACATTATGAGTACACAATAAAACAAGACAGCAATGCTCAAATATACGGACACGTTAATCTGAGCGAAGCAGTCAATTCCTTTGACGCTACCGGTACCTACGGCGCTATTCGCCATTCCCCACTAGCAAAAATTTTGTTACACACCATCGACGTTCGATGAGCACGTGATCAAAAGAACAACAAGAAGAGTGCCAGCATTTACCCACTGAAAAATTCAGAGCAATCGGTCCCGTCTTCTAAGAGAAAAGCGACTTTTTAGATTTTTCACTAGGTGTCCAAAAAGTGACAAAGAACAACAACAACATACTATTGAAACGATCGTTAAGTCCACTAACGTGTCCAAAAATAGGTAATGTGGTACTTCAGGGCAATGCTCATTGTTCAGGGTGAAGAAAAGCGCGAGATACCAAGACTGGTTATCTATTTATGCACTATTGTAGTATTATTTTTTTATTTTATTTTTTCATAGTGTTAAAATGATGTACTAATGGATTCTCATATATAGGCTCATTTAGAATTAAGTATCTATTTCGGAAACGCACTACTCTTTTTCTACCATTAAATTAATTTAAAACAAAAACCACATTATGTTACTGTTATAAATGTGTCATTTTTCACAATAAATTCCCAACCCTGATCAGATGAATCCAAAATTTATCCTCGTTTTAATCAGATTTATTCTCGTTTTGTAAATAGTGTAAATAGTTCTCTATAAACTGAGAGTTAAATAAAAAAGAACCTGTGTCAATTTATGTATTTATTCATGTGTTGTATTGGGTGGTAACTGACTCAGATGACCGTAACTGGTCGTATCGTTACCTCCCAGTCATACCGAAAACTTTTGTTTCACTTATTTTGTTATTATTATATTTTATACTATGTGTTTTCTGGTTGACGAAATAATAAATCCTCTCTCTCTTATCGAGCAGCGACATCCTAGCAAAACAATTGATAGTTCCACATTTTCGAATTCTCTGCTCGCGTATACTAGTGCGGTTTTCCTAGTTCTAAAATTGATGCCACAATTCATGGATGGCAATCCCGGACAATATCATTCAACAATACGAAAATAAAAATATTTTTTTTATGTTTATATATAGCAGCTTTCATCCAATTTACATCACAAAAATCTTTTTATCAAAAGCTCGTTGATTTGAAAAATTGTACTGATTATACCAGCATTTGTGTCGTATATTCATAGACCTCTCGCCATTAGAAAGCGATATTATGATGGCAGGTTTTCGGCTGACAGTACATTTTTTCAGAGCCTTGAATTCTCTTGAAGTGTTTTTAAATTCAACTTACTATTTAATCTACTTGAGGTATTTACATACTATCTTGCCTGTAACTGAAATTTATCGCAGCTTTCATCGAATTCATATCCCCAATCTTCAATTCTTACTCATACGAAATTTCAATCAGCAGAGACATCTTGTGACGACGAAAATATCTAAACGCTGATTCGGCAGTTTTCATTGATGACGCCACACGTAGTAAACATTAGTGGAGGTTGAATCACGCTTTATCGTCAATCTGTTAATGTAGAAATGTTATTGTAGAAAGTTCCATTTTAGTTTGATACCCGTTACCTGCGCAAAATGATGTTGTGAGTCACATGTCAGTAGTCAAAAGCCAGTACCGTTCTAATAACAGTAAAAAATATCTTTTATAATGGAAGACCAAGTTCCTTCGCTCTTTCTTGAGAATAATTTGCTGTCGGAAGATGACTGGGGTAAGCGAATGATGAACTTATATTTTTATATTACTTTACCAATGACAGAATGCTGGAATGAGTTCAATAAAAGCTGTCCCGTTACACAGTTAAAGCATTACCTTTAATAGTATAAATTTCAATAGAATTATCTTGCGTTTTATGACTTTGGTGACACAGTCAAGACTATCTGACTTTTATGTCAAAATATTTGACATATTTTTTTGTCGTAGTGCTATCATACAGTATTACTGTTTTATGCAATACAAAATATGAAAATTTCAACAGCTTCATTTTTTTTGTAGTATACTTCATTAGAATTTTCTAGACTAAAGCATAGTTGGAATCAAATACCAGAAGCAACCGATACAAAATTTAAAAACTGATGCTGAATGAATAAAATGAATGAATAGCCTTATAACTAATTTTTCTATCAGCTTGAAGATGAACAATTTTTTATCAATTGGGATTTCTGTATATGATGATGTTATTGTAGTATTATCAAATTTGTAGTTTCTCATAGAGTACATCTCATTTGATAGCTGTGAATTTTCTTTATTGCTATGTTAAGTATATATAATATGTTCCACTTTTGATGATGATGTATAGACTAGTGGTTATATTAGATTCAACTCTACAATCATATATGAAAATGATGTAGTGAAATGATATTTTATATTTCCATATATAATAATATCATTTTATTCATTGTAGGAGGATCTCTGTCTCATCTTATTGATTTGAAAGATTTAACTTCAAATGATTCTTTGAACAATTCTCCAGCAAGTGGTAATTTTTGTTAGATGAATATATCAATAGATCTAGAGATTGACAAAAAGAGCTCTGGTCATTTGGAAGATTTCTGGGGAAAATAACTTTTCCGAAAAGTGTCCTAGATTATTAAAACTTTCGAGTTAATTCATACGCAAACAGAAGATTAGGTATTTTCTTCAATTTCATGTAAGCAATTGAGAGAGTTATGGGTTCTATTTTTGGTTCACCCCATAGTTGTCTTTGGTATAATTAAACTCACTAATAACTTTAAAAATCAATCATGCATAACCTTACAGCATCGACAATTGAATTTTTACATTGTATTATTCTAACCTCCATACTAGCTAGATCGCTATAGTTATCGCTAGATACTTGCTTTCAATCAAAAATATTATGTGGATAAGCTCATGATAAAACAAAATATATGATAAAATTACCTTGAAATTACAGTGATTTTACTACTCCTAACCATTTCGAATCCACACATTCATAGTCAGTTGTTACTTGTTAATGTCAGTTGTTTTTCAATTAGTTGTTTGGCTAATAAAAATTATTCTGATGATTATGCGGTAATAATATCTCATATTCTATTTGTAATTTATTAAACATTCGCTAATAGCTTAATTAGTAAAATTGCATATTCTATTGATTTGACAAAAAATGTGTTTAGATTACACTCATGAATATGACATTACACATTTTAATATACATATAATCCATTTTTTCAGATTTTTGTATTGAAGATGAAGGAAGATATCAAGAATGCCAGCTTGACTTCTATGGTGTATGTAACTTTGTTCGTATATGTCCTATTCAATGGTCTTTGTTCAACATATTTTCTTGTTTTATTGGATCCTTCCATGGTCTGTTTCCATGACCATGTTCAATGACCTAACTTTCTAAATGTGATGACCTCTTGTCGTTTTTGTTTATATATGGTATTTATATTATGTAAACAACTTATTGCTCAAGGCATGGTTATAAACAGAAAGTTGATTATGAGGGTCATAAAAGTTTATTTAAATTTGTATATATTTGATTTTGTTACAGCAATCACATTCATACTAAAAATAAACATTCCAAAATTGAACATCTATTTAAATGCTATAATTAGTATTTGAATTGGTCAAATTTTGAAATTGTTAGGTGTGTGTGTGTAGTCTTAAAGTAAATTGTACTTTAATAAACAATTAAAGTCTTTCGCGCCAGACAATTTAAAACCCAAAATTTATATACCTACCCATATCACTCTCCCAGTAGATTTTACAAAATCAAGTAGTAAAGGAAACATGTGATGGTTGCTTAAATAGCTTTGATTTGAGAATCAGTGTCATAATTGTTGCATTTCAGCTGCTTATTAATTCATTCACTGTTATACATACAGCGTTCATTAGAAAATGTTTGGCTACCTGTGGAATATCGCAAAGGACGGTACTCCCGTAGTGTGTGTACCAGTTGTGTTATTACAATTTTCCTCATTTCAATTCTATTACGAGTTCGAGGACTGTCTGTGTTAGCCAAGTGACTACACTCCCTGAATATATGCCCATAGGCTTCTGTCCATTTACACAACTTGATGTAAAGTAGGCAAACAAAATCAGTTACCTCCACTTCCGGAGCGCCCAAAGGCCGGTGCTCTGATACCCTATTCTGTGGAGGCACTTATTTAAACGGCAATGTCCTGTCTGGAGTAATTTGTAATTGACAATATTTTTCAGTCTATCGGGTAGGCTACTGTTCAGCTATAAGTATAACCACTTCTGTGTGCCGGGTTTACACACTCAGAAGCACATATTGAGTGTTCCTGTTGATTTGAAGTGTTGTTATAATAATCGATATATGTTTGTTTCCCGAAGTCAAACTGCCACCGGTTTTGCTCTTATGTGGTCATGAATGATAATGAATTTCACGCATTGAGTTTGAGCAATGCTGTGAACTTTTATGATTACACTTTCATTTCTGAATTTAATATATTTTTTTTCGAATTGTTGAATGTTAAAAATTTCCATTTTCATTTTTTTATTAAACAATTTAATACTAAGCATGACTTTTGCTCATAACTCGTCATTAATATTAATCATCTTCATCATTTGTAAGGGGTGTTATGACCCTTTTCCATCAAATATATCTGCTCATTTAAAATTTCTGAAGGAATAATGTAAATAATATGATTAGCTTATTTGAATGAATGAAACGGGAGCATTAATTCAAAATTCGAATCCTAGATTTCAATGATGAAGATGCCATGTTTAAATAATTTGACTTTCCAGTATTTTTGTCCACTTTTACACATTTTTGAACTTCTTGTATAGTTTTGTACCGTAATAACTTCTAGTGGGTGTCGCGTAACAATATTTTTTATATGACATATTTATATGCCATTGTCTCTGAACAAGGCTCAGACCAAGCAGCTACTTCTAGGTAAGGAGCTGCTTTAGTTAGAAAGGACTCAATTATTTTGTTTAGCATTGCCTTCTAATTTTATTTCATCCTTGGTGAGATGATGGGTATGGAATTCAAAACCGAGATTTTAACTTGCAATATCATCATGGTTGAGCTTAGTGCCTCAACCTCCAGGCCAAGGCACCCACTCTTTTTCCATTTTATACTACATTTTCATGTTATGGGTTACTATTTTAAAAGTGAAAATTAAGTCTTACAGTTCATGCAGTAATAAAAGCCTCACAATTTTTTAATTTAGGAAAATGGGCTGGGACAAAATGTTGACAGCGTTCTTTCATCGGAGTCTTCACCATTGTCTGAAAATTGTGATTTTGTTGATGAACTTCTACAAGATTTATTACAAAATCAATCGTCTTCTCAACAAAATATTATTACAGGTCAGATTGTGATTGACGTATAGGGCGACTGAACCCAGGTCATTTGGAACATATTCTAGAAAGAACATAACTTCTGTGCAAAGAAAGTTCAGAAATTTAATGAAGGAATTTTCGACCATACTGTATGGTTACAATTGCTAGTTTTGAACATACTTGTCAAGCTGACTTGCTTGAGATATACCTCGAACACAATATTATCTCTATAACTGACATGGTCAAACTACGGCCCGCAGGCCAAATCTGGCCTGTCGGGTAATTCAATCTGGCCCGCCAGATGCTGCCACAACCAAACTAAAACCAAATTTTGATGTTTTAGCGGAAAATAACTCAAGGAATTTTTTGATTTTGCGATTAAATTTAGTTTTCGCATGAGGCTTATTGTTTTCCACTTTTTCTTTTGTAACACTGTAAACATTGTTCATAAAATATAACTTTTATGTCACACTTACATGGCCCACCAGTCTAGATGGGCAAATTTTATGGCCCCGGGTCCAAAAACTTTACCTATCCCTGCTCTACAACATGGTCACATTTTATATTCTTTATAATTCAGATGATATTCTTCTCCAACAAGTCACTTCGGGTGATGTAGGAACGAGGAGGTACTCAACTCATACTTCCTCCTCATCTGCCTACTCTTCTTGCTCTGACTCGGGCACTCCATCACCAACTGATCAGTTTTCTGATCACGGTTCTTGCTCATCAATAGACTTTCAAGACCATGATGTTATAAATTCAACTGTCATCGAATCTGATACTCTATTGATGAAAAAGACTCCCTTGCCTGTGAAGGCAATTTCTAAACCAAATTTAGTAAATCCAAAATTGAGTCAAAGTAAACGCAACTCAAAGACAGTGGATTGTATTAAAAAACTACAAGAAACTGACTTGGATAAAGCTGTTCGGCTCGCATGTGAGGAAACAAACAGACTTTTGCGTTTACATAGGTCGGTATCAAACGGTCAAACCGAATCCCCTGTCTCTTCGCCTCTTAATAACGGTGGAAATGGGGTCAAAACAACAGAGAACAAACCTGAAAATGATCTTCTAAAAAGTTTATGTGAAGAAACTATTCTCGATAATTCAGTGTCTCAAAAGAAAAATCGCAAAATCAAAGTTACAAGTACATTACCAGGTCAGTAACTCTCAAAACCTGTGTTAATAATGAAAATTGATATTTGTTCAGGCCACCAAGATTCAATTTAAGTGCTTTTAATTTAAGGAGTTGTGGAATAGAATAGTTAAGAAATGTTCCTGAATGTATGTTTGCATATTTATGGCTCATAAACATTTTGTGAGTTATCCATCAACAGTTTTTAATAGTACCGTATTTGAATGAATATCTCTAATATTGAATGAAATAAGAAACTTTCTGTAAATTTTTTAAAAAAAGCAGTAGTTTTATTAAAATATTATTAAAGTAGGAAAAACTATTATGAACAACATGTGGGACTGTCTTTGTTAGCCAAGTGAATATATACCCCTGCCCATTGGCTCTCGTCCCTTTACACAACTTGATGTAAAATAGGCAAACAAAATTAGTTTCCTCCATATTGGTACACACACTTCTGGAGCGCCCTTCTATCAATAAACCACAAAAATATTTGAAGTGATTGAAAATGTGTTTCTTGCCCATTTACACACTTTTATCAATCAATAAACCTAGCATGTTTTTGAATTTTCAGACAATCATCCGAATTCTACTAAACCACAAAAAAGAAAAGCAAGCAGTCTTCAGAATGCAATTGACAGGTTATATTCTGCTAACAAGACAATGTGCTTGAGTTCACAATTGTCAAGTCAGCCAACGCCATTCAACCGTTCAGCATTGTTAAATAATCTAAATGGTAAGTAAGTGAGGGATATTTATGTGCGAGAGGATTGCTGGACTCCTCTGCTGGACTGTTGGTAGGGTAGTTTACATAATGACTGGTTAATTATGGCTTCCTCCACCATTGCGTCTATGCATCTAAAACAAATAATTAGCTAACAATGCACATACCTGGCTGAAATGGACTGGTAACCGGACGAGAGGCTGTGGTTCGGCATATAATTAAACTGCCGTGTCGCTTTCCTATAAATCCTATCCTATCTCAAGTTGATAATTGAAGTTTGGAAAGGTACATTACTTACTTACTTGTCTATCAAAGACAGCTTGTACTACTTATCTATCAGGTTACTGTAATTTGAAATTTCACTTTTGCTTCTACATTATACTTTAATTGCTTTTTCTGATATTGTTCTATCGACTATTCCTAGGTACTTCACAATCACATGTTACAAAGCCTGTGCAATTGGAATCCATCAATATAGGATCAAAGGAGCCGTGTTTTATTGTGAGTTTCGTATTTAAAAGCATTTTATTTTAATTAATAGGAACTCAATTGCAGTGAAAAGCTTCCAAATGATTTGTAAATTTTTATCATTTTTAGGTTTTTATCATATCATATTTTTCGTCAATAACTTTTTTCAAGATCATATGATGAAAGTACTTCGTATGACTTTGAGTGTAAACCAGTGGTTCTCAAACTTTTTTAGTCTCAGAGCCGCATTTCAAACCTCAAAGTTACGAAGAGCCGCACACAAACAACGCAAGGTAAAATAGCAACAAACCTTGAGCGCGTATTTAAAATACCAAGTCATCGTGAAAACAACACACGTAACAACTAGGGCTGGGCGAAATATTCGAATAATGAAATATTGTGAATTGTGCGAAATTTCCCAACGGCGCTCGCCAACAGAAAAAAACGACAAATTTGAAAAGTCGTTGTCTTTGCGTTATATGCTTATCTTTGCACCTAACGTATCGTTTTTATTCCATATTTTGCAAAAAACGTACCGTCCGCTCCGTAAATTTAGAAACGTCAAACCAGATTAGGTATTTTAAATAAATTTCCCAGATTTTAAACTCTGCATGCTTGGTGACATGTGTGGCAGGACTGGAGTTGTACTATTTTTTATTGTTTATTATTTTATTTATATTCCTTGTCTGGTTATTGCATATGCATTGGTGTGTGGAGTCTGAGCCCTAATTCGACCGACAGTTGGTTTCAGTTACTCGACTCCAACCACCACTTCATATGTGAACTGGCTGCAGTTCGCAGCCTTGGCTCTTCTTTACTTTTGCTGTCGCTGAGTAAGGACCGTATTTTGTCGCTCTTATATTATCTGCTTTAAGCGTGGATTTTACACTATTTTAATAAAGTCTCTTCGTTTACATCGTGAGCTTCGAACCTATTTGTGTGTCTTTGCAGCACATTGGATCTTCTGAACTAATTATTACAGTATTACTAGACTGTATCAGTGGCGAGCACCTACCGGTATTTCGGTTAAGTTGTACCGTTGCACATGTCATTGGCCATTTCTTGCATTACCAAACATAAAGTTGATTAAAATTAAATGGTAAAATGATTTTTCGGCGTTTCATCGTGAAAAAGGCGATTTTAGGTCGTTAGAAAACTCTAGTTATATAAATAGCATGGATTTAAAAATGACCAAAAGTTTTTCCAAGAGCTGGTATGAGTTACTTGTATGAAAAACACTCATTAAGTTGTAACCAGATAAGAAATGTTATCTCCTACTCCCTTTTAATAAAGCACTTTTTATTAGCTCTTTAGTAATCCCTTCAATCCTTGGCCAAGTAATGTTTCGAATATGTAAACATTTTACTTGACCTTGCATGGCCGTTGAGCCGAGAGTAGAACGTAAAATCAATTGTGGATGTCGTTGTAACAATGCACACTGACTCGTTCACGAATTCTTGCGTCTATTATCATCAAAAATGATTACAATTGTTAAATTTTGAAGCATTTGGGCAGTAATAATTAAGCCTTAAGGCATGACATAATCAAAATCATTTGTTGAATTTGCAAATTCCGTAAAGAAAATTGAGCTATAATAACCATCGGGGTGTGTAATAACTTCTGACCCTCTATTAGGCACAAAGACCTAGAAATGCCTTTATTGCCAATTTATTTAATTGCTATTTTAAATCAACATTCAGGATTCACGCAATCGTAAATTCGCTAGGTTTATCTATCCAATACTAAAATAACATGAACACCATAGAAAAGCATGAGAAACTCAATTATCATTTTAATAAATATCTGCATCTCGGTTACCGTTCTCTTTGAACAGGCACGGTTAATTTACAAGCGGTGATACGGAAGATCAAATCCAAGGCAGAGGATAAAACTCAGAATAAAATTAATTTTGTTTCGAAATCAGCCCTTAATGTATTAAACAGCTGTCGCTGATGTGAACGCAAGGGAATACTAGAAATATAAAACTTCGATATCCGGCGACCCCTTATTCTTGCAAAAAAACGAGAAAGAGCGGGAATATAAAATACCAACTTTAGGATATCGCCGCCGAAACGATCGCGGTGACAAAGACAATCGGCGATTATGATGAAATTGACCATTAACCAGTAAAAAAACGCTTTATTGCCGACTTTTCAATGTTTCTATTAATTTCCAAATGGAGTATCGACCTCCGACGTTCTGGATCCCTGTTATGTATAAAAAAAAAATATTAATTGTTCGACGATTCGTTATAAATATTCAAATTATTCGATTCGAAAAAAGATTCGATTTTGCCCACCCTGGACTAACAGCCATTTAATTTGGCTTTGATTCCTAACAAGTTTGTCAAATAGGGTCGTAATCGTGGAGGATGCAAAGTGCAGTGCTGCTTGAGATTATTGCCAGGTATTTCGGGACTATTTTCGATTACTGAAACAAAATTGAAATGCTCTAGGAATTTAAATAATCATTGAGTTATTTGATTTATACATAATATTCGGAAATGCGACAAAAACTGAAAATCCACGAAAGCAAGCCAATGCTTAATGCCAAAATCTTCCCAAGTGAAAAGTGTCCGCGAAAACGCATACTGTTGCGTCACTATTGCATCTTGTAGATTAGTCAACACTACGCAAATAAACACGGGGGAATCCATTCGACTAACTAATAGACTTCCGCATTTTAATTTCAAGTCAATGATTAGTTTTCAATGAAAAATTCCCTTTGAAAGTAATTAATTTTAAAAGCATTAACAAGAGCCGCAGGAAAGGTTGTTGGGAGCCGCATGCGGCTCTCAAACCCTAGTTTGAGAATCACTGGTGTAAACTATAACCAAAAAGCTGTTTTATTGTTTCAGATTCAAATTTATCATAATTTTATTGAAGTTAACTGAAAATATTTTTTGGCCTTGTTAAACAATATTAGTACATATCAAATTTGTAAATAGATTAAAATTTCTGGTAGATCAGAGAACAAAGTGAATTTTATTGTCCAAATCTAAAAATCTTTATATTGTAATTTGTAGAACTCTATAGTAAAGTAGTGTAACCCAAAAAATTCATGTATTTCTTAATTCTTTGAAAATGAAGACATTTTACTATTAAAAGTTTCAATATACGAGAGTAGCGGTGAGCTTTTTCTGGAACATGTTTTAAATCACCTGGGTTCTTGTTTGGGCGCTTCAGAAGTGTGTGTACCAATATGGAGGTAACTAATTTTGTTCGTCTATTTTACATCAAGTTGTGTAAAGGGACTGAAACCTATGGGCAGGGGGATATTCACTTGGCTAACACAGACAGTCCTCGAACTCGTAATAGAACCAAAATTAGATAACTATCACTCACACACAAATAGAATCAATAGTCATGGGACATTTACTGTACATTTATTAAACAGTAATGCTCATAATAACTGTAAACAGAAAGAAACGAATGTTAATATATGCATGTAATGGGGATAATTATATATGCCCCCCCAAGTCTTTGAGAAGAATGAATCACAAGACTGAGTAGTCTTTGAATGTTCAAGCCATTACTGCGTTGACTGACTTCGTGTTCTTGGTAGAGCATCAGTGGATTCTCCGAGTCCAGGCGAGTTATGGGGCATAAGAGCCCGTAGTGCACGAGGCAATTTTTGTGTAGCTGGAGCAACGTCTTTGTGTCCTGTGGGAGGTAGAGGTCTTGGCTTTGCAATATCTTGCTGGTTCATGACTGGTTGTGAGAGTTTGGTGACTTTAATCTCAGTCTGAGGAGGCGGAGTCACAGGTAGCTGGGGCACGAATTGTGCCTGATTGTACGTATTGTTGTGTGTTGACTTTGTGAGTGGTTCACGGTCGATGACTGGTTGGTATTTACGTAAGAATTTACGATTTCTGAGAGTGACACGACCGGAACCATCTACTCGAACCACATATTGATCGAATTGTCGCACCTCAATGACAACTCCAGTTTTGTCCCATTTTAGAGGGTGTGGGCCAGTCTGATTTTGGATGCGAACATGGTTGCCAATAGATAATGGTGGCAGAGATCGGGTGTGTTCGGTTAGGCGCTCTGCAGCTCTCATATGCCGATGGCGTAAGGCATATTCCCTGGCAATCAGTGTCTCGCGCCATGTATTATGTGGTTTGTATTTGCCAGGATGGATGGGGATGAAATCACGTATGGCACGGCCAAAAATGCACATAGCAGGAGATAAGCGAGTATCCCTGTCGGGAGTATTGCGGTACTGAAGTATCGCTCGTTGAAAATGATCGGTGTCGAGTGAGCCCTCTTCGTCAGTGTTATTGGTGATGAGACGTTTGATAGTTTTGACGGCAATTTCAGCTCGTGTGTTGCTGTGGGGGAACGCCACTGACGATAAGCGATGTTTAACACCCCAATTCTTGAGGAAAGTGGTTGTCTCCTTCGCAGTAAACTCTGGACCACCGTCAGAAGTGAGTTCGTCGCTAATCCCAAAAGTAACAAATGTTCGTCTTAAAGTCGTGATCAGTCCAGCGGCTCCTCCTTTCGCTTGTTCAACAATTGGCCAGTTACTGTATCTATCTACTGCCACCAAATAATGTTTACCTCTGTAGCTAAAAAAAATCCGCTGCCAGGCATTCAAAGGGATACATTGGTTGTAGAGGAGGAGTTGGTGGGGCACTAGGTTGTGAGGGGGCCATTCTGTTACAAGCTGAGCAGTTGTTGCGTAGCTTGATGATGGCATTAGTCATACCGGGCCAGAAAAAGGAGGATTCTGCACGACAACACATTGTTGATACTCCTTGGTGTGCAGAGTGTAAAGTTTTGAGTACCCTATCTCTTAAGGAGGGTGGAATGATAACGCGATCCTTGTAGAGACAGACACCGTCAAACTCTGAGAGATTGTCACGGTATTGATGAAAGGGGCGAATTTCAGTGTGGATATCTGCTGGTCGGTCTGGGAAGCCGTCTTGGATTTTGTCGATAAGAAAACGCATTGATGGGTCGCTGGCTGTGGCAAGCCGTATGTCATTCCATGTCACATTCTTGATGATTTCTTTTGTGGAATCGGTTGAATAAGAGCAGATTTCCGCTGTTTCGGGGTCGAATGTGCGAATGGCGGTGAAAATGGCGCCTGAGTCAACGTCGTCAGGAAGCTCCAACATGTTTGGTTCGCCAACTGGGTGGCGTGATAATGAGTCTGCAGCGACATTGCGAATGCCAGGCAAATGTACGACTTTGAATCTGTAGCGCAGACATTTCTCCTTGAGATTGCGAAGGCGAGGATTGGCAATGTCGTTTAAGCAGCGATCGCCCAAAACCTTTACTAAGGGCCTGTGATCAACAGCAATCATGAGATCTGAACAGCCTAGTACAAAGTGTCGTGCTTTGTCAAGTGCGTCCACGACAGCTAGTGCTTCCCCCTCAATTGGCCAGTAGCGAGATTCAGCCCCGGAGGTGAAACGACTGCCAACCAGTGTAATCTTCCAGCCAGTTTTACAACAGAAGGGTTTAGCTGAAGTGCATTCGCAATGTTTCTGCATTAGCCAGAAACCAACACCGTCCTTGCACCAGTCAGTTACAAGGCATGTGGGTCTTGACTTGTTAAATATCTCGACGCCCTTCTTGATCTCATCTACAATGACAGCCTTCGATTGCTCAAAAAGGTCGTCAAGTTGTTTAGTCCATACAAATGATGTTTTAGATTTGAGGAGAGATCGGAATGGTAGCATGTGTTTTGTGGACGCAAAAGCGTATGCAACTTGGTTGACAAGTCCAAACCAACTTCGAATGTCTGTAATGTTTTTTGGGGTTGGAAAATCTGCTATCGCCTGCAGTGTTCTTGAGCAAGGACGAACTGCTGTTGGTGTGATCTCGAAGCCAGCGAAAGCTACGATTGGTGATGCAAATTGGAATTTGGTGGGGTTTTGAATAATCCCATTTCGACCACATTTGTCTAGCCATTCGATTGTTTGAAAGAATGCTTCTTCCGTGTCATTGGACCATATGAGAGTGTCATCGACACATTTAGTCTTGTTGTGTATATCAGACACTATTTCGTCAAAACGACGGCTATACCCATCACCTGATGCGACGTATCCCTGTGGTGCTACGCAATAGCGATATCGGCCCCAGGGGGTAATAAAGGTGGTGTAGTGACGGTCACTTGGGTGTAGGGGCACTGCATGGTATCCATTCCATGCGTCGAAAACTGTCTTTAAAGTGTTTGGTGGGACCGCTCTAGCTTGATGAAATGGTGACTGTGTATGATGTGTTTCACGTGTAGAGTGTTTATTCAGTGCTTGGAGGTCGACCGTGCGGCGTGGTTTACCAGACCTTTTCGCGCAGATGACCATTCTGTGGCACCATGTTACAGGTTCACCAATTGGTACAGGTTCTATGACACCAAGTCTGCAATCCTGGTCCAGGCCTGACTTTACCTCATCTTGCCAGTGTATGGGGATGGGAATTGGTGTGTGGTGGGCGACCGGTTTTGCTTCTGGATCCACCATCAAACGTAAGGGAGGACCACTCATCCTTGGCAATGGTTGATGTTGACAAACGTTGAATGAGCTTGATGCGTAATAAGTGAGGATCCATTTTTCCAACTTTTCTCGGTTTTCGTGGGTGAGTGGAAAAGGTGCCGAGGTTGGGATTGGCGGAGGTGGTTCTCGTATAGGGCATCCGCAAGGAGCGACCATGTCCGATCCGGTGTGTATAGGAGACGAAGTTGTTTTAGACCTGTAACTCTCTTTATGTTCGCCAATTGTTGGGAAGGATCGAGATATGAGGCCGAGTGCTTTACAAGCCTGTTGAGATAGGTAGAGCCTATTCGTTGAGTCAGTGAAGTATACCAATTGGCGTGTTTCAATTATCGACGCGCTTGAAGGAGCTGATATTCTCAGCGAAAGTGCGCCTATGATCTGAATACGACGGCAGTCAGCTGCACTCATCTGCAATTTTACTGGGTTCAGATGCTGTGGGCCAAGACCCAGCTTTTCCAGTAGATTGATGCCAGCGAGGCATGACTGGCAGCCAGTGTCAGCTATGGCAGGGAATGTGACAGAACGTGTTGGGTTTGAAATTTGAGGGCTTGAGCCAATGAGACGAGTATCAGATGGGTCATGGAGGATTGAGACATTAACACTTGGCTGTGGGTCAGAGGCTCTTCTTTCCCAGATATCACACAGTTCGTTATAAATGTGATGGTCAAGTGTGACGCTGCTGGCCTCTGGACTTTGGGAAGAGCTGTCATCTACTGAGCAAAGTGTTGCAAGGATAGAGGCCGCGTCTTCAGTGTTTCCAGAATCATTGTGAGCTTTTCGTTTTGGGGAAGGAAAGACCTTACGATCCCGTTGTCGCAATTTCCATTCAGGTTGGCGGCATAAACTTCCAAAGTGATTTTTGATCCCGCATCTTGAGCATGTTTGGCCATATGCTGGACAAGATTTAATTCGATCTTTGTTGCTTCCATGCTTAGATTTCCCACAGTATTCGCAGGATTCGCGTTTGTCACGAGCCCTATCCCGTTGCTTTCGCTGGTAAGAGCTGTTTATAGCAGCAGAGGTGTCATGTTCGGTGAGGCGATGTGCTGAGCGTTTGCCGCTTTCTTTTGCCTCGATGAATTTGATGGATTCCTCTAAAGTTATTTCCTCGTCGGCCTGTGAGAGGAGATCAAGACGGATGTCGTCATCATAGAGGCCCCAGACAAGTGCGTCACGAATCATGGCGTTACTGTAGTCTACATGTGTTTGGGGGTCACATTGGCATTTAACATGAAAGCGGCAAGTGCTAGCTTGCCCACGCAGTCGTGCCACGAATGCTCGAATAGGCTCGTCTCGATCTTGTTGGAGCTTGTGTAGTTGAAGTCGAGCTACCAAGATGTTCTCCTTTCTGATCGCTAGAGACATTATGTTTTTTAGGATTGTGTTTTCATCTGATGTCGATAAATCATAGTATGTTCGTGTGAGGTCTCGTCGCAAATCTTCAGTACAGCAGTCTAAAAGTTGATAAGTAATATCAGGATCAGTTATTCTTGAAGCACATTTATATTCCTTCCATCTTTGTAAGAAATAAGTCCACTCCTCTGCAGTGCCTCTCGGTGCGATGGTTGGACGTTTTGGTTTTTCTACTCTTACAGTCTGGTTGATAGGAGTAGAGTGTAGGGCTTCCTTGTGGAGCTGAAGTAAGGCTACTGCTGCGTTATAGTCTGCATCATCAGGTGTAGAGTAATCACAACCGGTCCATGGGCATTGTACAGAAGGCATCGTTTGATTATGAGCATAGATAACTATCACTCACACACAAATAGAATCAATAGTCATGGGACATTTACTGTACATTTATTAAACAGTAATGCTCATAATAACTGTAAACAGAAAGAAACGAATGTTAATATATGCATGTAATGGGGATAATTATATAAAAATGAGGAAAATCTGAATAAAATTATGGCCTAACCCTAACCTGGTACACATACTACGGTAGTACTTTTTAAATGACCTGGGTTCTTGTTTTTGCGGTATCTTATACTTTCAAATTTTACAAATACTTCTGCCAGGTATCTCAACCTTCGCAACCACCAACAACACAGAGAATTACTTTAGAAGGGGTCAACGGCCAACAAACTTACACACTCACCCCCACAACACCCCCAACAGCAGCCCCAATTCAAGTCTACATCAAGCAAGAATCACCCACATATCAATCAGCTCCATTAGTCAACGGATTTATTCAATCATCTCCACAAAGTGTTTTATCTAATCAGAAGGTAAAATATAGTCGGTCATGTTTTAACTTAATACAGTAACAGTATCTTGGATGCAATACGGCTCAGTTAGGTTTCTGTATCGTTAATAAGTGTTTCATTCATGTTTATATACCTTATATATCTTCTTTTTATTAAATACTTTGAGTGGGTATCAATCCTTCAATCTCTATTCGTTCTATCCCCTTTTTATTTTTTTTTGTTGGCTTCGTTATTGGTTAATAGAAGTTGAGCATTCTTTAATCAATTCTACATCAAGAATTTAGATTTAGGTATATTATGTCACTTTTATTTTTTTTACACTTTTACTATTTTTACATTGTCTTCATGATGTCAACCATCATAACTGAATTCTAGATAATCCATCTATCTGATTATGGATTTCCATAATTCTTTTTTCAATTGATTATTCGAAAGGGAATTATATTATGATTTATTTTTCAGGTGTACGTTACAACAGGTTCAAATTCTAATGTTACGTCAGCTCCATGCATATCCATTATTAAACCTGAACAATTGTTATGTAACAATGGACAAACAATCGTTATACAGCAACCTCAACAACAATCTTCTTTACTAAAACCAGTGAATATATCAAACATGAAACCAGGTTGGAATTTTATTTTGAATTCTTCGACTTATTTTTTTGCTATGAACTTAGCGTAAAGCAAGGTCACACAGACTCACTTGTAGTTTAGAGAGATTGACTCTGAGCACAGTTACGGGGATTCACTAAAATGCCAGGAGCTCTTAAAACTTTAGGAAATCTATCATAGAGTTGCACATAAGTAAATGCAAATTGATGCAAGATTTTTAGTGAGGGCCTAGCAGCTGAAACAGACAAACTGTGTAACTCTCATGCTTATCCTCAGGGTATAATAAATTGGATCTTGTCCTTCGAAATTTTTTTACAGAAATTCATGGTTTGTACAGAGCCATGTTTGGAGCGAAAGGTATAAAAAGGGCAAATAATAATTTGAATTTTACTGCAAAAAATGGTGCATTCGGTAACCGTACATTTGTATATCCGCGAGTTCAATCTATATGCGGGTGCTAAAATAATTTTAGTTGTAATTTTACTACATTCTCAGGTACAGAACCAATGCTGCTTTCTCAGTCTGATTTATCACGTCTGGCTGCTCAAGGTGTCATTAAATTCCCGACCAAAAAAGTTGAACGGAATTTAATGCCGGTTTCTGATGAAAGTAAAGTGCAATTGAAAAGTAAGTTTGGACATTATCATTGTTGCATAATATGAAATTTATATTGTTTTTAGCATGGCTATAATTTGTTCGAACGGATATTTAATTTTGGTCATTCCTGCGTATAACCTAATTAGGCCAATGCACTTTGAATTGTTAATTAACAGGGGAATCAAAATCATTGTCACAAACATCCAAAGCTATCACTCCTACAGTATGCGATATTCTTCCATCAGAAGCAGCAGGAATTATTAACGGTACTTCAGTGTTTGTGCATGGTACAAACAATCAACCACAACGTGGAGAATTAGATGTAAGTGTGTTAATTTTATTAACATAAATCTTTATGGAAAGGTAATAAATTATAGACAAAATTTCTCTTCGATTTGAGCTTATATAATATGTATTGTGTTTTTCGCTTTAGGTAAAAGCACTAAAACGTCATCAGCGAATGATTAAAAACAGAGCTTCTGCTTGTGAGTCAAGGCAAAGACGAAAAGAGGTAAAATGGATGAATTCTATAATCTGTATAGCATGTTATTTTTACACATTGTTGGTAATTTTTTTGGCGCTCCAGAAGTGTGTGTACCAATAGGGAAGTAACTAATTTTGTTTGCCTACTTTACGTCGAGTTGTATAAAGGGGCTGAAGCCCATGGGCATGGGATATATTCACTTGGCTAACACAAACAGTCCCAAACTCGTAATAGAACTAAAATAAGGAAAATCAATGAAAATACTTATGGCCTAATCCTAACCTGGTACACACACTACGGGAGTACCTTTTTTATATTATGTGTTATCCTACACGACCAATCATGGAACAGTGCATTTTTTATAATCCTTCAGTATCTGAAAACATTAGAAGACCAAGTTTCTGAAGTAGCAGACGAAAACAAAGGTCTCAGAGAAGAAAATAACTGTCTTAAAGCAAGGCTTAGAGAATTGGAAATCGAGGTGGGTTGCGTATTAACTAGAATTTTCTAGTTGTATATGAATATTCGTAGTTTTTAAATATTTTATATGGTATGTTACAGAACCAGAATCTGAGGAATATCATCAATATAACACAATCAAAGCAAAAGAAAGCTGCTTGTTTATTAATGCTCATGCTATTTATCGGAATTAATTTCTCTCCTATTGGGTAAGTAATCTAATGTCTTCTGCATTATTTTAGAGGATAAGCTACTATGGGTAATAGTTTTTTTATGCAAGCGTTTCGTGTCTTTAATCTGAGCAAAGTTTTATGCAAGAGACCATTGTTTCTGAGGGATCTCTGGCTTAAACTCATGCCCAGTACTCACCCATGGTATCCCAAATTTGGGTTGGTAATGCCAAAACTGGAGAGATGCCAATTCTTACTCACATGGTATGTGTCAGTGCCTTGTTAATATTATGAAGGCCTGAACACTATAATATTTATGAATATTATATGTCTTATGTGTTTTGTAATCGTAACAGGTTAGACTCAAAAATATTAATATTGAGATATGCCTGAATATTATTTATCAATAAGCTGAAATATTTTTATTCCGATAGGCTACTCTGCTTGGCAAACTTAGGATATGATTTTCTTGTTTATCCAAGTAAATGTATGCCCTTCGGGCATCCTGCAAGGGGCGACAGCCTGACAGGGTGCTCGAATGTCTTTGATGATCAAGCCGTGAACGTGCAGACCGCTACCTTTCGCTACCTATCACCACCCCTTCATCACTGTCGTGACCCTCCAAGAATAGCCATTTCAGTTCAAAGTGTATCAGCGTCGATTTGTCGAAGCAAATGAATTGCCAGTTGATCATGTGGGGGCGTTTGTCCATTTTGGGTTTACCAGGCATTCATTTCATGGCAGGTACCATTTTGTTTATCTATATTTATTATGAATTTCAGGTTATTTGGAAATTCTGACGAGACCAATAATGATCCGTTTGTTGGAAGTTATCCCAGTAATGGTTTAGCTATGCCAGTATCTGGCCAAAGTTCCGTTCGATCTGGAAGGCATTTATTATCAATATTAAATGATAACGACGATAGCGGTAACAATAATTCGGTGAAAATGAGCAAAGCAACATCAAATAGCAATAAGATTAAAGCGGATGATAAAAGTTTAATTCCCTCCAAAACGGAAAGTTATTGGATGGATGATCTTGTCCAAGAATATAAAAACAAACACCTTGAAAAGTAAGAATATTTTTTTTTTGTTCAAAGCTATTATGAATTCAACCATTTTGTTAACCTTAAATTAATTTTAATTGAAAGCCAGCTGATTTATTTTAAAAGTAATGTATTTTACAATATAATACAGAAATACATTTATGTTATTGTGCAGCAGGACTCTTGGATTGCATTGTATTAACCAAATAGATTTTAAAATCAATCGTCCACATAGCTATTCTTTCATAGAATATTTTAAATATCGTAGTTCATATTGTCTCTGACAATGTGTTTGTCTACGCAAAATTTCCATCATTTGTTAGTCTTTGGACCAGTGGTTCTCAAACTTTTTAACTTGCGCCCCCTTTTTTAGAAATTGTCGAGTCTCGCGTCCCACCTCAAAAATAACTAACTAACAATAAGCTACAATCAAAAAGCACGTTGAAAATACATTGATGGAACGTAAATATCCAAAATAAAAAAATGTAAATATCTAAAAAAGGCAGGCAAGATCAAATCTGACAAATATTTTCATTTTCAATTAGCTTCGAGTCCTCTCAAAAAATTGTCTAAGCTCACCCCTCTTGTGCGGCGTGCCCTATCGTATGATAACCAATGCTTTGGACCATATTCATTATCATTTTCATACTTTCTAGTTGATGAGATGAATGGGCTCAGTTTTTTGATTGTTAACTAATAATAATAAGTTCAAATGTTCACAAAATATTCAAAAATTTGGCTCAACTCTGTTGGTAGATAATCTCTATTAGCTCTTTTCTCATTGTTTTAGTTTTCTTCGTCTTTTGAGTGAAACAACATCAAACTCAGTGAAACGTATGTTGAGAAGAAAACTGAAAGAAGAATTAGGAATCTCTATTCCTTTACCTGTTCCACGACATAGAAGGATATCATACACTCGTAAGTTAATATTGATTTATTATATCAAACACATACCAGACAACAGTGAATGAATTATATTATGAGCAGTCACTAGTGGATGATCATTTAGGCATGTTAGGTTCTTGATTTTCATTACTGTTAACATTCTATTGAATTAATTTATACCAATGAATTTTCTTTTTTCGAGATAGAAAATGGCTATTACACTATATTGAGATATAAAAATCGATTTGGGAATCAAGATGATTATTGTCTAAATATACAAATATGCCATCCTGGATATTTTATTCATGTATATGTTCTAGGCCAGTGGTTCTCAAACCGTGCAGCAAAGAGAACTATTTGACAGGGCGTGAAGCTAAAAATATTTCTTAGAATTGATCTCGCTCGCCTTATTTTGGATATTTACATTTCTTTATGCTTTAGGGATTGCGATTCCATCCACGTATTTTCAACATGTTTTTTGAATGAATCATACTTTCGCCGTAATATCTGTTATCTGTAGCTTATTGCTGGAACCACCGTTCCAGGTTATTAAAATAATCCATATCGAATAAATTGCCTGACACAATAATAATAGATAGGTCTATTTAAAGAAGAAGAAAAAACAATTTTAACATTTTTCGTTCACAAAGTTTCAAATGTAAATGATTTCAAGTACTCTGTAAGCTACATTTGTATATTTGTCTTCAATGCTTTACTGCTATACTGAAATGAAAGTTCTTATGTTTAACGATTTTTATAGCTCGTGTTGCGAAACAAAGAGCAGACAGAAACACCATGGCGAAGTCGACCATAAAATCAACAAATGAAAAGGTATTGTAACTTTAATGGCGTCTTTTTTTCTAAAAAATGTAAGAAATCAGAATAAGACGGAATGTCGGAGATTAATTAAAAATATTCAACAAAAATTTTTTTTTAAATTTAATTTTATCTAATTTTATGAAGTTTATTTTAGCCTATACAATAATTTTTGGATTTTTTTTCATGCTTGACAAATTTATTGTCCATTAATTGAATTACACCGAGATAATTTCAAAATATTGTAACGGTCTTACTTGGGTATATGAAGTATACTGGAAATCATTTCTGTATCGGGTATATTGCGAACATTTAATATACCACAGCTATAGCTGGTATTCAGAATGATTGTCTTAGGTGCACAGGTTATTTCCTGTATCATATTGCTTTTTGCTAAGCATCCTTCCTTGTCTTGCGGGTACAGGATCTCATACTATGCCACAGGAAGTTTTGTAGTATGAATGTTCATTCATAATCTTATCTATTATTCAAGCTTGGTTTATATAAAATTCACACCCAGGAATTGCCAAAATGAATTATTCTGCTATCCTGAAAATATAGAGTATCCAGAAAGTCTTAAAAAAAAACAATTGCAAAGGGAATTTATCGATACCTTATATTGTTTTGACCTTCACAGATGTATTAAATGAAGTAAAAATACTTAAACAATTACTGATTAAAAAACAACAAACCTGGTTAAGATATATTAGGAACTGATTTCATAACATAATTGAAATTGTAAAAGGACTTTATGTGGCCCCTTTATTATGGAAATTTAATATCGCATATTTTTCAATATTTGTCAACAAATTCCCAACATTCACGATGCTGATTCTATATTTTATTTTTGTAACAGAACGACCTTACTTCAAGTATATCTCCCATCATGAGGGGTGAAATGAAGATGCCAACATCTTTGCCTCAACCCTGCGAACAACCTCACGTTCAAGACCAATCTCCTGCGCTCAATGAGACCGAAACCATCAGGTATGAGGGAGTGATCGTAGATTGCCAATATACTATTATACTGAACAATACCTTTTTTCAATTTTTTCATTCCTGAAATGAGATTCAAAATCTATTTCAAATCAGGTGGATATCATATGATAACATTTTTAACAGTGGAAATGAAAGCCAATTAGACAGCTTAATTGTACAGTCAGACATGAGAATTTTTTCCAATTGATCGTTCCAAATTCGTAAATAAATTATTAAGATAAGGAAGAGGAAGCAATAAGTGAACAGATGTGCTATCCAGATGATCCAACCCATACAGCAAGGAGTCCTGCAATCTTTGCACACATATCCTTTCCTTGCAGAAGTCGACTATTTAGTTCCACAGACAGTAAAATTTAGAATTCAACGGGATAGGATTTACAAATTTATCCGAGGGGGGGGGATAAGTCGGCTCAATCATATGGCGAACCACCGCCTCTCGTCCGGTTACCAGTCCTTGCCCAGTATGGGATTAATTAACCAGGTATTTGTTTCCAGATTCATGCGTGGTAACAGTTGAATGGTCAAATGCTAATATATACATGAATTTGTAGTTATGCTTTGTTTGGTTATAATTAAATCAAACTCTAAACAATCGGCAATGGATTTTGAAAGCCACATAAAATGTACGGTTGAATTCTAAAACTTTATTTAAATTTTTAAAAAATATATAGATCCTGAAAAGCAATTATGAGCTCTGGTAAATAATATAACAGTTTCATTTGTTAGGAGTTAGGATTTACCATATCTATGATTTTTAACCTGAAACAAATAGTTAAAAATATCATATGTCACAGCTCACAGGGTTCATTCAGCCACATGAAAATACCCTTGCTGTTATAAGTTGTTTCTAGTCATTGCCATCTGTTTATTATTTTAATATCTTATTTGATTTTTGTTTGTAGAGTCAATGATGATTTAACTCAATGGGCCAAACGATATTCTGTTGACAGACAAGAGAAAGCACAAAAGAAAGCCCAAACCAAAAAGGTGACTTCTCCAATTCTAACTATGATTGATTTAATTCTGAATAACGCCATAGTATTTGATCTCATATTTTGTCTTTTCCTCAAGAAAATTGTTACTTTGAATCATTTTTGGCATAATAAAATTTTGATTAAATTTCACTGTAAATGTTTTTAAGTTAATCAATTTTAATCAATTTTTCTTTCTATATTCCTTGTTCCCTTGCAGATACATGTTATATTTATTGCAGCTAACTTCTAGTAAATTGTACTGTCATTATTATTATCACCTAACATTATTCTTACCTTCTAGCTGGTGGAGAAAAAAGTTAGAAATACCAAATCGCCATCTTCGAGATATGACGACTTTGAAAAGTAAGTAGAGTGTCCTATGAGAAATGTACTGCCTGCTTGTCATGATTTCCATGTATGTTGTTTAGTTTTTATTCTGCATTCTGCATTTTCGTACCGAACATGGCCACTGATTTGTACCACTCTTCAATGGTCTGAAATCTTTCCAGTTGGACATGGCCGACAGTGGGATTTTGACCCGAAATATTGAAACTGCAATGCCAATATAAGTATTTCAATTCTCGTCAACCACAGGCAATCATTCTGTTCATTTACACTTCCGTAAGCAAGTCGTTGCGTAAACAATAATGCAATATACACACTTCAATATTTTTTTTGTAAATATTCCTCTCTTTTTTGGAATAGTTTGAAAAATTATCTCTTTGGGCAGTTAGCCTCACAGTTTCAATCCAAAATGATAAAAAAAATGGTGTATCAATCAAATCTTGATTATCTTAATTTTCCTGCATTTCCAAATTCAAACCTTCTGAATAAACATCTTCCATGTGTTCCTCGTTTAACATGGGTAATACTTTGGAATGTTTTCAGAACAGTCAGTTATTCAGTATTGGTCATTCCTGGTTGAGATAATAAATTTAGATTAGGATTCAGTAATATATATAAATACCTTTCATTAAACTATTTAGAAATTTAAGTTATTTATGTATATCATTTTTTATTTCACAGTTCCACTTCTACGAATGAGATTGCAATTTATACAAGACCAAATCAAAAATTTGATGATTTTTTTGAAGCCATCAGCAGGAGAAATGACACTTTCTATGTTGTCTCGTTAAATCGGGTATAGTAATAGTATTATAACAAGTTATACAATTATAAATTATTTGATATAAATAGCTTTTTTAGTTTCAATTTTTTAATCAAGATTTTATAAAATATCATATATGTAAAGCGTAGCTATGGTATTGCTTAGTGCAATTTACTTGACTAGTTTTTATGAAAATGTTATCTTTTTTTCGTAACCGATAGACCTGTCGGTTCTGAATTTCAATACTTTAAGACGAAACAAGTCGCTAGAAGTCTATTATTTTATCTTCTATCATCAAATTCTTTGGAAGTCTGATACACCCCAAATAACATTTGGTGCAATTTTTTTAACATTTGGCTTGAATTTTGCAGTCACGGTGGTAGCCATTTGACCACCATGCTCAAATATTTGCATTGTTCAATTATTTTTCCCCTTTATATTAAAGTAAATTATTGAATGTTGGTATTTTTGTACAGGACCATTTATTATTGCCGGCATCTGTTCAAAATACTTCATCAAGAATGAAGATGGCTCTTGTGATGCCTGCTGTCACCTCCAAAGGTATGACAGTTTGGTATTTTCATTGATAGTTTTCATTTTCTAATTTCAATCGGGATGGTAATTTTCATTTGGCTAAAGCAGGGTTGGTTACTTAAATTTTTAAAGAATAAAATAATGTTTTAGAATATGGGTCATTGAATATCCTCTAAATTGGGTCAACAAAGAGCTTATTGAAGTCGATGTAAATTCAAAGTTCTGATTGTAACAGTATTTCATTAGTTCAAGACTTCAGTTGCTGAAAATTCTTGAAGCCTTGAGAAGTTGCTGGAAATTTTTTTGTGTTTGATAGATGAATTTTGTTATATTGTATCAAATTCAATATGGCAATGACAAATCAAAATTTTGTGTTAATTGACGTTATACTAGCCAAACAGTACCTTGTGTTTATGTAATATCTCCCTGCTCCTACTGGTTGTAAATTAACAGCATCAACTATTTTAAGGTGGTTCTGCACATGATCATGTATCAGATGAATATGAAACAATGATTCATATTGAATGTGAGGTTCTAAACACAAGGATGTTCGACTTGAAACGGAAAGATGTTCCCGATTATCTGAATATTAACCCTAACATAAAGACTATAGGTAGGTAACTAATACCACTTGAAGAAGCTTTAAGTAAGGTTGGTTTATAGCAGTGGTTCCCAACTTGGAACTCTTCATTTTCCCCTCAATGTACATAAAAACTACTTTAATTGCTCGATTTTTAATGAATCCTTAGTCATTATTCGCACTCGCGCTTCTGTACAGTTCAAGTAGTTATGATGTGCCTAAATAAGCTTTCTAGTAGTAATAATAAGAAATATAGAATATTAGTGGTTGTACTACAGCAACTACTAAGCAAAATTTCCTCTTGAGAATAAAAAATTCTCCCCTGGGTAGGGAATTCCTCCTCGATTGGGAAACGCTGGTTTATAGCATGTCGACTATGTCAAATTTTCACAGACAATGCAGCGAATGATACATTATCAAGCGATAAGGAAGGTCCCACAACAAAGAAAAGAAATATAAAAAGGAATTCGAAAAAAATTTGGAAAAAGTCAACTTCTACAAAGAAACAACGAAAAATTAAAGGTATGTATGTGTATTTGAGTTACTTTTGGACAAAAAACTCTTGTTATCTTTTAAGGAAGCAACCAAGTGTAATCCTCACCCTTCTACAAGTTGGTTGGTACAAAACAGCTGAACTTATGACAAATACTAATTTAAATAGAATTAAGCGGAAATCCTAAAATTTAATATTAAAAAACTATTTTAATATTTGAACTATAGAGTTTTGGAAGTAAATAATGTTGTCTTTTCATAAGAGTCAATTACTTTTTCCTATAAGCCTATTTTGTTTGAGTATTACATCCCTTGATACTGAATATTAGGAGAAAAGCACTTGCTTTTCATAAATTGCTTCAGCAAAGTATTTGGAAGTGTGTGTACCAATATGGAGGTAACTAATTTTGTTTGCCTTTTTTACATTAAGTTGTGTAAAGGGACTGAAACCTATGGGCAGGGAGTATATTCATGTGGCTAACACAGATAATAGAACTAAAATAAGGAAAATCGGATTAAAATCATGCCCTAACTCTAACCTGGTACGCACACTACGGGAGTACCAAGTATTCAACCACATACTGAACACTAAGTAGTAGTATGTCACCTTACAGTGAAATGTATATTCAAAATGACTTTTTTTCAAAGAGAAAGAAAAAACTGAAGAACAGAAAAATCAAGAAGAAGATGCTTTTGTTTCTGATGTCACGGACCACGATCGTTTCTATGAAATTCCCCCCACATAACAAATGAATTATTCAAATATCACTTTTCAAGGATAAACATGAAATAAAGAATGATAATGAAGCACGAATGACTTGTAGTACAGAAATTTTTTTTTTTTCTCAATTTTTTTCTGGATTAATAATATTAAAAAGCTCGGAATTACTCTATTGTAGTGGTTATCAAACTTTTTAAGCTGAGCTTCCTTTTTAGAATTTGTCAAGTCTCGCGCCCCACCTTGAAAAATATTAGCTAATAATAAGCTACAAATAACAGATTTGAAGACGAAAGTATGTTTTACTCAAAAAACACGTTGATGGAGCGGGAACAATAAAATAAATGAAAAGTTTTGAAATGTAAATATCCAAAATAAGGCGGGCAAGATCAAATCTAACAAATATTTTTATTTTCAATCAGCTCCACATCCCCTCAAAAAAATTGTCTACACCCTCTTGTGGGACGCGCCCCACCGTTTGATAGCCACTGTTCTAATGTAACCTGATACCAGGTAGGCAACAGAGACGAGACCCCACCACACAAGTTAGTTGAAATGTTGTCTGGCCCTATCACAATATCTGAAACTTTTTTTTCCTAACAAATGAATTTAAAGTGCCTTCAAATTTAAAATTTTCAATCACATGAAATTAATGGAACATTTTTCGAACTCGATGTCAACTCGAATTAGCTCATTTTTTTTTTATCTATTTTAACCACTGTGTTGTCGATTTTGTTTTATTGAGATTGACTGAAAACAATCATAAACACACTGAGTACCCTGACAACCTCAGTAACCTATAATGAAATAGATTTTCGTTTGTCAAAAACCTGTTATTTCATGAGAATTCTGTACATATTTTATGAAGTTGAATAGGCATTGAAATATTTTACTTGTTTTTTCATGGTGATTTGCAATTTTATTTCGATTGGCCTTGTCTGTCTAATTTTTTTATGTTAAAAATTTGCTGTTTTGTAACAGAGTTGAGTTTATCTTCTTGCTCGTTTCTTCTTGTGAATTTGAATGAATGAATCTTCAAAGACAACTGATTTATTCCATTAATTGACAAGATTTTCATATTTACCTTGAAAGTACGGGAAATTAATAATAGGACTTTATTGTATAAAATTGTATCCTTCAGTTCCATTTTCATATGTGTTGGATTATTGAGAAAACCGTAACTGGTAAATGGTTTTAAATATCATCCTATGACGGCAAATGTGTTGATAGGTCAAATATTGTTTCCTTATTGAGTCTTTAATCGGTTCTACAGCGCATGTTTTAATTTCCAGAAGTACTCATTTTACAGGAGTAAGCAGAGAAGTACAACTCTTTTCTGATTATGCCCTAATTTTTTCTCAAAAATTATTAGTTCTCGTTCTAGACTACTTTTTAAAATAGTTTTTTTTTTATAGTTATGTTGTGGTAAATTCAGGCAGAAATTCTGCTTCTAAATAATTGTTTTATTTGTCTATCAAAAGTAGACATGCCATATATTTGAAGCATATTTTTTACCCGTAATATTTGTTTATCAAGCAAAAACAAAAAAAATCTATATAGAATCATGATAATATAATTGTATATTCATAAAGTTTCAACGGTGCTATAATATATTATATTTCATTTTTGCTTATTCATTTTTATTTTGAATGTTGGTGTTGTAGCAATTTTATTTTTTAATTTCTCGTGAGTATTGTATTCGTTTTGTATCTTCAGAAATGTCAGACGATACTACACAGTTGTTGCTATTATATCACATACATGATCTTGCTTCAATTTTTTTTTATTTTGGGCATGTTGGCAGGACATTCATTGTCTTACTTGACTAATTTTCAACATTCTGCCTAAAATGTGTCAATTCTGTCTGCTATTTCTCTGAATCCTAATTATGAAACACATACATCTTGTGGACTCAGTCAAACTTGGTCTCAAGTGGAAGTTCTGTTGTGAGCACCTTCGCTATATTTTTCGATTTAATATTATATTAGGCGGAATAACTGAAAATTAATTCAAATCTAAAAAATCTGTGGTCTCAGTTTGGGAATTAAAAATATCAAATTCCTTTATGTTTATAATTACAAGAATTTACCTAGATATGTTTAATTGAAATCTGCGTAAATATATTACAGAAATATTTTAAAATTCAGCAAATTGTATTTATTGTTGTTGTGATCATCTATGCTTGTTTGTGGTAGTTGTACGAATCTGTGATTATTCTTTGATCGTTTATGAAGTAGTACGGAAATAAACAGCTTCAAGCAAATGCAGGAGTTTTAGTATGTGAGCAAATCCAACTGTCTGCTTTAGTCAGATCATTGTGCTGTAAGTCTAGAATTGTGGTTCCCAATCTTTTTTTTTTCGTGACCCACTTTTGTTGCATAAAAAATTCTGTGGCCTATCTACTTTCTTATGCAAGAGAAAAACTACCAGAAAAACAAGAAATTTTTTTCCCAAAGATAGACACTTCAAATAATTGAAATGAGAATTCCGCCCAGAGCCAAAAAGCAGCAGCATCATTCATTTCAGTCAAAGCTCAACCAATTTATCAATAACTATGCCAATAGGTTTGTGGCCCACCTGAAAATGACTCCGTGGGCCATGGCCCACTTGTTGAGATTTCAGACCTAGAGGATAAAAGCAAACGGGTAAGGTTCTCCGCAGCTGACGACGACCGTTACGTTTGTTGTTCCGAAAGTTGTGTATTAGATTAATGTAGAGCGTGTAATGCAAATGAAGCTTACGTAGTTATACATTAATAAATATCACGTTTACCTAATTTGTTTTTGTCATGTCATCTTATACTACGTTCTCGTATTATTATAAAGCTTTGGGTCGGCATGGTTCTCGGAATGTTGGAATACGTTTGGTAGGGAATTCGATTCAAAAGAGAACCTACTCTTAAATTTTGAATCCCATCACACGTTCCCTGACTTTTTTATGGCAACTAGTGGGAAACGTGAATGCTGTAGTGACTTAATTCTACATAAGCTGTATACAGTGATGAGATTCAAATTTTTTGTCAGCCGGTTCCATCACACAAATGTCATATTTTTCAGCCGGTTCTGTTACAAAAGTCATGTTTTTTCAGTAATGCCAACCGTTCTTTGATCTCATAAAATTCCGTGAGAGGGTTCTATAGAACCGGTGCGAACCGGCTGAATCCAACTACTGGCTGTATACCATTTGAGAATACATTTATTCGTGTTTCAGCGCCATGCAGGCGAAACGTGGCCCTGGTTCCCTGCTTGGCGTTGTCATATAAATTGTAAACAAAAAAAGACGCGTTTTTATGATTGTCGCGCTGAAAGGTTTTAGGAATTGTGGGTAGGCTGCATGCTGTAATGATACTACATTTTGTAAACTTCGTGGGAAGTATAGATGGTGTGTTATATTTACGAGCTTTCATAAAAATAAAATCATTGAATGAAAAAACTTGTCGCCAAATTTGATTGAACGTAGCTTATCTGGCTTACAGTGTCATTCTTATGCGCAAAACACATCAATGCTATCATTGCAAGTGCAAACTTCCCATATGACGTGTCTGGCTAAGCATACATAACAACGCAATCAAGAATGAATGATCCGCGCGTATGTATGTCATGTTGTTTTATTTCGTCATCGGAAGTGTTGTTAAAAGTTTCAGAGCGAGAGCATGTCTGACCAATATTGTTACAGTCAAGCCGGTCAAGCAGCCAGCAGTGATCAGACTTCAGCCACACTCTGAAACAGTAGCCTATTTAGTAAAAAGCAACGTACCGATATTTAAAAAAAATACATTCAAGTTATTTCTATGAACTCACAAAATACCAAGCTATGAGTGAAACGTAGGCTACTCTGATATAGAATATCGCGAAGTAGGTCACCGAGGTCTTATATAATTCGACGAAGCAGTGAAAGAATCGAAAATGCGATGACCTAGATTAGACGAAGCGAGGTAGATAAAGCTCAGGAATTATATAATTGAACAATTATGTTGAAAGAAAGTACAGCTTACCGAAATGCTATGCGGAAATCTACATGAAATTGAGGCCAATTCATATGAAGTTGTAAGGGGAAGTGGTGTGCTATGGCGCTTCTCTGCTTGTTCTATTCTCTTGTATTAGTTGAAGTATTTAGCGGAATATCTCAATATAACTACTTTGGAGGGTAATAATCACTGTCGATTCAAGACCCAATTCAACTCACAACTATGTTTTTTACCATTGTTTTTCGTGTAAGCCCTCATATACTTGCATTTTTATTTAGTCTGTATAATTAATTTGTAGTTTTATTCGCAATAAATATCAACTGTAAATACAGAAACGATTATAAATCAGTATATTTATTATATAAATGGCATCGTGCATATTTGATGACGACCTGAAAGGCAAAAATGAAAAGCTCGAACTCGAACGAATATCTAACGAGGCGGATATGTCGATAACAAGTGAAAATTTCAGCAAATTTCTTGACGAAAAACATCCTCTCTCGTTTTTAAGGGAAGAGTTCATATTTCCATTAATTAAATACAACGAAAATGGTGAGCATTTTATTATGAAACATTGTGTAGAATGTAGATTATGCTTGTACTCTACCGATTTATTATGAATCATCTCAGCATGTATATTAATGCTATGAATGTAACTTACAGCCGATTCTTCTCTTGTAAACGTAGACGAAAAATGCATTTATATGTGTGGTAATTCACTGGGACTCCAGCCAAAGAGAACCGTTGAGTTGTCACAGCAGGTAATCATTTACGGGCATAATCTCTAAGCTAAAAACCTATATAAGTAAGAAGTACCACAGGTAGAAGCTAATAATGATCCAACGAGCTGGTCAACAAGTAATTTACAAAGCAACTTGACATTATGTACATAAGATACACGCAATTGTGTATTGTATTTAACGAGTTTTGTATTGTAGTTTATTAACTATACCCACACATCTACCAGATATATTTAAGGATATAGCGTAGATGAAAAACCGACCTGAAACTATATACATACAGAACATTTTATTTTGCAATTGCTTTTGACCATTTTTAGTATTGAGGGAAATCAGCTTTGTCTTACATCAGATATTTATAATATATAATGCCACTTAAACTACATTCTTTGTATTACGAATACAAAATTACCGTTGTATTCCTCGTGAAAATAGTAATTACTTCATTTACGAAATAGGTACTTGACATGATGGCTCAAGATGAAATCTTGTCGGGGGAGAAATGCTATACCAAGCCTGATCCAGACATGATGTCACAAATGGCAAAAATAGTTGGCGCTAATGTCGACGAGGTGATACTTTTTTGAATAAGATTAATTAGAATGGTATTGATTATTCTGAAATTTCAAGCAAAGCAAAATAGGAAAAAAACAATTGACAGAAGATCTTATTTACAAAAAAGTGATCCGGAAGTCATCCGCATAACGATGATGAAACTATAATATCAATTGCCGTTTGCCGTAATGCAAATATTTATCTTACTAGCAAATTTTCAAACCTGAACCTTCGGTCGTATTGCAAGCTTTCATTTTGTGGATTCCGGAAATTATCATAGCGCGAGCATTTGCATTTTAGTCACTTATCAAGCCTTGATAAATTTTAGTTTCACAAAGTTTTCGTGTGGGAGAAAGAGCCTGAACAAAAACATACACCACATGGACTATCTACTATTATGAATAACTATATAAAATAACAATACATCAAGTTCCCTTTTATGTATAGATCGCTGTTATGAATGGACTAACAGTAAATCTCCACTTGTTATTGGTGTCATTTTATCGACCAACCGCGACACGACACAAGATTTTAATTGAAAGCAAAGCATTTCCATCAGATCACTACATGGCGGAATCCCAGATACAATACCATGGGTTTGACCCAAAAACTAGTTTGATAACATTGGAGCCTCGACCAGTGAGTTTTTTTCTTTTGTGCTTGCTTGATGGTGATACCATACAAATTTTTTCATTACAAAGTCTACTATTTTGACCAACCATATTTGACGTGCTCATTGGGCCATAGTTTTTAATGTAATATGAAGCCTTTATGTTCATATTTTGTGACAAGATGGCATTTAGTGGAAACTGGATTAATTTTCAATATGTACCATATAAAGCAGTGGTTCTCAACCCCCCCCCCCCCCGTAACGTGAAGTAACGTAACAAATCAAGCAACATAATGGTCACCATGAATAGATGCAAGACGTTTTAAACAAGCCAATACAAAGTTCGTCTTTTGTTTGTACGATGGACATTCGTCTCTGAAAAAAAAATATATGTAAGTCAATGTGGGTATTGTTGGACACGTAGTGGACATAACGATCGTTTCAAAATTTTGTTGTTATTGTTATTATTTGTCTCCGTCAACACGTATGGGAGAAATCGCTTTTCTCTTCGAATACTGGACCAATTGCTTTGAAATTTTCAGTGGTTAATGATAAAAATTTTCTCCAGAAATCTATTACTTCTTTTTTTGCTATGACGTCACCAAAATTATGTGACTCTATGTTTCCATATATTTGAGCATAGCTTTCTTGTAATTGATTGAGTTTATTCCTCTTGCATAGGAAGAAGATACTCTTAGGCCTGAAGATATTATTGACTATATTGAAAAGGAGGGGGAATCTATCGCCGTGATTTTATTCCCAGGTGTTCAATATTACACTGGACAATTATTCGATATGGAATCCATTACAAATGCTGGTCACGCCAAAGGATGCTGGGTAAGTCATTATTTTTCTCTTATTTTTATACGGCGTAATTTTTGCGACAAACATTGCCCTATGGCCTATACAAGAAGAAGCCACTGAGACGCAAGAGGCTACTATAATTTCTAAAGATCGCAATCTGTACGGTTCGTAGCCTTGTTCGGAACAAAAGGCACCAGTAAGTCGTATAAAATTCTTTGGACTGGCTAGACTCGTGCTACAGTGTTGTATTTTTTCGAAAGCGTGCCGGTATACTTGCGTATTGTGGTATTACAATGTCTGACATAATCTAATGCTGTTGTTGTCGCTATATCAAAATCTCGCCTTCTATTTTCAGGTAGGTTTTGACTTGGCGCATGCTGTGGGAAATGTTGAAATTCACTTACATAACTGGAATGTCGATTTTGCAGCATGGTGTACATACAAATATCTCAATTCTGGCCCCGGTTGTATCGCAGGAGCATTTGTTCACGAAAAACACAAAAACAATAATTTCCCTAAATTTATGGGTAAGTAATTTGTTTATTTTAAATAAGATAGCATTTGCATAGATGTATATATACGCTGACTGACACATGATTCCATTGATACTTATAAGTAGTATTTATTCAATTATGTATTTAAAAATAAAGCTTTAGTATAACAAAGAGTCATAAACATTATTAAAAAAAATGTGGGAAAAAAAACAAAATTTAAGACGCAAAAGAAAGAGCAGTTCTGTAAATGCTAGTGATGATAAATACGGCGGAATCAAATTAAATGCCGAAATAAAAGATAAAAGTTTATCGCGTCAATTGATTTCCTAAATAATAAATTACCGTGATCCCGTAGTATGCGTACCAGTTTAGTGTTAGGCTATAATTTTATCCCGATTTTCCTTATCTTATTTCTATTACGAGTTCGGGGACTGTCTGTGTTAGCCAAGTGAATATACCCCTGCCCATAGGTTTCAGTCCCTTTACACAACTTGATGTAAAGTAGGCGAACAAAATTAGTTACCTCCATATTGGTACACTTCTGTAGCACCGATTTTACTATGCCAGTAACTGTGAACATATTTACTATTTTACGAACAGATTAGTGTGTACAAGATCTAAATTGAAAAAATTAACTATACAGGACCTTATCAGGGAGCGAATTCTACTGTAATAAGTGATTACGAAATATCGTCTCCCTGTCCCCTAATGATGGCAAGTGTGAGAGCAAGTATGGAAGTTTTTGCGAAAACTACAATTAAGAAACTACGAAATAAAAGCTTTTTCTTAACGGGGTAGGTGCTGCGTCGACTTTATAAGCGTTGATGCTCATGGCAACATCCTCATATTGCATACCAATTGCGTAACTACATTGTAAACTGTACTGGTATCTCCCCCTAAACTTTGCATAAATTATGCCATTGACCGCCATACTATTTTAATGTTGAAATTTGAAGAAAAAAAATTGGAAGTGAAAAAAATTTAAAATCAATCATGAATCGGTGAGATTCGATTAGAGTTTCTGCACGTTCTTTTTCAATAAATATTATGAACAGCATTTTTTTGGTATTATTAGAATTACAAGGACTAAAGATTCTGAAGTACATTACCGATTACATTTCAGTTATCATTTGAAAACTTCAAGTTTATAATATATACATGGTCTACAATGCATTTTGAATATCTGGTATTTAAAATATGTCCGTATGCTAAATGCTTGACTAAAGTAAATGATGTGACTAAATGCTACATTTTTCATGACAGGCTTCTAAAATATCTGATACAACATTATTTTCCAATGTCAAACAAAGAATTAAACCTACCAACCGTATCCATAATCACGCCAGATAACTTCCAAGAACATGGCGCACAACTCTCATTAGTTTTTTCTGTTCCATTAATCGAGGTTTGTGGTTTTACTATTTATTTATAAAAAAAAATTTTAAGGAATATATATATATATATATAAGTTTACATAACTTTAACTAGATTCTATGGAATGTTTTCATTCCATCGACTGTATATTGTCGAAAGAGTAGGCGAAATCAAATTTACCTTTCTCCGTGGCAGCAAGCAACTCGTTAATACATCGATAATGTAGGCTGTACTCCTAATTGTATATGAGGTCAGAACATCAAGTATGTCCCACAGTTCGTTTTTAACTTCGTATATATATACGTTTATTTTAATTATGGATACATAATACTCATAGTTTATGACGTGGTATGTGGTTAATTTTGATACCTATTTTCATAGATTCACAAAGAAATGACGAAACGAGGAGTCGTGTGTGATGTCAGGAAACCCAACGTTATTAGGATCGCTCCTACTCCTCTTTATTGCACATTTCACGATGTATTTCGATTTGTGGAGGTTTTGAGAGAGTCATTTCAAGCAGCTTCGAGCATTATAATTCGAAAATAAAAATTTTAATTCGATTGTTTATTTTTTTCTTTCGTACCACCCATTCCTGCCTGGGCCCTAACTAACGACTACTTTTTTATGAATTAATGAAATTAATGCTAACTATAATTAATTACCGGTAATGAAAACACTGATCACGAATAAATAGTCACTTAATACCACAGTCGCATACACACCACATAATTTGCTGGTAGTCAACGATGAGGTACTGAAAACTTGGGCATTCAGAGCTGACTAATGATTGATTGTTTGCTTTTTTTTCAAATCGTCTCCTGTTATGTCAAAAGAAGGATACGATATGATTTTACATATTTATCCCGGGGAAAGAGAAAGCCGATAAGACAGCCCAGCCATATCGCGAACCACGCCCGGTTGCCATTCCATGTCGGGTATGGGATTAGTTAGTTATTTGTTTTTTGGAAGCATGGACTTGGATGGTGGAGGAAGCAAACCTGCGACCCACGCAGATTAATCAGAGGTGCGGTGGTGAGCGTATTCCTTCTAACGCTTAGCACGATGCGCCACGCCGCCGAGCAATCATTCAACAATTGAACAGCCTCGACTTTCCTATCTCTCTTTGTGGATATCGTTACTTCGGGGAAGGTCTTTCATTAATCTTAACCTAATGCTTTGAGCTATATTTACGACTCATTGTGTGCAGGTTGTCTAGTCAGTGATCAGAGCGTTGGATCTATGTTGGCTTCGCAGGTCAAAAATAACTCATTAACTTGGTTTGACAAGAGACATGGTTCGCAATATGATTTTTAATTTTATCCAAATCCTCTGTCTCGCCATAAATATGTAAATCGTTTCCCATGACACCTCGGTCAAGATCAAAGTGACTATAATATAGTTATAGTCACTTTGGTCAAGATGTAATTAATTGGGAAGGCCATGACGAGAAAAATTGACTCGAACCCGAGATACCCCAGTCTTTTCAAAAATAGTAGCATCGTAAATATATACTACTACGTAGCACACCAAACGTATTAGTGACTCGTCATACATAGCTTTGTTCGGAGTGAAAAGATACAAGAAAGGAATTCAGCACTTTTGGTCGTTGGTACGTAGAAATCTAAAAAATAAATCGATTTTATTACCCACTCCCAACGACTCCCAACATACCGCCCACTCCCAAGATCTAAAAATGACAATCAGTCGTTGATGACAATCAATGAGCATATATACAATGAGTGGAAACTTGCAAAGATTTGCTCATTGTGGCATTGTTCCCTGCATTTTTTACGTCGTCCAGCTAAATGGTTCGTTGCATATTAAGAAAACGCATTGCTCGCTGCCAAAATCCCTTGCTTCAGCCGAGTCGGGTGCGAAATTGGCCGTATTGAGGCCTTTAATTCTTCAATACATATTTGGTTTTCGGTTTCGAAGTATGGTACGCTGAAAGCATACAACTATGAGCATATGCTTATTGGCAACGCATATCTATTAGACAGAAAACGTATCTACATAACAGAATATGAACCAGTCGCCGAGAGGAGTGCGGTTATTTATGTATTTATTAATTGATATAACATGGGATTTACATATTTATCCAAGGGGAGAAGAAAGCCGAAAAGAAGGCCTAAATATATGGCGAACCACGGCCTCTCTCAATCATAGCTCTGTGCTCCATATGAATCACATGGCTCTGCGAGCTGTTCGTTTACTTATTGAAAATACTGATTTTAACTATAAATTACTCTGGGATATCTTGCCATTGAAAACAAAAGCCAGAAATTGGAAGAATAACAGGGAATGAAATGTGTGTATTATGTAATGGAGAACCTGAGTTTGTTTCACATATTTTCATGTATTGTAAATTTACAAAAAATATTTATGAAGATTTTGTTTTAGATATATTAAAATTGATTAGAATACATTTTGTTATCAATATGATTCTTGCATAATATTTAATTTTAACGATCCTTTATATAGTCATATAGATACTGTTGATTTGGATGCAATTATACTTTTGTAATCAATAGTGAGATATAAAATTTTGACCATGAGAAATTATAAAACACCACATTTTGCCTTTCTCAAAAAGCAGATAAAAAGGCAATAATATGTAGAAAAATATAGAGAATTATAGAATAAACAACCCATTTGAGAGGGAATTGAAAAATTCATGTAAATCATTATTTTAAAATAAAAATTATACGTTTATGATGGTTCCATTATCTTTGAACCCGCGTACATTTGAACCCGTACATCTGAACCCGTAATTTGAACCAAGGACAATTGCACCTGTATACTATTGCACCTATGGACATTTGCACCTACGGACATTTGAACCCATACATTTCCACCCATGGATTTTAGCACCCGCATATAGATTGAACCCGCGGACATTTGAACCCGTGTACGTTTGCACCCGCGTACATTTGAACCCATGTACATTTGCACCCGCGGACATTTGAACCCATGTACATTTGAACCCACGAACATTTGCACCCGCGGACATTTGAACCCATGTATATTTCCACCCACAGACATTTGAACCCACGGACATTTGAACCCGCGTATATTTGAACCAACGTATATTTGAACCAATGTATATTATATTTGAACTCGCGTACATTTGAACCCGCGTACATTTGAACCAACGTATATTATATTTGAACTCGCGTACATTTGAACCCGCGTACATTTGAACCCACGTACATTTTCACAAAAAATGTTTGCCTCAACGGCAATTTCCAGTCGCAAATAATTTTCATGTTACAGGCGCAAGCTCAATATTCTAAATTTCAACACTGTTTTACTTGTAGTTAGTTTTGGTGTATATGCATTTACCCGCTTCTACGAAGCAAGCATTTTTGAGTCTCATTGTAGTCCGAAGGATAAACGTCTGTTAACGATATAAACAACATTGTTCTGCCAAGGTCTTTTTTCTTTTGCTGTTTTTTTTACATTGACATTTGTAAATCCTTATCTCATTCGTTAGCCGCGATCTCCAAAACAGACGATGACCTAGAAAGCGGTATTTCGTTGAAATACCTGAAACCATGGCTAATACGGAACAAATATCTCACAGACCAATGAAGTCTTAAATGAGGGTCTTACTAAAACTAGCTTTACAGTAATATTTTTAGTGGTCAACTCCTATAAATTTGTTCTGAAATTATTGCACCGAAAACGCCTACTATGATATCCCGCCCAGCATGAGATTTGGGAGCTCTGTGGCCACTTCATGTTTTCTTGCTAGCATGTTTACAAAATTGTTATATGTATGCATACACGACCACGCTTTACTGTTGAAAATGAGTGTTGTCTCAAATCAGGTTTTGCCATTTTTCCTAAAATCAATCTATAAATCGAATACTATTGTCTGTATATAAATAAATAAACGCACAGATTCTTCGTTTCTAAGAAAATATGAAATTAAGATAATGAATCTATGCCATTTTTGTAACAATATGTTCATAGCCAAATGCCAGTTTTATTGAAGTATTGTTTCATTAGAATGTCAGAACAAAACTATACATAGAAATCGTAAGTCATGTAAATATGTTGAATATTCGAAAGTGAAGAAGTTTTAAAATCATTATCGTGGCCAAAAATGGTTTTTGCTGTTTACACTATTTAGAGTAAATCGAACATATTCAGCATATAGGGTCTGTTAAATATGATATTGCAATTTACAAACGACGTCATAGGTTACGGATTACATTTATTTTAATATCTCAATAAAGTTATCACTCACAAATTTGTGTCGAATGGGCGATCAATTTTGAGATAGAGTAGCTATGGACGTTTTACAAAATAGGAATTTATCAATTATGATACAATAGTTAAACAACAAATCAAAATAATGACGATAAACGAAATTTTACGATATCACGATCAAAGTCAAAATCAAATAGACTGCATTTGAGCTATTGAGTGGAGATACCTCAGCTTGTCGGTTTCAGTTCCATATGAAAAAACTTTAACTGACAACCTAACAGCAAGTTGTAAATACTTTGATCTTTGGTGGGCCGTAACTCCTACATGAGCATTTGCCGCAGTCAGTTTGCGGACCGCAATGTCTTTTCGTAGGCCATTCAGCAAACCCCATATACTCGGATGTTTGCATCGCAACATTCCTTGTAAGGCGTTGTGAAATCTTTCTACAGCGTTTGTTGTTCTTAGGGCCGAAGGCATCATTTCAATCTCTTTGGCATAGTTCCACAATCGAGGGGGAAATCTTGCTTCTCTTGGACGTGAACCCACTTGAGGTCCACGAATGTAGGTAGATTCAAAATATTGCAAAAGTTGATTGCATTTGGGCGAATCTTCGAAGGTGTCGCAAAGCAAGGTGAAGACTTTGGCAACCTCGTTAATGGGAACAGAAGCCAGAGCTGCCAAACTTCTAATTTTCAGATTGAAAGAGGGTAAACATTCAAACTTCTCTTTTAATCGGATAGAACCAACTTTTCGAATTATAGCTTGTGACAGGTGAAAATAACATCCTTTAATATCGGCCAGAGGAAATTGTGCATGGAATGCATTGATAGCTGCTATTTCAAAATCAACAATGATTTTGGTGGGGTTAGCATTTGGGAAAATGATTTTCAACACTTCCAACATCTGAACGTATGTTTCTTGTCGCTTGTCTCGTAATAGGAAATATACGCATGGTGGATAGGATGCGCCCACTTTACAGTGAATTGTATACAACTGGAAGAAAATATCGGGCACCACATCAAATGTACCGTCGCCAAGATATGTGTCACTATCTAGATGTAAAGTTGTGATCGATCTCCAATGGCCAATATCCGATGACGATCCTCCGGGCCAGTGTCATGCAAAATGATATCTAAATATTCGCTCGGAATATCAAAGCTTGCACTTGTAGGATTCGTACGTGAACCATTTTTCTGTCGCCTTACTCTGCGTATATTGGCCTCCAGAGTCGACTTGCCTGGCAAACGCATTAGTACATCTGTTGATCTATTATTCAATACTTCACTTAAAATATATCTTGTCGATGTATTTGATGGTGTTGATGCTGCTTCTTTTAATGTTGCACCGATGATCCCAACTTCAGTCTTAATGCTGTCGCCAGAATGACTATGATATCCTAGTTCTTTTATTACATTTTCACCGATCGTAATAACAGTCGATTTACATTGAAATTTCCTAAACTGACGGCAGCGCCAATGAGTAGCATCTGAAACCCGATCATTTCGCTTACAATATTCGTGGCCTTTGTAAATCAGTAAGTCGTTTCCTCTTGTGGTATTGGAAAATGTAGGCGCCATGTTTCCAACTTATTTTCGCAAAGGGACTTGTCATCTTCGCAGCTGCAACGTCCTGAAGAAACAGTGTGGAATTGTCTGCGAGGGAAAAAGGGCATTGATGCGAGGAAAAACTTTGCGCGGGATCAAACTAACACATCAATTAAAATCCTTGCTCGTGCTCTTCAAGAGTCGTCGACCGTTCAAAGCACAAATCATACTCCCCAATTTTGCTCGCATTCTACAGCGGAACATTTTGTCCATTGAGTCTTATGATATCAACAATTGCGATGACAATGACAGACGGAGTATAATATAAATATATAATATAATTTAAATATATAGAAAATAGTCGTAATAAAGCCTTCGAGTATATAATCGAGAATTCCGTGGTGTTTTCGCAACGTATGCATTTAGAGAAAGTGTACCTTCCAATCCTATATACTATAGTATATAGCATGGAAGGATAAGGGTGTATATGTAAAAACGCTAATATCCGTAAATGCAAATGCCCATGGGTGTAGATGTTCATGGGTGAAAATGTCTGTGGGTATAATTGTACGCGGGTGTAAATGTATGTAGGTTCAAATGTACGCGGGTTCAAATGTACGTGGGTTCAAATGTCCGTGGGTGCAATTGTACATGGGTTCAAATGTCCGCGGGTGCAAATGTTCGTGGGTTCAAATGTTCGTGGGTTCAAATGTACATGGGTTCAAATGTCCGCGGGTGCAAATGTACATGGGTTCAAATGTACGCGGGTGCAAACGTACACGGGTTCAAATGTCCGCGGGTTCAATCTATATGCGGGTGCTAAAATCCATGGGTGGAAATGTATGGGTTTAAATGTCCGCAGGTACCATCTATTAGGCAGAAAACTTATCTACAGAACAGAATATGAACCAGCCAAGTGGGGACCTAGGATATTGTATTCATTGATATAGATAGTTTATTTTGAAAAGTCCACAATCTGACAATACAAACAAATAAAAAATGGAGAGTTCTGGAGAGCGAGCAAAACCTTTAAAAAGTTCAAAACACGATGAGTATCATGTGCCTGCTGTGTTATAGCAAGTAGTAATGTGTAAGGAATTTAATTCACTGTAGTAAATGAATTGCTATCTTTTTATTTGTTATGAGCACACTTGCTGGAACTCCATAATCTATTATTTTAGTTTTTAGTAACACTTTTTATAAAAATGTATTTGTATAAAAACTTTCGCTGTATCCAAATATCTATGTACATGACCACATTATTTATTTTTTAGTAATACTTCATTTAAAAGTATCATAATGTTTATTATAATTGCTATTCTAGTATTTTATCAGTTTTTTGCCTTAAATTTCATTCTATGATACTTGCTCTGTATCCAAATATCTATATGTATACCGGTACTTATTTAAAAATAACCTATTGGGTATCATTGCTATTTCAGTATATTATCAATATTTCGCCTTAAAATTCATTCTATGTTACGTGCTCTGTAGCCAAATATAGATATGTACATGAGCACTTTATTTCATTTATATATCTGCTGGAGAAGGGTCAAATCCTGATCATGTATTATTGTGCGTTACTATCCTCCAAATCACTTGCCAGTCATAATCAAGTATTATAATTTGATGTGTTCAAATTATAGTGTATAAAGAAATCTACTCATGATTTCATTACTATTATCAAATGTTTATAATTAAAGTGATATAATAATAGAATTTTCCCCATCTTTGCTTATTAAAAATCCATGTCCTATTACATTCATTCTTAGTAGACAAATTTTCCAAATAATAGGTATCCTCGCTAACCCATTTTTATGCAGTTGATATGCAATACATGTCAACTTATCAGCTGAATAAATGATGATCTTAGGACAAAACATGATTATTTAGTACTTTTCAAATCAAAAATTCTTGTGAATAATGTATATAGTGAATACGGTATATGAGAGGTATTGAAGAATTTAACACCGAACCTGTTAAATGACCCGAAATGTTGTAACGTTGTCTCCCAGTCAAACACCTGAGCATCTGTTTTTTTTTTATTATAATTTATATATGTTCATGGTTTGACGAACGAAATAAACTCTCTCTCTCTATTAGTTTAAAATACTGACTTCTGGACTTGGCTAATTTTATGCATATCAAAACTTGTAAATATTTGCATATCAAAACTTGTCATTTATTTTGTTCCATCCATGTATTTTCCACATGTTTCTCCAATAAAACATACTTACGCCTCACTACTGTTATTTGTAGCTTATTATTGTTAGCTAATTATTTTTGAGGTGGGGCGCAAGACTTCACAAATTCTAAAAAGGGGGTGCGGCTTGAAAGGTTTGGGAATGTTTGTATGTAGTAGACCCTAACCTGGTACACATGGTTCCGGTGTCTACCAACTGGGTTTACATACTTCAAGAGTACCTTTTTGTATTACAGTTGTGAAACAGAAAAAGCTGAATGTCGGTCTTATTCCATCTGTAAAGTTACCAAAAACTCCACAAAGAATGAACAATGTGTATTATCGATGAAATGGAAAGTGACATATAAAAAATACAGAAGCTGTAGAAAATATTTTGCATTACAAAAAAATTAGTTCACATATTAAATATTTTACATTACAAAAAAAATGGTGCTCAAGTATGTGTACCAATATGAAAGTAACTAATTTAGTTCGCCTACTTTATATCAAGTTGTGTAAATGGACTAAATTCTATCGGTAGGGGGATATTCACTTGTGTAACACAGACAATTTCCGAACTTTTAATAGAACAAAAATAAGGAGAATCGTAACCTAACCTGGTACACATACTACGAGTACCGAAAAAACAGCCCACATAGTAAAAGCAGTTATGGAAATACTTTACATTACAGAAAAATTAAGTCACATAGTAAATAGCAGACGAAGGAAATATTTTGCATTGCAGAAAAAATAGCTCACATAGTTAATAGCAGTCATGAAATATTTCTCACTATTGATTACAAAAGAATAATTAAATCCAAATCAACAGTATCTATCCGACTATATAAAGGATCGTTAAAATTAAATAATATGCAAGAATCATATTGATAACAAAATGTATTCTAATCAATTTTAATATAACTAAAACAAAATCTTCATAAATATTTTCTGTAAATTTACAATACATGAAAATATGTGAAACAAACTCAGGTTCTCCATTACATAATACACACATTTCATTCCCTGCTTTTCTTCCAATTTCTGGCTTTTGTTTTCAATGGCAAGATATCCCAGAGTAATTTATAGTTAAAATCAGTATTTTTAATAAGTAAACGAATAGCTCGCAGAGCCATGTGGTTCATATGGAGCACAGAACTATGATTAAGAGAGACCGTGGTTCGCCATATATTTAGGCCTTCTTTTCGGCTTTCCTCTCCCCTTGGATAAATATGTAAATCCCATGTTATATCAATTAATAAATACCTAAATAACCGCACTCCTCTCGGCGACTGGTTCATATTCTGTTCTGTAGATACGTTTTCTGTCTAATAGATATGCATTCCCCATAAGCATATGCTCATAGTTGTATGCTTTCAGCGTACCATACTTCGAAACCCAAAATCAAATATGTATTGAAGAATTAAAGACCTCAAGTCAAGTCAATACGGCCAATTTCGCACCCGACTCGGCTGAAGCAAGGGATTTTGGCAGCGAGCAATGCGTTTTCTTAATATGCAACGAACCATTTAGCTGGACGACGTAAAAATGCAGGGAACCAATGACATTAAACAACATGATGCGCAACTACGGCATTTTTGGCCGAAGATCGTATCCGATAGCACGCTCCAATGCACATACTTGACGAGACGAAAACGAGCGGATGTGTGCTGCTTTCGAGCATAGCACGGATGGTTTTCGTGCCAGCTTTGACAGTTGTTGTCGATTTTAATGAAATTTTGGAAAGTTGAGGTAAAAAGAAATCGGAAAAAGGTAAGGTAAATACTATTGTTGTATGTCACACACGGGCATAGCACTGTTAAGTACATGTGCGAAAGCCAGCTTTTGTCAACAACTACGAAGTTATTAATTCAGTACGGTACGTAGTTGGCCATCTGCCGGAATTGCATAGTTACTTACCCCTTATGGTTCCAAATAGTTCATGCACCTCCATTTAGATTTTTTAATCAGTCAGGATATATACTCATTGGTCTAACATACTATTACGCATTAACTTTTATTTGCGTATTGAATCAAAAGGTTAAGAAGTTCACCTAACATTACACTCATACCGGTTTATATTGTATAATCTGATCTCTCAAGTACTTGGAGCCACGGAGGCTTGTAAGTTTCTGACTAAACCCCTTTATTAGTTGGTTTATATACCAAATTCAGTAAAACATTTTTTACATGAATCATGAGATATTGGATTTATTAGCTTTCCCATTCTAAATCCTATAGACTGCTTTATTTATTCTTAACGAAAATTAATAAATCTCCTATCTTTCTTCAGATGTGAAAGTTGTGGACGAACCTGTCTAAGCATTGTGAGACTCCTGCAGCACAAGAGGCAATAGCAAAAGTAGTAAGTATATCAATCAAGAAATTAAGCCGACATAAAGTAAAACTTTCAACTATTCGTCTAATCTCAATTTCCTATTATTTATTCACGGGACAACTATAGCAGAAGGGGAGATATCAGAAGTCTGGCAACATATCAGTGACAGTGTGATTCCAAGAAATATAATTAGAGTGCTCCATAAATGTTTGCAATAGAAGAACAACCTATGGAGGCATGCAAAGACATTTGACCCTCCGGTAGAGTTGTGTATGGCCCCCACATCCTGAAGGGCTTGAAAAAAATAACTAAAAATTCCAAAGCGTAAGATTGCATAAGCGATCTTATTTGTAAAAAGACACAAAACACGCCAGACATATTTAAAACAGCTTTGGAAAATGGTTCTTTGGTTCATCAACTTTTGGTAGTACTATGGAAGAAATTCAGGAAAGGGTATTATCGTGATTCATGATAAAATACTGTTATATATATTTTAGACAACTTCAATCTAGACCAGGGATGTCAAACTCGCGGCCCCAGAGAACTTCCACTGAGGCCCTCGAACGCTTAACAATAACTGTAATAGTATTTTGGAAGTTTTTTTTTTATCTAAATGTATTAGATTTTTTAAACCTTTCAAAGTGAAATTGATTATTCACACAGAAAACAATTTACTGAAAGTCGTTTTGGAAAATTAATTTATTTTTTGTTCACATTTTGGCCCAATTAAGAATACACATCAAGCTAGCAAAAGAATACTTGAGTGATTAAATTAAACGCAAAGTACATGAAGAAGGTGGCATTTTCGAAGAAAATGGGAGTTGCAATATTTCTGCATTTTACAAAATTCTCAAGCACATTGTTAGGTCAATATATTTAGATTACCGCAAGTCAATTTTAGTGTATGTATTATTCTTTTCTTATCCAAATCTTGTTCAAAAATGATTTTGAGCGTTGTACATAGAATTTTATGATTTTTTATAATAAATACAGTAACTTGCAATAACAGTGGAATGCAAATATTAATATGTAATTGCATTTGAAATTAAAGAAAATAATAAAACTTAATCCAACTGTTTAGTGTCATCACAATAAAACTATCTTAAAAATATCTTTCAAATATACATTATCAAAAACTGTTTGAGGCCCTTTTTACAATTTCCAAAATGCAATGCGGCTCTCAAAAACCCATGAGTTTGACACCACTGATCTATTCCAGACGATTCAAGCATTGCTTTGGGAAATAATATCACTTCAATTAAATTGAAAAAAATCTCACTGTATTAAATACAAAATCGTTGCTCTCATAAAGGTAAACCAATTCAGCCACTGGAATATATTGGCCTTCACAAAGCAATGGAGGCAAAATTGAGAGTTCATGAGCTATGAACTTTTGTTCTTTTCTTTGTTTTGAACTTTTCATACTCCACAGCCCCTCTTAGTTTTTTTCAATTTTAATTACCATGTGATGGTCATACATATCTTTAACTTGTATTTTCTGTCATGATGTTTTATCTCAATGTGTCAAACTATTAATTAGTGTGCACTTTTTGCTTCCAGATGACATAAATGTATTGTCTTGTTTATTACCTCAGCTTGGAGTATTGACAAGAAAAAGGTGCCAGTAATTGTTATAATCAAAATTCACAATTAATAGGAATTATAAACAGCCAACAATCAATGAGAATTATATGCAAAATCCCCCAGAATAAATTTGTCTTCTTAAATCGGAGGAAGGCAAAACATATATAGGTAGTTTCCATCCACACAAGTCTTTCAAGAAGACTTACTCGAGCCAAACTAAATGAGCATCTTCAGGTGATCGGTAAGGCTGCAAGTTGAATTCAGCCCTGTTAAACTATTGCATAGAAGATAATATTAATTAGTGGGCTATGAGCTAAATTCCTAAATTTAAACAAACCTATCTACGAAGCATTATGTTCCATCGATGTGACCTACGATTACCTGAATATGTAATATGTCTAATAAATTCACCTATTAAAGCAAGTTCGATAGGTGCAAACTTTGTGTTATGGAATTGTATCACAGCACCGTTAGGGGGAGGAAGAACAGTTTTGCTGTTTTGTATGACACCCTCTTTAAATGAAATTTCAATGTTTAAGCGCAAACATCAAAATTACTAATTTTGAACTTTGTCATTATCTGCAAAATGTTCCACACAAATCCTTCCGCTATCGCGTTTGTAATCTTCTCTGATAAAAAAAAAACGTCTATGGTGTCCAAAATTGCTCTTTACAGCTTGTCTGCCATTCCAGCTTTCCAAGCTAGCAAAACTTTTTAGATATAGGGATTATTTTCTTTCGTTACAGGTGCAAAAAGGCAGGTACTACACGTAAAGAAGACGCCGAGTATCAAAAGCGAGCGGAAAACGGTCGCGAAAGGCGACGAGAAATATGTGCATTGGAGCGTATCATGAAATACAATCTTTCGCTCGTAGCCTTATGGAGTGACGTCAGAGTTGCCTATCATGTTGTTTAATGTCATTGAGGGAACAATGCCACAATGAGCAAATATTTGCAAGTTTCCACTCATTGTATATATGCTCATTGTGACAATGTAGCAAAATATTATGTGAGGTTAAAGGTCGGAGAAGCATTAGGTTCGAGAAAATTTCCAACCCGTTCAAGTTCCCTAAAATCAAATTAGTGCTAGCCTATATTCTTGCATTTTTGGACAGGTTAAGGTACGGTATGATGAGATAAATCCTTTAATTTAGTAATTTAAGTGTAATGTGGTATTGGTAGTAGGTACGAAAAAATTGTTGCACATTAAAATTAGGCGACATATCAGACTACCCGCAGCTGTTTTTTTCATCGTAACGTACGGTACGGTAAGTACCGTACGGTACCGTACGGTACCCGGTAAGTTTCCGTATTTTTTTAACTGACAGTCTGCTAGGGCAAATTTAACTTGAAATTTTTCAATTCCAAATATTAATTTTATTTTGACTTCATAATCAGCATAACACAAGATCAAATAATTGATAAAAACAAATAAATGAAAACTGATTACTGGATTAAGAAATCACGAAAGAAAGTAGAACCTTCAGTAAGGCAGGCAGTGATTCACATATTTATTTTCTGTGGTGCAAAAACATTGTACATTAAAACAAATACTAAAAATTGAATGAATACATTGAGAAACATACAATATTTGAACTGCAAACTGCAAAAAAGGCCAGCGCCAAAAGAAATGGTAGACGTGTTAATATTAGGTACCGGTACGGTAACGTATATTTTATTATTTGTGAATGCATGAAGTATTGGAAAATTATGAATCTCCTCCATGCAACCATTGGTGTAGGTCTGTAGGTGGGCAGTGCCCCAGCACCGATAAGCACTGTCTTGTTATTACTCCTCCATAGGCACTGTCTTGTTATTACTCCTCCATAAGCACTGTCTTGTTATTACTCCTCCGCTAGTTTTCTGGTCTATTTTGTTTTATTCTGTTCATCTTGCTATTTTTTTTGTTACCCTCTCGGGCTCTGTTTTATGCTGTTTTGTTCCATTTGCAACGTTTTGCGCAACAGAAAGACAGTGCAAAATGATGGGGAGAAAATACCACCAAGCAGAATATTGCCTTGTTTTCTCCTGTTTTCCATTAGCTTCACACTTAGCCGTGTTTCAAGTAAGTATTGAGACTGATTAAGATTTTGGTTACTATTACACAACACAGTTACAGCATTACAATTAGGTCTACGACTGATTTATAGTTACTGAACCAGCAAGTTGTCCATGATTTGTTAGTTGACTCAACAGGGAAATGGATTCCGATGAAGAGCGGGGAGAATCTGTGTTGGAAATGGCATTTAGCTTGATTGAGAATGGATTTGGTGGATCGTACCAGAGAACAAATCCTAAACGCATTCATGCCCAAGATTTGATCAAGCCTAATGTCTCAGGATGTAGTCCTATAAGCAACTCGGAAACCTTACCAAAAGACGAACTTGTTGCTCGAACAACAGGGAGTACTTCGTTAAATGGAAATGCTGTAATTTTTCAGCAGGAATCTAATTCTAGTATGCCTTACGATAGGCATGTTGCTGAAAATGTTTACAATATGCCCACATTACCTTATATGAAAGAGATGATGGGATACAATGGAGAAGTGTCTCCTGAAGACAACAATGCACAACTCATGAATAACAAGTTAACTTCTGTTTTTCTAACATATGGCGACGAAGCATCTATACCATCGGTTATTGAGATTTATAAGTTTCTGAAACAAAACCTAGTTGAACCTCACGTAGACTTTATGGAGCAATCTATCAGAAACTGCAACAAAAATGTTTGGGCTAACGATAGAATAAGAGAATCTTCATTTATTATTGTCTGTGTTAATGCAAACTACAATCAAATAGTTAATAAGTGCATGGCGACAGCTGACAATGATGATGCTAGTTATGCAGCTTATACCTTTAATGCACTTCAATCCATGTTTATCCATAATGGTTGTTTGAATTACAAAGTCATACCAGTTTTGATTGATGGTGCAGTATTTAGTAGCTTGCCACTGTGTTTTCAAAGTACAGATGTCTATAGATGGCCTGACAAAAGGGTTGAATTACTGGACAGAATTTTCAAAAACTTTTCTAAACATATTTAATCTTATACAGGGTGACCCAAGATAATTTCACCCATAAATTTCTTGACTTCTTTTGAATTACAAAAATGAGAGAAATTTAATCTAACACTTCAACTTGTATAGGATTGTACCCTATAGTTTTAGTTACCTATTACGCTTTGCACAAATATTCTGTTCTTTCTAGAGTATGTTCCAAATAACCTGGGTACTGATTTATTTCCCAAAGTGTTCCCAAGCTTTTTTCAGGACCACCCCAAGGACAATATATATATTTTTCATGAAACTTTAGAGCTTCTTTCACTGGACTTTAGAGTTTGGTCATGTGGTGGTATTAAGTAAAATAAGCTAAAACCAAACAGTGATAGTAGTAACTGCCAAATTTAATAGGTTTATTAAATCGTAGATGATTTGTACATCCATCCTGTACCATACCTCAACCACCCCACCGACCCAATTTGGGGTCTAACCCCTGGGTTACTCTATATTTGGAAGCAGATGAATATATATGTACGTATTAGTTTTATCAGTGAAATGTGGACAATATGAATTATTTTAAATTTCTGTTTTGCCACAGGATTTTAGCACTCATGGCCCCCTGTTTATCATTCCAGTGGTATTTTTATATTTATTGTGTTATTCCAAATCCCGCTATGTTTAAACAATTCATGCTCAACAAGCAATGAAACTAGGAAGATGTAAAGTGAAAAGTAAAATAAGTTTTGCACATAGCATTGTGGCCCCCATCCAACTGATCATTTGGGAACTGCTGATCTTTGATGGTCTGTAAATGAGTTTTTTTTCATCTTAGATACAGTTATTTTTTTAGATTTGGCACGACATTATTCACAATCCTTAATTCTGGTTTGTGTAATATGATGTTAATGCACAGATAGTAACAAATAGATATGGCCAGCTCAATATCAATATGATTTTACATCAATATAGTTGTTCTTTTGTTGCAATATATAAGTCCTGTATCAAATGTTTCATAAAAGATATATATCCTAGTGATTGCCCCTATTGTACTGTTTCCTTAATGTAATGAAATTCCAATCAGCTTTCTAAATATTAATTTTGCCTTCCAAAGAATTGTGATATACCATATCTAAAATTTAAACAACTTTTTCACAACTTTAGCTTTTTATCCATTAGATGCATCTTTAAAATCACCTGCAAATTTATGTTTAAAGCCACACTGTAATCCTTGTAAATAATGGGCTTGATAATTTTTGAAATGTATTCAATTAATCAACTCCGACTCATCCTTTCATTTGAGGTGACTAAATTAGATATATATTGCATTTCAATAATCGTGATAACTTTCCAGTCTTTTTTTCTTCAAAGTTGTGCTTCACCTATTTTTGGTGCTTATTAATCTATTCATATCATGTATTTGTTTTAGTTTTTTAAGTAATAGGTGTGATTAATTATGCCATCACTATTTCTCACTTACGGTCCACATGATGAGAGGACCGTAGAAAAGGTAAAAGAAATTCATGACTATCTCCGTACCGAACAGTCTATCCATTGCCATGTTGACTACAAAGACTTGAGAACCAGAAGCATGAACGTCAACATGTGGATAAATGACAATTTGGGGCGAGACTTTGTGTTGGTGGGCATTGGTAAAGGTTATACAGAATACACATGTAGCTATCAAAGCACAGATGATACTGATGACCCAAATAGAAGTTATAATGGGTCAATATTTGACAGACTGCAGTCTGAAATTATTCATAATGGTTGTTGGAATAAACGCTATATTCCTATATTATTGGACGGTGCTACAGATGATGATCTTCCAAGTATTTTGCGAACTACAACATTGTATCATTGGCCGAAAGACCAGCAAAAGCTGCTGGACAGATTATTAGGAAGACAAGAATTTAAACCGCCTCTCAGAGGATCAAGGCCTATAGCCGTTGTCAAGTCTGTTCTCGGTTAATCTAATGCAGCATATCGCTGATTGTGATTTCTACTAGTATTCGCTTCCTTTGACAATATTCATATGAAGAATTTGTTTTAACTCAGCCCACTGTCTTTATTCTATTTGTGCGAATTGCTTCAAACCAATGTGTTATATCATATGTACTTATACACCTAAAATATATATAAATCAAGTAACATGCGTCACACATTTTCAGAAACTGAACAGGTGCCATCTTTTGGTCTCGGTTTCAAAGTTGCACATGTTTTATTTTTGATTATAGGTAGTGTGCCTTATTTCCATTCATAGAAGATTACATACTTAGCCATTTTTCAAATTTTATCTGGCATATGCTTGGCAGATCATGCTAAGCATTGGGAATACGTTCACTAGCACACCTCTGATTACCCTGCGGGATTAATCACATGTGAGAGAGAGACGATTGTGGTCCACATAACGTAACGTTCGGTTTACAGCTTTGTCCACCATCAACTTCTGGCTATCGGCTATCTATAATCTTAACCGGAAGAGAGGCCGAGGTTTGCCATATGATTAAGCCGCCCTCCTTTCCCCCGGAAAAAAATAATGTGAAACCTAGTTTGCCTCACACAAGTAAGTCTGCGTCTGCCTGAATTCTCAGCGACAAGCTAAATGGCTATTCAATAACCCACAGAAACTTCTTTTCCTTCTTCTCAGGAGATTTAGGCACCTTTTTAACACTTCCCACCACAGATACATTAATAAATATTATGATATTAAGTGCTTTGCTTCATTGGAATATATCAAGGTGAGAAAAAACATTTAGACAATTTGAAATTTCACTAAAGACTAATCATTCAATATAAAAGTGAATGTAATCGTTTGAAGAAAATGGATATCAGGCTTGGGTGAGTTACCTCACCAGTAATGACGTTCTTTCACAGTGGCAAACAAATGGAAAAAACAAGATATATGAACATAACTGGACGAAAACAATTTGCCATATCAAATAGACTGATGCCTATTATTAATGCTACATATTCCGATTTAAAGCTAAATAATGACTTAAAATTTGCCCATAGTCCCAAGGTCTCGATCAGAATTACACCCCGTGGGTGAAAAATCGTCAAATCGAATACAGAATTTGGGTATGTATAGTGTATGCTTAACATGGTTTGGTCCACATGTAAAGAAAATTGAGTAGCACTTATAAAAGATCAACATTTAGAGCGACTTGGCTCCGCTTTCAAAGCAGAATAAATGTCTGTTAATGTAATTGATACTTGAATGTTATTACATTCATTGAATAAAATATTAATTTGTTTTTATAACAAAACGAAGGCAGAAGAATACGGTCCATACAAGATTAATCTTTTCGCAAAAATAGAAATAAATCTTGGGTTATAAAGCTACATTTGATTCCTGTTTCCTTTGTATTCATCCTTTCCATATGTGACTTCTTCTAATCTCACATCTTCATCATCATTTGTAGCGTGCTGTTGTTGTTCTTTGACATTTTTCTCGTAAATATTGAGCCAGTTGTAAGGTTTGCAGTAGCAAAAAAACACATATATATTGCGACAGATCCCAAGATGGAAGGGATTGTCAACTTGAATCTTTTGAAGATATGTAATTCTAGAAAATAGTCAAAAATATCTGGCATTATTGTGGTCAAGGTCAAGGGTGTAGCCAGGAAATTTCAAGCTACGAAAAATTGATATATATGATACAGAAAAATGCTTTTTATTTTTTTACATTTCAAATGGGGGGTTCCAAACCCTTGGGTACGCCCCTAGTCAAGACTGAGGAGTCTGGAAAAATTCACACCAGACTTGTTCAAAACTTGCCGGCTCGAAAAAAAACTTGGCTCCCACCTCCAAAATTGAATTTTCAGCATAAAACTTTGGAAAGCCTTCATTATTTGTCTGCTAAAATTCTTGTAGTTTCCATAGAAAATTTAGACTTGACCATTAAAAAATTTAAGTCATTATTACAATAAGCCGTGGCCATGTTGGTGTAGCATTTATCACAGAGAAGTTAGCTGTGGCCTATTAACTATGATGGAGATTGGAGAAACTTCTTTCATAGACGCAATTCAATTTTTAATTTAACTGCAGTATTTTCGACAATACAGGACTCAAGTTTGTAACTGATTGTCGGGAGATTCCAATAAATAAAAATGTTAGTTCTATGCATACGTAAACATCAGATTTTACACTGTGCATGCTAAAAACTCAATTGACAAACATGAGGGAAGACTTGATATAACAGAGATTCATATTACCTGTGTCTGCTCATACTCTCCCACGTTGTGTGGTTCGAGAAAACCATGTAAGTGTGTATCGCACAAAGAGATCCAACGACAAACAAGAATATGGCTAATATTACATCAACCAATAATAAGAGTACATTGTTGTGAATCCATTCTTTGGAACTTGAAGAACTTTTATATCCAGTACTGAATAAATGAAATTAAATTTTGATTAAATATTCATTCAACTAATTTTTTTCGTAATTATAGTATATAAGTTGTTATATTAACAATGCAATAATTTTATATAAAACATATTCAAATTGTCACCAGGGCAATTCAATAAGACAGGGTTGACTGCTCGTGGGGTCCGCAACTATATGAAAAGAGTCTGATTGATTTCAATCCAAAAGCCATTGCATCATAGCGGATAAATATCCATTGCTGTCAGAAACGACAATTAATTATACATGTGTGGGGCATGAGGCACAGAATTGGACCTACAAGTTTGCTTGTCACAAATTGCTCTGAGAATAGTTAAATTTTGCAGTGAAAAGCAACTTCATCCATCACATTAATTTGTTTGTGTTGTGATGTAAATGAAACATTATCCTCCCTCTTTGGTTAGGCGCAGAAATTGATACAGCATAAGATGGGGGTCCATCAAAAATAATGTCCACAAACAGGGGTCCTCGGAAACACCGGACTAGGATAACCTAATATTATCACATTAGTAAACCAGCATAGGAAGTGAGACCTGATATAGCTACAATGTATGAGTCTGATTATATCAAAGCATATGATTTATGACAAAACCGTTCCAATATCAATTTTGTCACACAATATTCACTGTGATAAATTGCGTTATTTTAGAAGATCGGCCAAGCTTCTGTCCTCAAAAATTCAAAGGGTTTGTTGTAATAATACATTACAAATTACTAAATGTGTTACCGTGCCAGAGTTAGAACCAGTTGAGCACTGGGCATCGGAAATTCTCGCATAAAATGACAATGATACACAAAATGGAGAGTTGATAACACTTACGTTGATATGTAAATGCTCCATGAAATTAAGAGAAATTCATATGTTAAAAACACCCAAAACCATCTGTGATTTCTTTCTCCAACACAATTTGCCACCCACGGACAGTGGTGATCAAATTTTCTCACACAGTGTTTACATTCTCGACAATGACGTGCCCTCAATGGTCTCTGAATAAAAAAATGGTAATCTATACTGAAAAACCTGCTTTCATGTAAGATGCATATGTCAATCAATGAAGAAATTTGGTCAATATATACCAGATGAAAACACAAAGAGTATTCACTCTTGTATCCCTAGCAGAGAAAATGCTTGCAGAACTTGGAAATGAAAACAGTTCTCAAATTTCTCAGACAAAAAATACTGTGGTACTGCGATTCATATAAAGAGTTCATATATTGTTGTGACTTAATGATCAAATTTACCTACATAATGAATCAACTTCATTAAGCAACCAAATAAGATAACTGAAATATTCTGATATCATTTCTGAGTATTCAAATGCGGAATCTATTATTTGCCTGACACATAGTCACTTTGGATACATGAAATGTTACAGAATTTAATTTGCGTTTTTTGCACTACTTATTACCAGTAGGCTATATGACATATTTATACGCCTTTTGCACTGAACAAGGCTATGCTGAAGAAGTAACTGGGATGAAAAAGACTACTATAGTTTGGAATGTATTACACCCTGGATGAGGAGGTGGGCATGGCATGGTAATCTGCGACACCATCATGGTCAAGTTTAAAGCTTAAACCACTAGGTCACCATGCCAACCAAGTATTATTGTTGCCTTTATCATTTTGATAAGCACAGAAAGATTGTTCAAAAAACTATTCATCAGTTCAGGTTATTTTTAATGAAAACAACAACTAACTTCTAAACCACAAAATCCACATCTTTGATGAGGTTCCAAGTTGAAACGATTTTTATCAGTTTTTCGATTTCTTGATTCAGGTTCATTATTTGGTAACATGCTTTGCTTTTCCTCTTCGGATGAAAAATTAGAGTTTTCGTGTTCATGTCTGTGCGATCTCATTTCATATAATTCAACTTCATCATCACTATCATCCATCACAAGAGAGATCTGTAAAAGATTATGACAGAATATCTGTAAACCTAATAGTATAACAGTACTTTATATCAGTGTTTCTCAATGTGATTCCTTTGCCCATAAGAAAGGAGATTCAAGCTTGAATCTGGAACAAAGTTTGGAAGTTCAACTTGACCTGATGGATACATGCAAGGATTAGTTTGGGCATTGACATCCGAGCATTTTTGCCCCCATGAGCGGGGGAGGCCAGGGTTACTGGCAAATGAACTGAAAGTACATAAAACAATAATTCAGGTAATTAATAGAAAAATCACAAAAGAATATACGGTAGGTTGAGAGACACTGCTTTATGTTAAATAATACCACAAAGTGACCAACACCTTCTTGATAATAGATTTCTTGTGAAAATTGAAACGAGAATATCGGTCAGAGACCGAAGACCTATCGATCGAAAGTTAGGGGATCCCCCAAAACAGGGCTCTTACTCCATAGTGACACCTTGTGTCCCATCACTAATTAATTGATAACTAGCTAATTATACGACATAATTCATTCAAAATCAATAGGCTTCTGGTTCGACATATGATGAATGCACATGCAAAATCTGGAGCAGATTCAATGTCGCTTTCGTGAGATATCGCGTGCATCTAACAGACAGACAAATACCTATCGATAAGTAATAAACGAAGCGACTGAAATGGGCCATTCTCAAGATTATTTTATTAATATTAGAAGAATTGCGTGCATTCGAACAATTCACAGATTGCATATTTCTACCGACGCGAGAAATGGCAGCTGCATCAATCTAACCTTTGGCAATTTGTATACTATATATCCAACCTGAGTTTTACAGGGCAAACAGAAGAATCTGTTTTGCAGTTAGGTTTTTATGCTATACAGTTATGTTAATAACGCTTTGTCTGCTTTTATAAATAGTTATTAAAGAAACCTAATATCCACAATTCAGTTCAGTCTCTGGCAGGTTTGTCACTGTATTTTCACATCATCACACACTATGTGATACGATATATAAGAACCCACTTCTACTAGAGGTCAATAACAGTATAAAGCCAAGTCTAGTAAAATGATAGATTTGAAAAGCACTTCAGCGATGGCCAAAAATTAAATGATTTACTATACTAATGGTCTTTCGAATATTTATATTTTGGGTCAAGTAAAAAATAGACATTCACAGAAATCATTGCATATTTGTATAAATTGGATTTGGTAGTGCAGAATACCGTAGTTTTTTTTACAGTCAAAAGTTGAATGATGGCATAATTTTAAAATCATAATATATCACAAATTCGTCATATTCTACATTTACAGCATCCACGAAGCCACTGTAATAGTCAAGCTCAATTTTTTCATAATCATTGAAATATCATATTAGACGGTTAGACCATATGCAAACATTAAATGTCTTTTTTATTTGTTTATCATACCTCTCTCACGTCTGAGTCGGAACGTTTCACATACCCAGGGTCCATACATGATACAGTGAAATACAGAACTAATGATGCAAGAGTAACTGAACCAAATGCAATAGGAAGTGAATATGCACCGGAATCAATATGTGATCGTAGTACTGAAACATAAAAGCAATATGTTCACTAATTGAATCAAAGCATAATTAGTTAATCACAGCTGTTTAATGATGAAAATAAAGTGCTTTTATCACATCGATTCAATACAAATTTTACATTGGAATTTTTTAATGCCTATGGCGCTATACTTAGACAACAAAGAATGAAAACAGGCCCTATGATTTAATTTATAAATTCCCTTACGTTGCATTAAATGAAATGTAGAGGGACGCCAACTAATCTGATTGAATTAGCAATTATTTAAATTGACACATGATAAGTCGAGCATGAATAATTCAGGAAATCAATAGAAGGTGAAGCAGGGGTTAACTTGTCTTCGAGGGGAATCAATTCTAAATAACTCATGGGCAAGGGTATGTTACATACCAATTGAACTATTTATATACTATTTCTATTAAAAAAAAATTGAACCATTTTGACTCGTCCCTAATCCATATAAACTAAAACTTCTTCCTAGTTTAATTTAATATTCAACAAAGTTTAAATTAAAAATCAATATGCTCTTACAAGTTACAACATATGGCTGAGGAAAGGAGTGCTTGTTAGTTACTATAGAATCAACAAAAAATATTTTTTGATAGCAATCTCAAACTTCCTTGAGAAACTAATTAACAGATTAGCAATATTAATCAAGTGAGACACAATAAATATGTTGGTCATCATTGCTGTAGTGCAGATTGGAGTGAAAATACAGCAAAAACCTCCTGCATTTGGAATTCCGTAACCAAAAAAAACGTGACAAGAAGTGCCAGTATAAATAATTAAAAAGGTCAAAGTTATTATGCATCCTTGATAATTTCTTAGGGAATATACCATAAGTCATTAAAAGTCACCATAACCATCACCAATATATTTGGCTTCTTCGTTAACAAATGTGACTGAGACAATAATATTGAGTTTTAACAGTCTTAAATGAATTTAGATGAAGAATTGATAACATTTTATATTATTGAATGACAAAATGTTGAAGGAAAGTTGTATTGAAAAATAAAATAAAAATTTGTCCAATGCGCAATATGTAAATCTGAAGCAAAGATATTACTCAACCATAAACCGATTTCGGTGGATGGATTTTAGCAGTCAATGATTTAAAAAAAATATAATATATTATCACATTTGATAAAGCTTAATTCAATTATCTATGAGATTATGAGTCATGTACACCCACGAACGTGTCAACAAACAAAGTGGAGAGAAATGTAATTGCTGTCAATTCATCCACGATACATACTGCTAAATAACATCAAAAAATATTTCCTTTATTGAACATATTCAAATGTTAACAAAACTTTTTGTTGTGTTTTGAACCATTAACACAAAAATTGGTAATCATTGATAAACCATAAACTGATAAAACTTACCAGTTTGTGTTCCCATGAGAGCAATCATAATAGCTAGGGTGAGAACAACATGTACGGTGCGTGAGATTACTTTTATGGTACCATTGCTTTTGCCTTTTTTGAGATTATCCGCCATGATACTGATTCAATTTTGATAGCAAACATCAGAATAAGACTCAGTAAATAAGAGCAAACCTCTTACAGGGCTCGCTAATAGTTTCCAATGTCTTCCTAGCTACGAATATTTTATAATATTATCCACTAGTCTAATATATTTATATAATTAGTCTGTTAGAAATAAAACGATATCAGTCCATAAAAAAATCTTAAAACTTCTATTTTATAAATCATTCATAAATAAAAGAATAGTCATACAGACATAAAAAATAGCTCTGTAGCTGGGTTTTAAATAATCTTACGTTTTTGCCAAGTCACCTTAGTTAAATTAATTAAAGATTGGCAAATACATCAAATGATTGATGAGGATCAATTACAGAATTAGGATAGGATTTTTAACTAAGGTTACTACAGCCAACAATTTGCCAGAATTCGTGGTGTTCAGAATGTTAATCATGCATATAGGATAGGATTTACATATTTATCCCAGGGAGAGGAAAACCAATGAGACGGCTTATTAACCATATGGCGAACCACGACCTCTCGTTCGGTTACCATTTCATGTGTCAGGTATGGGATTTCATGTGTCAGGTATGGGTTAAGCCTATTTGTTTTCAGAAGCAAGGAGACTCGATGAGATACGCGCCCCGGGCAGCAGAAAAGTTTGACACACCACTTGCTAGAAGCTTGATATCAATGTGATTTCACATCAGTATAGATGATCCCACATGTCGTGTATGGGTTTTCCCACCCGCGCTTCGCAACAGCCCTGTTCAGAATGGCCATTCGTTTGGTTTTGGGTCGTGAGTATGCTCGCAATCATTTCGACTGAAATTCTCTTCTATTTGGTAAACCTTGGCCGGGCATACATTCCCCTTTCTTCGCACGGAACATCTCCAGGTAACTGTAGATAAAAAATATTAATTGGAAATAACCTTTTCATTGTACTAATTAACATGCGATTTACAATAACTCACCACTTCCGTTTAGACTAGTTCGAAGCACCGTATAAGAATACCCGTGCCTCTCATACAGCTTGGGGTGGTTTCGTTGACTGAGGCCCCCTTCCACCACAAAAGTAGCCTCAGCATTTTCGCTGGATAGGTCTCTGGGTCCAGACGCCTCTATGGATGACTCTACCACCGCGGAACATCCTGCAGGGAATGCAAAGATTTCTTCTTTCTGTAAAATATAGCAACAAGTTGTCATATGTCTTACTGGGTGCAACAATGCTAAGCTCTCTAAATAAGTAGGGAGAGAGCATATTTACCATGGGTATCGGACTAATCTCTGAGCATTCAGAGTCTGAGTAATCAACAAGTCGTGGAATATCTGCCGGTGGGACTGCACAATTTGAAGAATCATTCCATTGACTTTCTACCTACAAAAAAACAAGATTATTAGAATTTTTCGACACAGAATCTTTTGTACTTAATTTTGCGTAGCAGCCTAAATATTTCCAATTAAAAGTTACATCCTGACTTTTCAGCAATCTGGACATTTCTACTTCAGTTTTGTTGTCACGTCTTTTGATAGCCCGGAATCTATATCGACGAGACACAATGAAAACGTATCGAACGCGCCACTCTCAGCCCCTTTGTCCACAAACAAGACATGTGCATAAATCACTTCTTTATATTCTTGGCAAAGAACGGCGGTTTTCTTAAATAAATAAAACAAAATTGATTAACATAAGTCAAAGCATATAACAACAACAAAGGCAAATTTCTCACCACACGTTTTCCGATCCGGGAGGCTAATACAATTACAATATATAACAGATAAATAAACAGTCCACAATACAGACAAATATCTGCGACTCTTTACACGACGATACTACACGACGAATACGTGATGCAAATGACCGAAAGGAAAAGGCTAAACCAGACAATAGATAATAATACTAATTTACGCTACAAACAAAGGGTAATAATGGGTCTACAATGATTGGGTGCAAGGCAGAGCACGATGCACTGCATACAGTGGCAAAATATACGACAAACGTACGTTTACAACGTAACATACCCCCACCCGAATATATGACCCAGGGAATATATTCTAAAAAATTAAACGTTGTAAATGAAACAATAATTCGATCCACTAATTTTGGTCTTCTAGAAATCGACATAGTTTAGTAATGGGTCGTCTGACAACATTTGTGCCGGTTCTCACCAACACTGAGCGGACGAGTCCATGTTTGTCTGGGAAGGTATTTATAACCCTTCCAACAGTCCATCGACCGCGAGGAATCGATTCATCAACTAGCAGAACCATATCTCGACTTTGAAGTTATCACGTCCTCTCGTCCATTTTGACCTTTGTGTTATTGTTGGCAGGTACTCTTTAATCCATCGACTTCAGAATTCATCAACCAGCAGTGGCTCCAACTTCTCATGAGTAATTGATTGAGCTGTCAACAATACAGATAGAATTCGTTTAGTTGATTTAATCATTCTTTCAAAAACGCCACTGGCGTATGGAGGATTAAAGTTAAATTCTACATCACGTTGACGCAGATAGTTTGCAATACTTTGCTCGTTCCATTTGTTAATTGATTCTTTCAATTCGCGACAAGCACCTACAAAATTGCTTCCATTGTCGCAATATATGTGAACAGGACGACCTCTGCGTCCAGTAAAGCGTCTCAATGCGTCAATGAAGTCGTCTGGCTCTTTGGGTTTATCACAGGATGATGTGGCAATAACCATTTTGTTGGATAGATGTTCGGCGACCTAGGACTGTCAGCTATACGAGCGTATCCTTTATCAACATAATCATTCAATGTCTGAATATATTTTTGGTGCAATGTGTCATCTTTTAAAAGACGTCGCTTTAACTGACGAAGGCGATTCTCCGCCACTTTCTGATTACATGGTAACTCGCGATGATTGATTTTCCACAATAAAGGTAGTTCGTAATGTCCATCAACAAATTTGAGTTTGTCTTCCATGCAACTACGCGCTATTCTATCTTCGCGGGAAGTTTTAGTGTCACAAATACTGGGGACGTCAGCAAAATCCGTACGCCAAAGTCGCTCAATCTGCGACGCCAAAGGATTTGTATCAACGAAATTAATGGAAGTGTTTTCATAGACGGTCAGAGACGGACCCATAAGAGACCAACCCAGAGGGGTTTTCACCGCAGTCGGCTGTTGACTCCGACCCTTTCTAAATTCCTCCCACACAAACACTTCGGGAACATCCGCTCCTATCAGCAAAGTCACTTCACCGTCGTGTATTCGAGGAAAGTCGATATCAGACAAATAGGATAGCTTACGCAAGGAACTGCGCGAGGGTAGCTTATTGGGCTTTATGGGCAAGTTACTGACGCACAATACATTGGGCAATTCAATGCAATCGTCATGTCCGTCAATTTCTTTAACGAGTAGAGGGGACAACTTCTTTGCTTTAACACATTTGGGACGATTACCAACAGTTTGCAATGTAACATCTATAGGCACCCCGGTTAGATTTAATTTGTTCATCAATTTCACACTACACATGGTGGTTGTAGAAGCACAGTCCAAAAGAGCGTATGTATCAAAAGCCCTGTTGCCAGCAGTTACTGTCACCGGGACGATATTCATGTAAACACCGGTGTTCCCTTGTTGCTTTGCGGGCGCCAATTTATTAGCGTGAACGTCGTGATCCGCATGGTTCATCGAGGTACCGACGGAACAAGTCTGTTTACTAATACCATCTCGCCGTGTAGGTGTCTCGAAATCGCGATGCAACAAAACATGATGGAACGGATACTTACAATCGTGAATGGGGCAACTTTCATTCTGGGTGCACTGTCTAAACATATGCCCTCGTCTTAAGCATTTGAAGCACAACTGATTCCGTCTAGCCACGTTATATCGTTCGTACCATGAAAGAACTTTAAATTTCTTACAGTTGAATAATTCGTGAGAAAAATTACAACACGGGCAGTGCCAATTTGAACCACTAGCAGAAATAGCAAAAGCACTACCTTTCGCCTTAGAATTTTCATAATAATTTGATTGCCTTCTATCTCTACGGGCAAAACGAAAGTCTGATCTTGAAACATTAGCTTGCTCGGTGACAAATTTAGAGAGGTCGTTGTAACTAGCTTCACGATCCTCCGTTTCTAAAATTGTTGCCACTTTGAAATCCCAAGCGTTTTGCGACTCTGGTGGCAATCGTTTAACAATGGCCAGCAAATTGTCAAAATTATTAAGATTGTCGTACTCACTGATTTCTTCAAGAACTAAGCCACATTTCCGCATCAGTCGCGCATACGCTTGCATACCTTTCGCGTCGTCAAAGTTCAACTTCGGACCACGCTTCAACCTGTCCAAACAGGTGCGGGAAATGACATGATCTTTACCATATTCATTCTTCAGCTCTCTCATAGCTTCGCGATATCCGCGACTCGGTTCCATCATTGAGCAATGATCAATGGCATTTTTCGCTTCGCCCTGGCACAGCTGTAACAAATAACTCAGACGTACGTTATCATCATTCACAAGATCTGTAACATGGGCCTTAAAGTTGCGGATAAAGGAATAATATTCCATTGGATCACCTGAAAATTTTGCAATTTCTGGTTTGGGTAGATCGACAGTTCTGTGATGTAAAGCATGGTTCAAACGTGGAGGCTCAGGATTAGCTGAGCTACTATCAGCTGTGTGTGTAGGCAAAGTCGGCAAACGCCGTGGAGTATTTTCACGACCGTTATCAATGAGCTGTGATTTAGGTGGGAAATCACGGGATTTCACGCTATTGTCGTGCCTAATTCTATCTACTGTTACCCACCGCAAAAATTCGTCATCGCTCATTTCCCAAACCTTTGATTCTGTTTCAGCAGCCTGCAAAGCGTGTCTTGTCCGAAGCTTACGCAAGTCGTCTTCTAAAGCTGAGAGTTCTTCTTCTTGACGGGCCTTTAGGCGTGCCAGCTCCAACTTCACTCTTGCATTCCGGACGGAGAAAGTAGCTGACGCTGAAGAACTCACGTCGCTAACGTCACTGGAACTCCTGCAAACATCTAGATGAGTTTTAAATTTATTAAAACTGCCAGGAGCATTGCTAATCATTGCCTGATGTTGGTCATCCGACCTACCACCGGTTGCCATTATTGAGAACCCGAATTAATGTTTGAAACCCTTTGGTTGAAAACTTGAGAATTTTGGTATTAACGTTAATATCATTGAAAACTTCACAAATTATGTTTGGAGACTTGAAATCGTTTGAATTTTGAAGCCCGTTTGAAAACTTTTGTGTCACGTCTTTTGATAGCCCGGAATCTATATCGACGAGACACAATGAAAACGTATCGAACGCGCCACTCTCAGCCCCTTTGTCCACAAACAAGACACGTGCATAAATCACTTCTTTATATTCTTGGCAAAGAACGGCGGTTTTCTTAAATAAATAAAACAAAATTGATTAACATAAGTCAAAGCATATAACAACAACAAAGGCAAATTTCTCACCACACGTTTTCCGATCCGGGAGGCTAATACAATTACAATATATAACAGATAAATAAACAGTCCACAATACAGACAAATATCTGCGACTCTTTACACGACGATACACGACGAATACGTGATGCAAATGACCGAAAGGAAAAGGCTAAACCAGACAATAGATAATAATACTAATTTACGCTACAAACAAAGGGTAATAATGGGTCTACAATGATTGGGTGCAAGGCAGAGCACGATGCACTGCATACAGTGGCAAAATATACGACAAACGTACGTTTACAACGTAACATTGTTGAAACATTTACGGTGAAACCACCGAACACAAATGTCGCAGATGAGGTCTTCTTGCTTGCTGGTGACAGTAGACTTGCATGCGCTGCAAACCTTCAATGAGTCCATCATCGTTTTAAGGTTGAAAATTGTCAATACTATCGAAACTGGCGTAAAATCGTAGATACAGAAATATTTCAAAGTTATCTAATTCGGAGATAGGGAGATGGAACACGCCGCTTTTATCTCCAAATTCACACCTCTGCTATCTGTGACTTATCTCGTGATACAAGTGCATACCGGTATACAGATATAGAAGATGCTAAAAAAAGAAGATTTCAGCTAGGCGGTGTGGCGCATTGTGCTACAAGTGCAGTTTTAAGTATTCTGTGGCGTCTGCAGCAAAATCATGGCGGTATTTCCATACCTTGGCCGCTACAGCCAAACCTATGGCGACTGATTTTTAAGCTGCCACAAACCATTGACGAGCTGCCGTTACCGTGGCAGCAAATTGAAAACCAATGGCAGGTAAAATTTTGCTTCTGCAACCACGGGAGGTGGGTCGTAAAGATAGGGTTGTCCCTTATGGTAACAAATATTGGGTAAGTTGGAACGTTTTTCTTATGGATAAAGTTTTGATGGATTTGGGGTTAGGGTTTAAGTAGATATAATTCCGCATGATCCGTTGAAATATATATTATGGTATATTATTTTGTGAATATGCCGTTAATACTGATTACTGAATAGCGCTATATAACCATGGCAAGAGCTGCCGCGGTTCGTATGTGGCAGGAGCTGCCATGACTGCATGAAGTGGTAAGAAGTAAGAACTGTGCCTCTCGTGCTAAGCGTTAGGAATACGCTCGCCACCGCATCTCTGATTACCCTTCAGGGGTTCGCAGGTTCAAATCCCGTGCAGGGATGATCACGTGCGAGAGGATTGCTGGACCCCTCGCCGCCGTAGGGTGGTTTACGTAACCGCTGTCTGCTGGTCGGTTACGGTTTCCTCCACCATCAAGTCCATGCTCCCGAAAACAAATAACTGGCTAACTAATCTTATAAACGACCTGGACTGGTAACCCCACAAGAGGCCGTGGTTCGCCATATGATTATGCCGTCTTATCGACTTTCCTCTCCCCCGGGATAAATATGTAAATCCTATCCTAGCTACAATTAAAAAATAAACCAATTTTTGCCACTGGACATCTGTCATCTTTTAGTGTTAATCTTAATCACATCCGCGCATACCGATTCTCAAGGAGCTGACTTCGATGACCGTACCGTCCTGTCTGCCTGTCCATACCAAAACAATTTTAATTGCTGTTGCTATTTTATTGATGATTGTATTTTTTGGTTGACGAAATAATAACATCTCTCTCTTTCTCTCCCTTATGTCCGAAATAACTTCTTATCCCTTTTTAGATAATCTAGCAACCTATCGAAGCATTGCACAAAAATACACAACAAAACCCGAACAGAAAAATACGACCGAAACTCGAAACCGAAATTGTGGGCTGGAGCAAAGTGTAAATGAAACAACATGATAGGCAACTGTGACGTCACGCCATAAAACAACGGGCTTGTACTTTATGCTACGCTCCGATGCACATACTTCGCGCACTCTTACCCGTTCCCCTTGGCCAATATGCATTTTCTCTACGTATAGTCCCAAATTTGTGTGCGGTGCCAGCGAAACGGTTTTGCTCAGGTGAAAAGCTCGAGTTGGTAAACTAGCTGGAAAGAATCATGTTGGGCATCAGAGACGATCCTTTTATCAAAGATCTTTATAAACGCTATAGCGTGAAGATTTTTTTGAAACATTATGCAGATAATGAAAAAGGTAAAAGTCAGTAGCCTAATTCGAATGCCTGTAATCCAAATATGCTGAGAGATATAAATATTTAAGTACCCGTCGATTTCGAAATGTCAGAAGACTTGTATTCATTGATAAATAATGGTACATCATTTTCTGTGGTTCTTGAAAAAAATGTCACTCGGTATTGATAATTCCAGCAGCTAAGCATGGCAAACGTTACCACCCTGACCTGATGAAGGATAAAGAATGTTATTGATATGACATATAAATAAGTAAACAAGCCGGAAGGCGCCCATCGCGCAGGATCTCCGCTGATAGTTGAGGCCCGCACTCGAGCAACCGGTTGCCATCAATGGAAACTTGAAGATCTCTAACGGCGGCGCGATTAAAATAAGAGCGTCTTGTCAAAAAGGTCAGTTCATTTCAAACGTTGCGCGTTTTGTGGACATACTCGCGTGACTGATATAATGTGACTAAAATTGATTTTTTTTTCACTAAAATCTTCAAACGGCTCCTCCAGTTCAAGAAGTATCAAGACCAAAGACGACTAGTTGGAAAGAGTATTTTCTCATGCGAATGGCAGCGTTTTCAGAATTTTAATATTAGACTTAGTTAACTAGAAATTGGCAAAATATTGTGAGAAACCTGGAAAAATTTTACGGATCGGCGCATTTTTTCGCTGTCACCATGAAAACGGATGATTAATCCGTAATTTGGATGAAACACATAATCTAAGGGTGACATGATAACACATGTGAAAAATTTCATGCGGAACTGTCCAGCCATTTGGGCGCTACAGCTGGACAAACTGACAGACAAACATACAGAACGACTGATAATGAGGGTCTCCTATGCTATGCCTATAGCGGAGATCCAATAAGTTGTAAAATAAAACACTTATGTAAATTCGTACATAAAAATGTCACTCGGTATTGATAATTCCAGCAGCTAAGCATGGCAAACGTTACGTTATCCTGATCAATGACATCATTGTCCTGATGAAGGATAAAGTCAGGTTATTGATATGACATATAAATAAATAAGTTGTAAAATAAAACACGTAAATTCGTATATAAAAATAAAGTAAAGAATGCGAAGTTTTCATTTGATATACAGGACGACCGGATTTATTAGATTTTTATCCGATTCCCCCAAAACCATTTGAAGCATATGACAACTACTTTTATAATCTTGTTTTGATTTTTGTAACGAATCTGTTCTTCAATTCTATATTTTGTTTAAGCCTCGCAATGGAAAGTTCCATTGCTTATGATGAACTTCGTGATTCTGGAATTTTGATATTACTATGCAGAGAACTTCAATCGATTACAATGGGTTGTCAACAATATGACCTAAAAGTAATAATTCATGCATTATCAATGGTTGAACTCAGTAGCTCGAGTGTGATAGATTTGTGATGAGGTTTACCTGCCGAGGTTAATCGTGCTTCGCATTGGCTGTTTCATTTAGAAATATTTACACTGTGAACCCCGGAATTTTTGAAGGGGTTAAGAAGGAGGGAATTCAGAATACTCGGCTCGGCGGTATGGCGCATCGTGCTAAGCGTTAGGAATACGCTCGCCACCGCATCTTTGATTACCCTCCGCGGGTTCGCAGGTTCGAATCCCAGGTTCTCTCCCCCGGGATAAATATGTAAATCCTATCCTATCCTACTAGTATGTCTAGAATGGATCGTCTTCTAGTTTAATCTATTGATGAAATAAAAAGTAATAGACTTGTTAGCACATCTTTAGTTAGTGTTACAGAGAGATACAGAAATGGCTTACTCCTATAACATTGAGAGGTGCCAGTGAAAAATGTTGAGCATATGATGCGAGATTTTATTTATTCTTAAACTAGATAAAGTGACAAGTCTTATATAAGAAAAAGTAAACAGGTAACACATTGATATATTTTGAATTCGGTTGCAGTTATCAATCACAATAGACATAATTTTGATAATAATAATAAAAAAAACATGGTGTACATTGAATAAGAAGTTGAGATTCGTGGATGTGGGCGATTCTGGGAAGGCTAAAGAAAGAGTACTTGCTAATCGTGCATTGCAAACAACGACTAACATACAGATTGAAAATATACGCAAGAGTAGTCGGTTCTCCAAACTTCTAGCTTTTTTGACACCAGAACTGTTAACTCATTTTTACCAACTAGTAGTTCTCGTAGCTGCATTTGTATGTGATAGATTAGAAGCAAATCGAAAAATGTTCTACGAACTTAACAATATGGACCTAAAATTTTCGGCGCTCCGTAAGTATGTGTACCAAGATGACGCACAACCTGGACCCTAACCTGCTACACATATTATGTTCAGCTGATCAAAGCTGATTTTGAGAGTGTTTTGGATGGTGGGCGCTTACAAACTGGGTCATATGTCCGAAACTATCATTTCTATTCAAAACTCAAACCCCGTGCCGCCTACAAGTACTGCGGTATCTAAATTTAGGAGTGTCTATCGCAGCGTTTGCGGTATCAATTTTTGATTATTGCATCTAAACTAAAGATATTTGGAAGACATAATGACAATTCTGAGTTATTTGATATACAACTATTTTTCAGAAACACAACCAAAAACTCACAAATACCACTCAAAACACCCAAAAAGAGTTTTTGTTTACAACCACTTTTGAATATCTTCCTGAGCAAAAGAGGTGTCTGAGCTACGGCACAAATTGCAATTGTTGCGTCATTGTTAACTTATTGTTGATTTGTAATTGTTACGGAAATGGACAAGAATACCGATACTCAGTGAAACATCCTACCGGTACGGTTCATTCACTTTACAAGTAATACGACAGGAGTCACGCATCATTGCGTGGCAATCCTCCAATCATTAGAGCTGAGCGACCTAAATAAATTGGCCGCGCGATGTTTTGAAAGTTTATCTTGTTCGTGCAGTTAGTTCCCTAGTTCGGTGGTTTTCCAGTTTTCTGTTGGTTGGTGTTAGTTAGGGTATCATTTTCTTTCAAATCTGATCACCCATTTGGGAGGTTAGGCTGTCGTTTTAAGAACTAGGAAGCTTATTAAAAGGTCGTTATTCACTAATATGATTTACCGTTAGCTGTTTTATCATTCTGAAGTTTCTGTTAGTTCTGTAGTTAGTTCTGAAGTTAGATAAATCTTTAAATACAGAAATACTGGAAATATGAAACGCTTCCACATTCAGACATTTATAGATTGAAACAATATCTGAATATAACCTACATATAAGTTATATCCTTGTTGCAGATATTCAACTTATTATGTTTGATTGCTTATTTCAGAGAAAAAAGGCAGCAAAAAAAGTTATGAAGCTGTACCTGTGTACCGTAAGTTAGATAAACAGATTAATAAATAAATAATACGGTACCTCTTTGGGTATCACACATAGTACTACAAAATCTACAATATAAATACACCAGGGTATAAACATCTATAACACCTGTATAACAACAATGTATCACAAAAATTGGCAATTACTACAATCAGACAATTAAGACTAGACAAATTATGACTAGTAAAAGCACTGGAAAGGAAATTCTGACATTAGACAATTACCCAATAGTAGTGCTAACCCATTTTTAATACACAAATGTCGAAAACCATTATCTAATTCTCTCCAATATCATATTCTGATATTTGACAATTCCCAGTACTGCAGTACAGCAGTAGGCCTACTGCAATATTGTCCAAGTGTCCTTGGGTTGGACACTGACCTGGGAATCTCTGTATTTATCCAAAATGTGTTTGAAAATATTCACAGATGCACTTATTCTCACATTTAATGGTAATCTGTTCAAGTATTTTACGACCCTGTTCCCAAAAAAGCTCAACTTTGAACGCTGATTTTGCCTTATGACAAGATCTAACAATTCAAAGAAAATTTTGATTAAAATGTTATTTGTACTACATCTGAACATGGATGTTTACATGCATAAAATCCTAATTTAACTTAATCATGTCAGCATGTAGATCGAGGCCCAGACTGTCGGGGTTCTGCACTCTCTTTGTACTGTACAGACTGTATGACACACATCGTAAATGACGACATGTGGAAATTCGTGCGGCGCATTATGCTCATAAAATTTAAACGATACCATGCACAGTGAAAACAAAATGAACTACAAATTGTAAAATATCTTGGTGACCATGTTTCAACTCGGCATGGTGGTGCATTGCGCTAACTATTGCGTAAGTGATATGCCCGGCAGGTGCGAATCTTGCTGGGGATTAAGTTAAATCATTGCTCATTTCTTTCAACCGCTTCAAATCCAGATATATTTTAATGGACACGTTTTTTTAGTAAGCCTCCCAGGACGCCATAATTGATTGCTTCCTTAAATTCTTATTTGCACCACTAATTTTGTAATTAATGAAATTATTTTTAAATGAACATTTTTCAGAAATAGAATTAGATTTAAAAATATGTATCTGGTTGAGTTAAATCTGATTGCTCATAATAAAGAATATACAAAAATCATATTTACATGATTTTACCTGCTTAGACCTTGAAAAACAGAATGTCTTCAAGAGCGATAACTCAAAAACGCAAAGCATTCACAAATGATGTTTCTAGCAGAAAAGGATCACCACACACTTCCCTAACAATAAACAGAAAATATAAATCATCTCTGACATCAACACCTATTAAGTATAGTGATGGAACAGATACCGGTAATGCACTAGATCTATCAAGATCACCAAAGTTTTTTAAAGTCAATTTAGACAAGGAAAATAACAATACACCGACTTCAACAACTTCTAAAAACACTGGGTTTGTTAAGACTTCATCAAAATTGAGCACAAAATTATCTGTCGATAAGAAAAATTCAAGTACCTCAGGTACAACGAAAAGTCCTAAAATTCCTCCTACAAATTTCATGTGTGCATCGTCTGTGTTATCGACAACTACAAGCTCACTTGCAAGACATCATCGAAAAAGTCATGCGGATCAAGCAAACACTAAGGACAACCATGAGAGCTCTCCTATAGCTAGAAGGAATATCAAAAAACATCTCCCCGAAAAAATGACACCTGGTATGAGCCCTTATCATGGCACGCCACCAAAACGTAGGCCACCTGAAACAGAAATTGGAGTTACTGCAAGTCCTTCATTCAAATCGATTCCAAACGACATGGTTCGCAAAATGGTTAAAAATATTCAGGTAAATAGAAGTCTAACATAGTTATTTTATTTTAGGTACATTATAGCCTTAGGCAAGCTGTTTTGGATCCTGGTTGAAAGTTGGATCTTGAAACCAGCTTTATTTGTTTGGAAAATTGAAATCGATTGTTGATATTTTTCCAGTTTAAAATACAATGAAACAGATATTTTCTGGTTACTCTGTTACAAGTTCAACCTCGTATTATAGAAGTAGATTGGAGTGAATGAATTGGTTGAAGTTTTTGGGGAAATAAATCAATTGTTTCTTGATTGATATAGCACTGTGTTGTCATAAGTTGGGTGTTGTGGTTTTTCGTTGTCTTTTTGTATTTCTGATTGACGAAATTTTAGTTGTGTTTTTGTTTAAAATGACATACCGTAATTACCTTGTACTACACACTGAACTGATTATGGTAATTAATGTTTCCTATTAATCGCATGATATCTTTAAGGATAAACCACCTTCTCCGAGCTCTAGGAACCCAACTGGGCGCAATAATCCACAGGAAAACAAGCCCACCTCTGTTCGAAAAAATTTAGCAAGTCGACTTGGTGGAAGCAACTCAATTAAAAGAGGAAGATCATCTTTTGCATTAAGTATGATGATGACTTTTTAATTTTTATTTATATTAGTCGACTTTTTTTCTATGAGTTTTGTAGCAATTTATTTTCCATCTTTCGTATAATCTAGAATGCTTTTCCAATACATACCGTACTTCACAGAAACAGAGATATACAAATACAAAAGTTTCCTGTAAATGTTCAATGATGCTCTTAACAGTCTGAAGTATAAAGCATTGTCTTCAGAATATTTCATTATGCTCGCGGCGCTTGTTTTTTTGCTTGCTGACAGGATTATTATTAGATGAAAATGTTTAGCACATTTATATTTTTAAAAATACGTTTACAGGTCTCGCTCAGAACGTAGACAGAGAAAATTTACGAGAAGATTTTTCCGTCACTGTTGCTGTCAGAGTGCGGCCGTTCAGCCAGAAGTAAATATTTTATTTTTGTATACGGATATTTATTGAAACCAAATTTTTAGAGAATACGGGCATATTTGACTGGATCATTAAAATAAAATTATAGTGATGAAATGAGATGGTAATCGAGGATGTTCACGAGCGCTAGTTTGAGTGTATTCTAAATTTTTTTTTTCAATTCAGCAATCGAAAGTGCGCAATAACTATGATTTTTAAGTATCCCTAAAATGTAGAAATGCCAAAGACATTAATGTTTTTTTTTAATTTTTTTGGACTGATGTTAAGTTTAATGCTGAACACACCAAATAGAAAATTTCTTCAATTTGAAAAATCTTTTATATAAATGGGCCTATTTCATGTTACTGATTGAAATGTACAGGTATTCAATTTGTTCTGGACAAACCTATAAAACAGTGCTTTATTACCTACAGGGAGGAAGATGCGAATGCAAAACAAGTGGTTTTCATGAACGAAAATGGAACATTGGTTTCAGATGGAACGAATGATCATAATTTTTCTTATGATTTTTCATTTGATTCTATAAAACAGTCATCAGGTGAATTTGTTGAATTGATTTTTTGCAGAATCAATACTATATTTATGTTTAGAAAGTAAGAATATTTCATTTGCTTCATGGCTATGATGGGTTTTAACTTTGTTCTAGTGATGTAAATGTATTATGGTAATTTTTGTTATCCAAATATTTTATGCTCGCTATTGTGAAGTATAATAAATGTATTAATATTTACACAAACATTGTTTGGAATAAATTCATTCGATAATAGTTTAATTTGCACTGTTAATCTCTACAGTTTACCTATTCATATTCTGACTCGTTCTTGAATCTAATTAAATTTGTGAATTATCAATGTCTCAAGGTACAGAATTTGCATCTCAATCATTCGTATATCAGAAGCTAGCTCGTCCATTGCTGAGTGCTGCATTCAATGGTTATAATACTTGCTTGTTTGCCTATGGACAAACTGGAAGTGGAAAATCATACACGTATGTATAGTTGTGTTTAAGAGCACTTAGTTTAAAGCTTATTTTATATTTTGCTGCTAAATATCACTTCTTTGTATCATACTGAAAATTTCTAATGAAAGGGTTGATTGTTGTCTGACTGATTGGGTCCTCCTCCTTACCATATTTTCTGATCTATTGCAGTATAATGGGAAACAATGAAGATGTTGGTGTCATCCCTAGATTTTGTGACGAAATGTTTGGTGGCGTGAAAGCTATCACTTCTAAAGACAAAATGGTGAGTATTTATGGTAATGTACAAACTGCTAATTTTAGGGGTCAACATTCTTGCAATTTTTTGCTAGTTTTTAAGTGAATTTTTAGTCCGTTTTTTCATTTAAGATTTTTACAATGCATTATAATTTTAAAACTACTATATATCTATATTTTTCATGAAATTCTCAAAAATTGATAAATTATTTTTTACTATCTTAACACACAACACAGTTTCTTGATTTCAACTATTCAATTCTAATTACTTTTCCATCTTTACAGGTTCAATTTCATATTGAAATGAGTTATTTTGAAATATACAATGAAAAAATTCATGATCTTCTAGTTTCTAGTCAAGTTGGTGCTGATGGTGAAAAGAAAAAACAAGCTGTGAGTGAAAAAGTAGTACAGAAAAATAAATTAGTTATTCACGTATTTCACTCTAAACAAGGCACTGTACATAGCCACTAATATGTGAGGAGCTACTATTTTTTTGAAATTTTTTTTTTGCTTTGCGTTACCTAGCCAATTTATTACACTCTGGGTGAGGTGGTGGGCATGGGATTTGAATTCAAGTGGTAGCATGCGTCGACATTGCAGCTAATTCGATACTTCAGCTGCAAAGCGATTGCACCAACAAAAACGACAACTGGTTGCAGTGTAGAGACTGCTCTTAGTTTATAGTAATGCAAATTGGATTGCTTAATCAAGCTCTTCGAGGCAAGCAATAAATATATATCTGAGTGACGTCTGACAATAGACATAGTTTATAAATTTACCATTGTGATGGCTTGTCTTTTTTGAGGCAATTTCTTCTTTTGATTCATGGTAATTATTTAATAAAATCCTAATCGGTATTTATCAAGATAAAATTTGCTATTCATCATTTGTTTATCACTTCGCCATATGTACTCCAACATACAGCCATTTTTCGAATAATAAGTTTCCTTGCCATATGCAAATGAATACACGATGCCACAACTGTGAATACATCTATGTATATTTGAAATATGAGAAGAAATTTTATATTTTGTTTCCAGCTCAAAGTCAGAGAGCATCCTGAAGATGGACCTTATGTTGAAGGCCTTTCAAAGTGAGTGGAAATGTGAAATTCATTTTAGTTTATTTTTGATGCATTATATCAGGGTGAGCTAATATTGCGAGGTTGAGGAATCGCAAAACCTTTTAGGAAGGTCTCGCGGGCCGCATTCGGAAAAAACCCAAAAGTGATCAAACTCTTTGGACCACCCTGCATTATATAATACTTTGATTAGTAGACAACATAACAAGGATATAAGTCGTTTTGGCATTTATACCTGGGAATTGCATTCATGTTTTCATGGTAATTCAGTGACAGGAAGTAAACTCTCCTCAGAACAATGAATATTGCAATGCCCTGAAGTTCTTGAAGATACTAAGAAATTTGAACGTAGTGGTGCTGTGTATCTTCATTCCTTCTTTGTTTTCCTGCGCTTTTTATAGACTTTTCATTTACTTTATTTTGATACAAAATAAATAAAAGGTCTACTTCTATTCTGAAAATTTTTTGCAGGTGTCTATGGTAAATATTACAGCCTTCTGCTCTGAACAAGGCTCTTCATAAGCTACCACTGTAAGCTAAGGAGACGCTATGGTTTGGCAAGACTTTGCCTATTCAGTTTATTACACCCTATGTGAGATGATGGACAGGGGATTTGAACTTGAGATTTTAGCCTGTGATGCTTCCATAGTTAAGACTAATGATTTCACAACCAGGCCACCATGCCCACAAAGCATATAATATAAACTTGGAGAATTTATGATGATTGGTTTCCCAGGTTTGTCGTAACTTCATTTGATGATATCCAATCCTGGTTAGACGTTGGTAACAGACAGAGGGTCACTGCGTCTACTGGGATGAATGATAAAAGTTCAAGATCTCATTCGGTGTTTATTCTTAACATGACAAGAACCACGGTATGTCGCGAATGACGTATTTATATAGTTTTACAATAGAAAATGGAATTGAAAATTATGTTCTCATATCCTCATATGGATGCTTATTATCACGACAAATATTCTATCACTTGTCAAAATCGTAATTAATGTTGCAATTTTGTTGTGTACATGCATATTTCTATCTGTGTGTAATTATTTTTAATCTTATTTTACTCATCTTTTTTCGAAATTTTTTAAAAAATTTTACAAATCCTATCAATTTTTCGGAATTTTAATATATGACTGATTAACTGTCCTCTCGATGTTAAATTAACTGATATTTTTCGTCAAAATTGAGTTGTAAAAAGTAATTAGAATTCGTGTTTTCAAGCCTTTCATCACCTCTTTGTCTGAATAAAATAAGTGAGGACTTGACGGTTTGACCTATATAAAAAACTATTTTGCACAGGTTGAAAAATTGGAAGGAGAATGCCATGCTACTGGTAGAAGAAGTCGTATTAATTTGGTTGATCTTGCTGGTTCAGAACGATCTTCAACAGCACAAACTTCCGGACAAAGACTGAAGGTTTGTAGAAATCTCCATGAAACTTCACTTAAATGTATAATTTTCATTATTATTCTACCTTAATATTGTTATGTAATTATTATTAGGCTACTTACCACTATGAAATTGCAAATTGCAATCTCATTTGATACCTTTTCACCTGTTATTTGACATGATATGTCGCTTGATGTAACTTTAAAGTAACCGGCTGATGGTTTGAAAAACCAAATCCCAGTGTTGCAAATCACAACGACAAAAAATACTTACCGTAGGTACATAATTCTGAACCTCCTGTACCTTCTGTTCTGTACCTACTAAACACATTTGTAAATAATGGAGACAAAACGAACAGGTTGCTTTAGTTTTCTTGATTGGTAATAGCATGTCTTGTTTTGGTAGATTTTTCTGCATGACTGCTAAAACATCACTTTTTAATTCAAATAAAGCATGTTTAGATTTAGTGAAGTTTAATGCATATTGCATAATCATATCAACTATTCAAATGCATGTACGTACTTTCTCTTCTTGAAATAATTCATAGGTTTGGTTGCTCATGGTCATCCTATTTTTTCATATTTTATCAACACTCTTCAGTCACAAATCTATTTATTTTTTGAGAGTGTTATGTTTATTATGTATGTTCACTCATTGTAATGTTTGAAATGAAATCAACATAATCTTTTCATTTGCATGTGAATATTCAGAAATTTGTAAGTAGATGTTTAGCACAAATCATTTCACATTTTATTTTTATTTTAGTTTCTTACTTTCTTCTGTCTGTATTAAATTAAGTTTGTCAGTGTTGGTAAAATTTGTTTCCTGACATTTTTCAAATTTTTTTTAGTTGAGTTTTTTTTTAATTTAGTTTATATCATATGGGACACGTTCTATATAAATCTTCTTTGCTTTGATTACTTTTCAAGCTACATTCTTTCTATATTTCTTTTATCATTTTCCGACTTGATATTTATTGTGAAGTGTATCTTTGTGGTGACTCTGCACGAGAAGCCACATAAGGTAATAAATATATCACATATAGAAAACCATAATCTCGCTAATTTTACATGCCTATCCCAATGTGTGTTAGGTGAAGCCGTGAACCTTAATACAAGCTAGGGATCACTCACTTGCATCAAATTTTTCCAGGAGGGAGCAAGTATCAATAAAAGTCTCCTAACATTGGGCAAAGTAATATTTGCTCTTTCTGAAAGATCGAAAGTTAGTGCAAGGAGACAGAGCCGATTGTTTATACCTTATCGTGATTCTGCACTAACTTGGTAAGTTGATTCTATATTTGGGGTTTACATGAAGATTTTTGTTAAAATCAAGCAATCAAATTTGAAATGGATCGAAACAGTGTGTCGTTATCTATAACCCTCTATAATTAATTTAGAAATATTTTCATCACTGAATTGTTGTGAAAAAGTTGGGAATTTGCAGACTCAAAAATGTTGCTCTATTTTAATTTAAGGGCAAGGCATCTTATTTTGTATTGCTTGACTGCTACCGTATTGCTTGACCATCGATCTATTTAGCATACTGATACTGATGACGCAAGCTTCATTTTCATATACTTCAACATTGCTTACTGCAGGTTATTGAAAGAAAGCCTTGGTGGAAATTCCAGAACTGCTATGATTGCAACAGTCAGTCCTGCAGAAATGCATATCGAAGAAACATTAAGTACATTGAGATATGCGGCACAAGCTCGGACTATTGTTAACATGGTCAAAATCAATGAAGATCCTAATGCTGCTATTATAAGAGGTTTGTTTTGCAAGCATTTATTTTTGATAAATCTTGAGGTTTGTTAAAACATTAAAATGTCTGCATGGAATGTTTAAATGAAACACTGTTTTGGTGCAATTGGAATTTGGTAAAAACTAGAATAGTTGATTTCCATCAAAAATTTTTTTTTAATTTTTTAATTGTCACATGTGATGTTTAAAGGTAGGAAATATGGGAAAATTTGGAAAAAAATGCAATTTTCTTGAAAATGTTTATTCTCCCTTCATTCCAATGCTTCGAAAAGGAATATTTGTTAAACAATTTTTGTTAGAACATTGAGACTGTCTAACAAAATTAGCTTAGTTTATTTCTGCATAGCATAATTTTGTATGGGTTATGGTTGAAATACTTGAAAGATGAATCATCCACTTTGCATCCTGACTTTAATTAGAATTTTTTGGGGTTGTATTATTTATCAAAATCTTAACTTTGCCTATTTCAGTTTTCTTTATATATACTAAGTTACAGATTATTTCGATGCTTTATTTATATTTGATTCAAACATGATCGAGGCTCGTTCCAGCATCCCAGCCCTCCATTGGTGAAAGTTTATTTTTCATTACACTCAACAAAAGAAGCTTAACAAATAGACTGTATTAAAGACGTGAATTCCACTTTTGTTTGATCAAAACAGACATCGCCTATCAAAGTACTAAATCAACATTTTTAACAAATATGGACAAACAATTTGTTCTTAATAGATCTTATGTATTCATCGAGAAAGAATGTGAACAATATTTTTCTCTATAAATTCTATGTGGTTTATTATATTTAGAAACACAAATAAAGTTTTTATGAGGATCCCAAGTAGTTGTTTAAATAAAAACATTGATGTCTTGTAGCATTTTTATTCATTTCCAATTTTGCATTCGTTGAGATGGATGTTTCTAACGTTGATTCGAAAAAAGTAAAAGACGAAGTTTATTTTAAATTTCTTAATCTTGTTGTTTATTGCTCAGGTGAATATACCATAAAATATAAGTGGATTGTCTGAATTAGGCTAATATTTGAAAACAGGCATAAATTATTATTGTGCAAATAGAATATGCAAAAATTAGTGAGGATTATGGTGGAAGGTTTTGAGTTATGACATATAAACAAGGCTCTGTAGAGGCAGTCACTGAGAAATAGGGATTAGTTTCAAAGGCTCTGAATCCTTCCAACTTGGCATTGCCTAACCAATTTATCACACTCTGACTGAGGAAGTGGTCATGGAATTTTGAACCAAAATATCAATTATCGATGCCTGTCAACTGTCATATTTCATATATATGGATAATCTAAGAATTGACTTCGAATTGAAATTTCAGATAATTGTTTGTGTTTTGTGAATGTAAATTAATACGATATCAAATATTCAATTTTTATTTTGTATTCCTTCTAGTCGAGACAAAAAGTGTTACAGGTAAACCATTTGTGAATAGGTAAAAATATATTTCAAGCTTTTTTTTAGCTGTAAATTGTTTTGGAACGGTGGACTAGCATATAAAGCTTTCAACTTATTAATATTTTTGCCATCAGAGGTCAGAGTCTCTGGTTCAAATTCCATAGGCTACCCATCACCTCATCCGGTGTGTAATATACTTAGTAGACAATGCCAAACCGGAAAGATTTTGATTCTTCCAAACTACATGCTTGGGAGCTCCCAAAGTATGTGCACCGAGATGGTGCACAACCTGAACATAGTGTTATATCAGGTTAGGGTTCAGGTTGTGCGCCATCTCGGTGACATACTTTGGGAGCACCCATTCTTGTGCAGAGCCTAGTTCAGAGTGAAATGCATATAAATATGTCTCCTGTTGAGCAAAGTTCTTACAGTTTGAGTTTCCGCTAAGCTAATTGAGGGAATTCCGCTATTTTCAGAACTCAAATCAGAGATCGCTAAGTTGCGAGCAGCTCATCAATCATCGAGTGCAAATGCTGAAGAATATCAAGCATCTGTGAGAGAAATCGCACAACTTCGTGAAAAATTATCTGCTGCAGAAAATGATAAAAATGAAACCAACATCAGGTGGTTAAAAAAATTAGAAGAAAGTGAGAAAAGAAAAGCAGAAGAGATACAGGAATTGAAGGTATGAATATGTTAAATATTTAAATATCTTACTTTTGACTTCAGTGGTTCCCAAAGTTGATTGACTGGGGGCCAAATTAGAAGCGGAAGTTTACTCGTGGGCCAGGAGGGTGGAGCGCTCGCAAGGGATGGATACCGGTACGTATAATTAAGATACCAGCGTAATTGAATTGTTACGACAATACATCTGCTTAAACTGTGATATTGGTGTAACAATTGTCTGTATCTAGAATGCAAAAAGAAAAAAAAAAATTTATTTCACTCAAGTTTGGCGGGCCATATTAAATAGCTATGGGGGTTGTAATTGTCTCGCGGGCCGGGGTTTGGGAGCCACTGACTTAGTTGATTTGACTGATCCATGCTGAAGAGATCTATCAAATTCCAAAATTGAATTCGTTAATATTTGTTTAAAATCCTTACGGGGGATTTAACCCTAAAAAAACCTAAAGAAGCTGTTTTGAAAAAATTGGGAATCTTACATATATCTGATCTTTAAACTCCTATGCTTTATTGAAATATAGACCAAATATTCCTCCTACCTAGGAATCCTAGGATTAGATACTAACTTAAAGAGCTTATATTTCTTGGTGACATTTTAAATTTTTTTCAACATTTGTCCCTTTGTCTTGAAACGCTCAAATTTAGTTTTCTGCAAATCAAACAAGTATTACAGAGCAAAAATGTTTCAAATATCTGGATTTTATAAAGCCAACATCTATATGAAATTGAATACAGGAATTCTGATCAACTTAGGCATTTCATGGAAACTATCTGAAGACTAAATCGTAGCATTAGTCCAATTTCATTTTCTATTTTACAGAGAGCAGGTGTTTCATTTAAAGTTGACAACAGACTTCCTAATCTCGTTAATTTAAATGAAGATCCACAACTATCCGAGTTGTTACTGTATGTTATCAAGCATGGAACAACTAGGTAATATATATATTTCCTATTTGAAAAAGGTTATGCACAAACAGCCACTCATGCAATTTTTTTCGATTATTACCATTAATTAAACGTCTGATATTCCTACTTCTGGTGAAAATTTAAAAATTTTTTGGCTTCTAATTTTGGAAGGTTTAAAAATATGACTCTACTCACTGACAATGAAAACATACCAAACTACAACTCTATACCACTGTTTATTTTCTGGCAAAGATTTGAATCCATCTAGGTTGGCAAAATCGTATAAATTTAATATTTGCCTTTTTAAATCTATAGTACCTGATATTACTTAAATCCAATCAAAAGGTAGGGTAACCCAGCAAATTGGCTTGAAGTTTTTTTTAAAATCACTATGGTAATATCACGTTGAATTTCATTCATGCTCAATTATTTTCACAGTACCTTGACGTCCTGAATTTTTTTTTGATTGTTTCAAATTTTTTTAAAAATAATTTTTTATAGAGTTGGGAGAAAAGGTGGACCGCATGAATGTGAAATACAACTGGGAGGAACACTTATTGCAGATTTACATTGTGAAATTGAAAATAAAAATGAAGTTGTCACAATATCACCAAAAGATGAAAGTGCTAAAATATTTATCAATGGAGAAATGATCAACAAATTGACAACGCTTCATCATGTGAGCACTTCCCTGTTATTGTTTGTGGTTATTATTCCTTTAATACAGTGATTCTCAAGCCGTGGGGCTCTCCCCAGAAAAGGGGCGTGCACAATTTTTTGAGGGGGCGTGGCGCTAATTAAAAACAGATATTTGTTAGATTTGATCTTGCCCGCCTTATTTTGGATATTTATTATTCTTATTTTGTCCGCCAAAAACAGCTGCACTAATAAAAATAACATCAAATTTTGCTGTTTTTTAAAACTTTTCATTTATTTTATTAATCATGTTCCATCCACGTATTTTCAACGTGTATTCTGAATAAAATATACTTTCGCCTTACTTTCTGATATTTGTAGAATTGTAGCTTATTGTTAGCTAGTTATATTTGAGGTGGGCGTGAGACTTGACTAATTCTAAAAAGGGGTCGCGGCTTAAAAAGTTTAAGAACCACTGCTCTGATTGCTATTATGAACTATCACTACTGTTTTATAATCTTTATTCCTTTTTCCAGTTCACTAAGTTTTATCTGTTATCAAGAGTTTTTTGGTGATTTATTAGCTTACTACATTGTCCAAATGGTAAAGCTGAAGCTATTATTTTCCTAGGCTATTTTATAGAATTTGTGATATTTTCCTAGGCTGATCGTATTGTGATTGCTGGTGATCATTTCTTTCGACTCAATCATCCTATAGAAGTTCAAAGAAAAAAGAAAAATACGAAAAATGTAGTTGAAGAAAAAAAGGATTTTGAATTTGCAAAGAATGAATTACTGGCAGCTCAGAATGCCAGGTTGGTGACACAACAGTTGAAATTGTCTTAAATACAAATAACTTAAGTACAGTTAACTTTGATCGGGCGATACTAGACTGATGTGTAGACAGGCATCATATTAAAAAGTGGACTGGAAAATTAATATTTTGGAGCATATAACACAGAAGTGGGCAAGGTTTTTGGACCATGGGCCACAAATTTTACCAATCCAGATTGAAATACTCAACAGGCCGGATTTGGCCCGCGTGTCGTAGTTTGCTCATGTTAGATATAACAGTAAAGGGTTCCTGACCTTGTTTATTAAATATACAAGGTGTTCATGAATTTCAATTTTGTTATGTAGTCAGTTCTCAATGTATTGTAACCAGGTTTGTTATATTTTAATAGGTGTTTATTTTTATTATTTATTTAATACACCTGTAGGGGCCGATAAACATATGACAAACGAAATTGATAAATTTCCTTTGCAATTTAATTTTAAGACTTCATCATAAGAACTCTGTATCATAGTATCACATTCACAATAAACATTCGTAAACTTCCAATAAATCAAACTGAATATAGACACATATGTAGTAATTATGGTTTGCATTGTTCTCTATTGTCAAATTTTTTCAGAATGGAAGCTGAGATTGAGCAAACTCGACTTCGAGTTAAACAAGAGATGATGAAAGAAATTGAACTTGCCAAGCGAGAAGCTCAGAATGAAATATCAGAACAGAAAGAACAATATGAAAAAGTTGTCCATAATCTACAAACTAAATTGGTATGATATTATAAAATCATTAAACGCTTCGATCAAGAGTGTAATGCCAAGAATATTTTTTAAGCATAATCCTAATTTTGGTGTTATTTTTGTTCAGTTGTTCCTGAACCGGGGCCATTTACGGGTCATGTAATGATTTAATATGGCCCGCCGAACTTAGCGAGTGAAATAGTTTAACACTTGTTTCCTTTTGCGTTCTACATACTGTCACGTCATTGTCACGTCAATATCACAGTTTAAGCCTGTGAATATTTGTAATATTTCAATTTAACCGGTAACTTAATTATACGTACTGGTACTGGTATCGGCCCCTTTGGGGCGGTCTCTTCTCTTTGTCCGCAAATATCCTTCCACTTCTAATTTTGGCCTTCGGCCTATCAACTTAGGGAATCACTGTTTTAGGTAATCAAACCTGTGGTCGTGGCATACTAATCAGGAATGCCCCAATTGTAAGTTTTCTGGAAAATACAGTAATCTCAATTAATTCACCCTAATTTTCATTTAGTTAGTTTAAAATTGAATCCAACCTTGTTGGTTCAATAACAATTAACAATAGATTACAGTTTCAGGCGTCATGGTTATTTTTGTTCAGTCAAACCCTAGTGTAAATGAATGCTTCATCTGGGGATTTATTCACAGCAAAGCTATGTGATACTTCATTAAATAAAAAATCTAAATTTTAATTTTTTTTATCATTTAATGCACTTGTAGGGGTCAATAAACCTAAGGCAAATGAGAAATGATCTTGATAAATTCCCTTTACAATTTAATTTAAAAGACACCATAGAAATTCTGTATAATAGTATCACAGTAAACATTTATAGACTTCCAATTAATCAAACTGAAACATGGAAAATCATTCGACTTTATTAAAAAAAATAAAACATATAAAATATTCAGTAATGGATATCCCTACCTGTCACACACATCTGTTTATGGCGAACTAGTAGAAGAAATAATTACACTCTCTCCCACTTTTCCATTCGAGTTTGCTCTTATCTCATTTTACGCAGGAGGAGGATCAATTCACAATGAAGGAATTGGAAGGAATGAGAGAAGAATATCTCGTTCTGCAGAAAGAAGTTGATGCCAATAGAAAAAGACAAGAAATGGAGGCCAGGATTCTTGCTCAGAAAACTGTAATTAATTGTTGTGGTTCTTCTAATGACTATATTTATTTAGGATATAATGTGGATAGGTGTACTGTTCGGTCCATATTTCAACCAATATTTTTCCCCTATTGCAAATATCAGAAATAAAATATAAATGGGGCTGGCCTATAGTTCAATATTTGGACCTCCAGAAGTATGCGCACCAAGATGTGCATGAGGTGCACAACCTGAAATTAGTATGTGTGTACCAGTTAGAATTCAGGTTGTGCGACATCTTGGTGTGCATACTTCTGGAGCACCCAATATTTTTATCACCAGATCATCATTTTCTAGGTTATTGATGAGAGAGACCTGGTGACATCTCATATATTTGCGGAATTAGAAGCTGAACGATTAAAACTGGCAAAAGATATAGAAAGGATGCAAAACAACTTAAAAAAGAAAAAAGAAACTGGAAAGCCAAAAGGTTACTTTGAATTTTAATATTGAAGTATTTTTTCCCTTTTAGTCTGTAAATGCGTGCATGGGATTTCAACATCAGATGTTCAACTTGCTATGTCAACATAATTGAGTTAATTCTTTAACCACTAGGCCATCGCGCTATCAAAAGAATATTCTATTGTTTCTTGAAATGTATTGACTTTTTTTAGTTTCAATTGTGCGTACTTCAGACAAATTCACTCCGCTCAGAGTATCATTACTATTGGAAGAAGCCAATACTATCAGTACTGCTATGAAGACTTGTACTGTATTTTCTAGACATGATGTGGAGGCTGACAATGTACAAATCAAGTAGGATTATTTTTAATATTAGTATATAAACCTGTGTCAAGCTTGATCTATCTATAGGTGTTTAAATACCTCCAATAGTTAATAATACTCATGGGTGCATAAACCGAATAATTTATCATACTTTGTATATTCTGAAAAAATAGGATTTTTTCTGATGAAACTATTATACATTATTCAATAATTAGTGAATATACTTGGCATCAATCAATTCAAGTATCCAGGTTACATTGGACATCTTTGTTGCCTTATTTAAAAATTCTAGCTTCAATATTTTGTTGTTTAGAGTTCAGAATACAAAACTTGAAATCTATACCTTGTGGTCGATGGAAAAATTTGAAGAAAAACTTGAAGGAATGAGAGAGTCTTATGATGCATTCAGATCAACGAACAACTCTCAAAACGATGGTAAAGGTAACAGTTGTTCTATTTATTTTTTGTTTTTTGCACTAGTGTACTTGCCATATCAAGCAGAACTGGGATCTGAATTCAAGACTAACATAATAGGCGAGGCAGTGGCTCTGGATCCTAACCATCTAATTTTTTTTCTCTTCCATCGTAATTTACTAATAATTTATAGAAATAATAAAATTATCCTTTGGTTTTTTAATATTAATTTGAAATTTTCGAGTTCAATTTTTATATTCAAAAATTGAAACACTCTTGTCATAGTTCTGAACCCCACTTCTACGAAACTGCATTCGGGCTGATCTTTCATGGTAGTTTTCATATCACTGGCTATGTCGCCTGAGCCACAGTTTGGAATAGCCATTGTGATTTCAAATTAGCTACCCAGCCCATATATTGAATTCTAAAGCAATTAGCTATCATCATTTCTGTTATTAACTCCTACGTTTACTAGTAGATTTGCACAATGATGAGTTGCACCATGTGTGATTGGAGACTGGAGTCTCTTGTTACATCACAATATTATTATTGATGAATAAACAAGTGCACAGGGGCCATCTGAGTGCAATATTATTATCTAATCTTTCTGGAATGTAATCATGTATGCATCGATTTGGCCTGGAATTAGTTGGTGGGCTTTTTTTTATTGCAGTCTAATACAAAGAGAATTTATTGATATCATATCTTGTTTGTTGGCCTCAGTAGGTGTATAAAATGAAGTAAAAAAAATAAAAATTTAGCAAAAAAAAATACCTGGTTGAGATATTTTAAGAGCCTACTTCAATACAAAATTTGATTAGTAGCAGCTAACAGGACTTTATGGACAAACGGTATTATTTGTGATCCTGAATTTCTTGTTTTTTCAGCAATTCAAATACTACTAATCATATTCATCTTTTATTTCAGGCTACAATGATCCTGATCACAATATATTCTATGATCCCGCAGATACCTGGTGGGAAGTATTTAAATCTAATTCAGATGAAATATCCCGAGACCAACACAACTCATCCATGGAGACACCAATTTCTACGAAGTAAGGGATAGCAGCATCTGGATGACTTATAAAAAATGCAATTTATTCTGTCTGGCACTGAATTGAAAAATCAAAATTTCTACAAATTTAAATTATATAAATAATAAAATAATGATATACAAATATCCTCGCATAGAAGCTGACGACCCCCTAAAATGGCGGTGAAATGGTAAATTTATAAAAATTTGCATATTAATGTCATAGCGTAAACATCGGGTGTATGACAACCAATCACAGACTGTTATCGCTGTCATAGCGTACCAGGTGCTGCTTCGCGAGTGTGCATGCACGTACTTATCGCAAGAGCTTACCATGGATCGAGTTGGAGCTGTTAGAATTGTTAGGATAATGTCATGTGTGATCAGAGTTATGGGCATACAAGCCGTATTCAAGTGCGATCAGAGTTGTGCGCTTATAAGCCGCATACTTAGTTTGGCAATATATTTTTAGCCTAAACTCGGCTTCTATGCGAGGATATACAGTATGTATGCAGAATTAAATAGATGATTCAATATTTCATGCAAAAATTTATTATTATTATTGGTATTTCATTTCTTCAAAATTTTGTTTTTTGGCATTTGCACAATGATGAGTTGCACCATGTGTGATTGGAGACTGGTGTCTCTTGTTACATCACAATATTATTTTGATGAATAAACAAGTGCACAGGGGCCATCTGAGTGCAATATTATTATCTAATCTCTCTAGAATGTAATACGCGAATAGTTGATCGATTCGGAATTGGAAATATTTAATATTTTGATTTTGTTTTTATCCATGGAAAACTCACAGTAGCCTTTATTTCTAAAACTGTGAAAAAAAAATTAAAAAACCAGTCAAAACACCGTTTATATTAATTTTCCTGCATTCTAAATCCATTTTCAAAAGATTATATTCCAAGGCCACAGGTCATAGCAGCGTTCATAAAATTATTCTTTCGCTTGCTTCCATCCTATGTCAGTGAACAATTCTTCATCAACAATTTGATTATTCTATTCAATTCAAAAGTCTTGCTGCACACGAACACAAATATATTTCTGTAACGTTTCGTCTGACCGAGGTCAGACTTCTTCAGACAAGCATTGATTATTGTTTATAAATGTTTCCAATAGGCCGAGCAAGTCTAGACGGATTACAAGACGACTATCTTCTCTCACGTTAGCTCGTACTTCTCCTGCATTGCAACAATCTCTCCTACAATATGATCAGCATTGTCGATCTTCTACAATAAGAAAGAAAAAAGACGAACCATCCGGTTTTACTATGTGTAAAAAGTAAGAAATGTCAAGTACTCATTTTTTTTTTCTGGGAAAGTCTTTGGCAAAAATATTTGTTGTTTCTACTTAATCGATTTTCAGGAATCTTAATTCATATTATATGTTTTGTTACACTGGTCAATTATCATTGGTCAGCTACACCATAATAATAAATTTCCAACTTTCTGGAGAACGAATCAAGGTATGTACATATAAATATATATATATGCGATGAGACCAAATTAGAATAATGTTAATATTTTGTTGTTTGTCAGAATTGGACAACAATCTACTTCAACTTTTTGTTTTTTCTCTGAGGTACTTTACATCTGTATACTGATCAAGTTAAGCGGCAAACACACACTTATAATTAGAAATTAATCCAAATTTCCCAGATCTTTCCCCTGCCGTGCTGACATGATTTTTTCCAACATTCTAGGCCAGCAGTGTGCAATATTTTTTCTCGGTGGGCCATATACGAAGAAGAGAATGTGGCTATTGCTCAGCCTTACGGTAAAATAAAGACACCGGGCAAAACAGCAAAATATTTAACACAGAGCAGAAAACATGTATGACATTATGTAAAACATAAACTGTCGGATTAGGAATTTATATTTGATGAGAAAAACTCTTGAGTGTTGACAAGGGCCATCCATACTAAATGGTTTGGCGGGCCCAGTTGTAGCTTGCCGGTCACCTGTTGCACAGCTCTATTCCATGCCATTGCCCCCAATACTTCTCGACAAACAATTGTGGACAAAACTAAGTTCTCATTCTATTACCACATCCTATTTTTCCATGCTTAAAATTCCTTTTTTTTTTCAGTTTAATAACCTCCATGTCAAATGATCGTGATACTCGATCGTTCTCATCTGTTGATTGCCTTCTCATCTCCTTGCATAAATTATCTTCTGCTTGTGATCAACTAGAAGATGAATTCTGTTTACAACAACAAGTACAAGGTATGTTGACTTGGAGTAGCTCAAACCAATAATTCGCTTTCCCTAATGCCTGATACATTGCCTAAATTGGGTTTTTATCCATGGATATGCGTTGGTTTATAATGCACAAAGTAGTTCATTGCGCAAGACGGCATACGCAATGAAGCATAAAACACTATCCAATCCCTGCACTGGGCGCCACATTTTTAGGGCGCACGGTTGATTTTTGAGATAAAAAATATTCACACAAGTCAACAGTGATTTATTGGATTTTAATTTTTATAGTTTTCAAAAATTGAATTAAAAAAGCCTTTTTATTCATACTATTACACTTTAATTATTCAAAATGGCAGTTCTTCAGGTGTCACTATTCTATATTATTCCTGAATTCAATAATTCGAAACATGAATACAGATCAATAATCTTGAATCTATTTAAATTTTTGAATCTTTTCAAATTTAAAAATAATTATGTCTGTTATATTTGAACGATGGTATCTAGCAATTTGTTGAATGGAAAAGCAATTTAGAGAATTTTTAAGAATTCTGTTATTTTTGATACTGTTACATTTCATAAATTGGCATTTTCATACCTAACGTGTACTGGTAATCGAACACAAGATTGTGTTTGCGATATGATAAAGCCGTTTTATTGCTTTCCTTTTCCGAGAATAAATAAGAAAACTTATCACCTACTATTCACAGATGACTCTAATGTCTCGATGAACTGTGAGTTGCCGATTCAAGCTACAATGCAACTTGTTAGGTGCCAATCATTCATGCAAACATTTTGCAAGTACACAACTGAAGATAGCAAGTCTAAATCGGTTTCTAAACTGGTTAAAAAATTGGATGCTTCTGGGAGAAAATTGACTGTGGAGATGGCTAAACTGTTACAGGTTTCATGTCTTTATTTCTTACAAAAACTTGCTTTCCAGACTGATTCAAAATATTTTGGTTGAATACTGATAAATTGTATCTGTTCTCGTCTATTTATATTTCAGTGTTCTGTGATTCTGTCGCTTTGCAATAATTTCAGTTTGTAGAATTCAGCTATGTAGGATTTATAAAAAAATAATTCACTGATATCTTGTATAAGGAGCTACTATTTGTGTACGGGATGAAATCTTTTCATTGCCTACCCGATTCCTTACACCCTGGGCATAGATATGTGGCTCACGATGCCAACATAAATTTATCGCTTCAATCGATGGGCCGTAGTGCCCACAATTTACATTGAAACAAATTGGAATAATAATATTAAATCTTTACAATAAATATTAGGAAATTTACGGTATTTAAATTTCATGGTATCATGTGTTCAATAATCCAGCTACTTTACTTCATTGTTTTACCTCATCACGATTTCTAATAAATTGTCAGGGCTGTGAAGGAGAAATTGAACAAATGGTCAAAGAATCACTGGGACAAATCAAAGTTCTCATTCCAAATATATCAAAATATAGCGGTGCTTTGAGTCTTCTTACCAATGATGTACAGACTATACTGGATGAAGATAAAGAACATCTGGTGAGAATTTGGTACCTTTTAAATTGTTAAACATAGTGCAAATTGCCCACTTGATTATCAGTACAAAATCTTCTGTAGCTGCTCTATCAATCCTTCTGGCTGTGCGATAAACTTACTGAGGGAAGGAAATTTGTTTGGCGATTGGTGCCTTTTATCCATTCCTATGCTAAATCAAATAGGATATACATCAACTTATATGTATTCTATGTTTAAAATGACCCAGTTCAGAATACACTCATTATTTCGTGTTCCAAAACATCATTTAAATTTATTTGAAATTGATGAATAGGGGTATTTGGTTTTGGGCATCTCTGTGTTCTTGTAACATTGTTGGCCAAGATAGTTATTTACCTATTTTTTCGGTTGTCTACAAAATATAGGTAATTCAAGTAAATGAGAGAGGATTCTATCATACCATCTTAAAATAGCGGTACTCCTAACATGAAACAAACAGTGAATCACTTATGATGTGCTTAGCTATATTTTTGTGAATTATTCAATATCCCTCCTTTTTTCAGTTGAGTCATCGAATCAAGAATGCTTTTATTCAAGGAGCTGACTCATTTCTAAGAAAAACAATTGCAGAAGGATTAACTAACATAACAAACTGTAAATGTCTGGTATGTTTAACATCAATTTAATGTTACATAAGAATAAAATAATGTTTTTTCACTCAAAAATATTTTATCTCTAACTAGAGAGAAATTGTTTAAAAAAAATAAATCTAGACTAAATCTTTGAGTTTTCCAATCAAAGTTATGTAAGTTCTGCCATGTTCTTGTGGGTAATCCAAGCCTGATATACGTGTGAAATTTTATTGAGCTAAAGTTTAATATGTTAATTTCACTTAAAAACTATTCATAATTGGATATACCGGTCCGGTACCAATAAATATTTGACATAGATTAGATTGTAGTACATTTCATTCGTTTTTTTAGGAGCAACATTATTGTATTATTAGACATGTTTTCAATTACCTAGGATTATTCATATACATTGGTCTTGCCAATCAAATTTTTATCCTTGACATGGCTTCTAATTGGGAGGTGTCAAAAACGCAATTCAGGTCAAGTTTTAATTTTTCAGGTGAATGGTATTAATACTGACAATAAAGCATTGCTACATTCTGCAATTGTACTATTACAATCATGTAAAGACCTTCAGGTAAAAATACAGACATATTTTTTTGGAGTAAAAGTTTTTATAGAAAAATCGGTTGAGTAAAATTTGTAGCGTGCTTGAATTTTTTTACACGTCAGTTCATTTTAAATTTTTTGCATTATTGTCACTCACCGAAAATATTTCTAAAATATGGAATATTAATTGTGTGTTTAAATTTTTCGCGCTATTGTCACTCACAGAAAATATTTCTAAAATATAGAATATCTAACTGTTTTAGTATGATGACCCCTATCATGGAAGCAAGCACAATGGCCTAATGGTTAAAGCATTAGCCTTAGCTGTGTTGGCAGCACAGGTTCAAATCCCATCCCATCATCCAGTGTGAAATAAATTGGATAAGCAATGGCAAACCCGAAAACAAATAGTAAATCTTTTATCTTTACATAGAGTTAGAAGTCAGTGAATTCTTGTAAACCTTGCTTGTAGCTAATAGCGTGACTAGGCATATTAAAAATTCTCCTCTGTTACTAATATTATACCAAGCTGATAATTAATATTGTTATTATAGGTAATATTGGCATTTGACTCTAGTTGGAGATTATTTCCAGCGTATGCATTTTTCAATGTCTAAGAGCAAAATTTAGTGGGCACTCATTATCTGTAGCTTGAGAAGCGAGGAATTAGTAGCCTAGATTTATCAAGAATATCAGAAAAAGCACAGTTCATATTAGCAAGGTTATGTTTCATTTTCAGGAAGCTATTGAGTTGGTTGCAGTGAGGGAGGTTTTGAATAGCAGGATTGATGAAGATATGGTAAGCTCCAAGTAAGGTGTTAGGGAATGATGCTTTTACAGTTGTTTATTGCAGCGGTTCTCAAACTTTTGATGTTGCCTGTGAAGAGGATGCCTATCATTTATGGAGCCTCACAACTTACGCCTTGTTGCCACATTTTGACGCTGCTGTTATTTAGACAGTTACAAAACTAGCCAAGTAAGAATTTTATTAAGCAGACGAATAGATCACGAAGTTCCTAGGTTTCTCTCACTGAGCATTGTGGCTCCGCATGGAGCACTTGGAGAACCTATGGTTTATTGCACACTTACTTAGTTCAAATTTTGAGATGAGTTAGTGCAAGTAATGATGACTATGATTTTATTCAGGTTAATTTGAGAATAACTTGTTTCTGCTATTACTAATGTTAGATAATTTGTTATTAGAGGGGATTGAGTTGTGTTTGTAGAAAATGTTGATCTTCCTAGTTACTTATCGATCTTGATCGGTAAGTATGTTGATAGGTTTTTGTCTGTTTGTTTGTCTGTTAGATACACGCAATATCTCACGAAAGCGGGGTTGAAGCTGCTCCAAATTTTGCATGTGCATTCATCATATCTCGGACCAGAAGTCTATTGATTTTGGATAAATTATGTCGTATAATTAGCGTGTTATTAATTAATTAGTGACGAGACACACGGTGTCACTATGGAGGAAGAGCGCATGAATAGATCGATAAGTCTTCGGTCTCCGACCGATATTCTCGTTTTTGTTTTTTAAGGTCTAGATTTTCTTCTAGTCCTGTTTGTCCCAGGTTTGTTATATGTAAGTTTGATTGTACTTTTGTTTTCTTTCTTAAACAATTTGACATGTTTTAGTTCGTTACTCATTTAAGCTTCTGTTTACTGCATTGCTACAGGGTGTGTAACTCAGAGTAACAAACGAAAAAACCAACAATTGTGCCGTGCGATTCTAGTACAAACTTTTCACCTATTACATTTGTTGAATATACTTCATGTTAATTGACTTGACAAGAGGCAGCAAAATTGACTCAATTTGGATTTAATATGGCGCAGCAGTGTGGCGCATCGTGCTAAGCCTTCGGAATACGCTCGCCGCTCACCGCCATCTTATCTGCTTCCCTTTCTCCAGGGATGAATATGTAAATCCTATCCTGATATGTAAAGCAGTTTGTGTTAAGTTGACTCTAACTGAGTACTCGCTATTTATCAAATCTTGAACAAGTGATAATTGATTTTGACTTATTATTAATACTGTTACTTTTTTAGCAAAGAATATGTGAATCATCATTACTAATAAGAGAAACAGAACTTCCACCTCAATATTATCAACAGTATATAAACAGAGCACGAGACATGACATCTGTGATCAGCAAATTAGTTACAACAATTGGTTCTTATAATACTGCGTGTGCAGAAGGTAAGAATTAAGTGTTTAGATTTAGATTCTTGCTAATTATGGTGCACAAAAGTAGAGTGTTTCACGCTCGTGAGTCCTATTTTCAAACTCCTTGAAGTTAGGATTTGAAATCCCGAATTCCCTGCAGTCCGCGTCTTAGTTGTAACTAAATTATCATTGTATTTCAAAAAGCAATAATTTTGCTAAGCATTCTTATTTGCTATAAAAAAAGTTTCGGAGTTGTTACAGCCCGGAGTCTGAATCAACCTATTTCTAAACTCTGATCCGGAGACCCAATAATTTTTTTCAATCTGCAATAGGAGTTTATTGTAAATTTTCTTCTATTACACAGCCCTAGTGTTAATAATGATAGGCAAAATGCCCATCCAGAGCAAAATATAATTTCAAACAAGTTTTTGAGGGGACGTGATGCTAATTGGAAAAAAAAATTGTTAGATTTGTTCTTGCTCGCCTTATTTTGTATATTATTCACATTTTTTTTATTTTGGATATTTACATTTCATCCACGTATTTTCAACGTGGTTTTTGAGTAAAACATACTTCCGCCTATCTATCCATTATTTGTACCTTATTGTTATCTAGTTATTTTTTGAGTTGAGGCGCGAGACTCGACAAATTCTGGGGTGTGGCTTAAAAAGTTTGAGATTCACTGTTCTAGAGCTTGAAAGCAAAATAGGAAAAAAACGTTTACGGAACCACATCTTTTAAGTGCCTTTTATTATTCTAGAAATTGTTGTGGTTTTGTGTTTGACTGGTTGGATCGCTTCGAAATTATGTACGAAACGTCCAAATACGTAATATTGCAAAACGAAAATGTTCACTTTTATGTTGAGGCGATGTGAGCAAAACACGTAGCCTACTCGTAGATTTTAGACACATGCGTGAATCAACAAAGCGCTTTTGCCACTGATCGAAACCTAAATCGTAATTACTCGGCCAAGACACCTGATTAAGGGCCGATCGCCAAATAAAGCAACCTTGCTTTGTATATCGATAACCATGCGGCTACACTGGAACAAACCAACATAATTTCTCGCAGCCTGGCAAAAAATCTGATTCGCGTACGACTCGGGTACCAGCGGGTCGACTACTCATTCTCATACTCATTTACTAATACCGGAGTACCAGCTGGAAAGGTAACGCATGAAAGTTTTACCAAGCAATTGTGACACGTTTTAGACAATAAATGGTCGGGTTATTGCTGAAAATCCGAAGTTAGGCACGTTTACGGTACTTGCAGACCAGCACAAATTTCACTTTCCTACTTTAAAAACCTAGTCAGTTGTGTGCACATGTTTGAAAGAAGTTAGGTGATCCCGTAAAATCTTCACAGTTTGGGAACCACTGTTCTGTTGTTCAATTATTTTGCATTGTGGTTTAGGAGATGGTGATACCGAAATGACTCTAGAAGGCTGTGAGGAAATCATGAGAGACTGTGCAATGCAGATTGCATTCTTATCTTCTCCACTTGATGGTGTAATGATGAAAACGTTGGAAAATAATTCAAACTGTAATAATAGTAATTCTGTATCATTCGAGGAAGAAACAGAAAGGTATGGCCAGTTATTTCTGTCCTTAGTGTAGTGACACAAATTTTTGTACAAATCTTACTTATATGTACTTCAAAATCACAAAACTGAAATTCTATGAACAGGGTGATCATAAAGTTCTGTATTAAATTGATGAAAAACTTTCTATGCTTACCAGCTGGTGGTGGGCATTTAAAGGTTTATTGAAGAAAGTAAAAAAACTTAAATAAATATTAATCGAAATAAAGCAAACCCAGTTAGGATATATTAATAACTGACTCCATAACAAAATTTTGATTATAACAGGACTTCATGAATATATCATTAGGTTCTCTTAATTTCATTGAACAAATTAGGATCCTTGAGAAATATTCAACCTTTACAATCAGGATATTTTAGAAGTCAAACTCGTTTAATAATGCTTGGTGGAGTGGTTCTATAAACTTAGTCTAAAGAACATGTTTGGCTTACGACCTGTTTGTACACATTTCCCAATTACGTATTGAATTTATATTTAGCTAACGACTTATATTTAAAGTGCATACTGATGTGTTGACTGCCAGGTCATGGTAGGAAAGCAGCCTTGCAATACTTTTAACTCAGTCCCACCTTTTTATGCCATTTGGATTCATACCCATATTTTTTAGACTAGTGTTCTCAACCCTGAGGCCGCAGACTCGAATAAGTCTGCTGAGAGCTCTAGCAAGTTTAATAAACAACAACAATTATATTTCTGTTTTAGTTATTCTGTTATCAACGTTTGTTTAATTTTTGTGTCTTAAGACTGACACGATTCTTTATGCTTCGGAAATGGTCCCGGTCAAAGAAGGTTGGGAAACACTGTTGGTGATTATTCTAGTGAAGCTGAGCAAGCATTTTCTTATACAGAACTAAGAAGGCTTCTGCTTGATCAGAGGTATCGATATGCCAAGCTTCAATAACACAGAAACTTTGTTTTTAGAATGTACTATGCTGTGCAAGATGCTGCTGAAGATTTCAGGCATACTTTGACAAGGGTTTTCAATCTTGACTACCAAATGCCAACTTTGAACTTGACAGAGACTCCAGTAGATAAAAATTTTCCAAAATTTCCTCTCAATCATTCGTACAAGTCAAATAAGAATATAGACATTTCATGCTCGACTGCAATATCTAATTCTGTCAAAAAATGGTTGGATTTGACAGATTGTGCAGTTGGCCACGAGAAGACTGCAACTGGATCCTAAATTGAACCACTAGCAGCAGTGAAAGAATAATATATATATATACATTGTACTTATTGAACAGCATTGCAACATTTCACTATTTTATGTTATCTGCTTTTTCTCTTATTATTTTGGTGGATTTCTGTGTCCTAGGTGAACTGTCCTAAATGAAGTTGTTTGGTCTAAGACTAAGACCTTGTTGCATACTACTCTTTTATTTTATATCGTAGCCTTTTGCATCTTCAGTACGCAAAGTAGGGCTCTGTATGAGCCCTATGTATGTTGCGTGTAACAGTGTCTCTTCATGTTGGGGTTTTCTAAGTGTATACATAATAAACTTTAGCTTGATATTTGGTTGGTGTTTATGGACCTTTTGTATGTAATGTTATTCACCTTGTCTGCACTTTTGTATTAGATGTTTTAAAGAAAATAAAGTTACACAATCTTGCTGGTATTGTTAAACTTACAAATACATGCATAAATGTTTTTGGTCAATGGATACTATTAAATAAAGTCCCACGATTCACTTGATAGCTTGGATACCTGGAGGTAGTAAATAGGATTTAGACAAGTTAATTTGATTGTTTGCATTTAGAAAATTTTGTTTAATGTCCGTGCAGTTGGCTCAAAATAAACTGGAAATATATTTAACTAAATAATAAAAAAAGAATATAAAACATGGCGTGAGTAAGCCTGTACTCATGAATTGTGAAATCTGCGTTTTCGTAAAACATTTATCATTGGCGTTGGAAGGTTCTATTTTAATTACTGGTCATGTATGGTTGAAGTGAAGATAGGTCGGGCCTACACCATTTTCATGTAAACACTTGCATGTAAAGTGAGTGAGCCTAAAACCATTTTCATGTAAACACTTGCATGTAAAGTGAGTGAGCCTAAAACCCATCGTGGAATAATTCTTGTACCTTGCTGGTTGATACTTTGGTTATTCTGAACTCGATTTGGGGTAAGATGTTCGTGTGAGCTTTTGTTTGCGGAAGAGGGTGTCCTATTCGACTTTATTGAAACCATTGGATATACATGGGCTTTGATTGAAACTATCTGTGGAGGTGCATGGAGTTGTTTGGTATACATGGGCTTTGATTGAAACTATCTGTGGAGGTGCATGGAGTTGTTTGGTGGATAATCCATAAAGGTGAGATGAAAGCATTGACAGAATTGGATGAAAAAACAATCCTATCTGCTGAAACTAAAAAACGTGCTGCTAGAACATATACTGTAAATAACATATGGATAAAGTGGTATTGTTTAAAAGGCATTAATTTATCACCAGTTATTTTTATTCGGGATTGTGTAAATGACACAGCGGCGCGCTGCATACGACGAAATATGTAGGGCATACCGACAAGTCTTTTTTGCCGTGTAGCTTTTTAAAATATTTCTGTCAATAGCACCGATCAATGCTGCGCAGTGAGTTCAATACTTCCGCTCAGTCCGCATATTCAGATTCACCTGCTGCTTGGTACCGGTACGTTGGTATATACAGCGCGTGCATGGTGTTTCTGTCATAATGGGGAATACTTTGAAATGTGCATTTGGACCAACATTGTATAGGATTCATCATAATTTGCCTTTGTCTGAATTGGTGAGTATGGTTTATTTTTGAAAATACCTAGAAGGCCTCGCAGCAACAAAATCAAGAAAACCCACAAACTGTATGGATGACATCGTTCCATATCTCTGAATCTGATATTTCAATAAAATGAACAGCAAAAACACAATATTATTTTGAACTGAGTTTCTGAGAATTTTGTCTCTCTTTGCATCTAAAGAAGAGAGGTGTTTCAAGTTTGATTTTCCAATCTACACCATAAATGCTCATCTGCGATTTTTTTAATTCAGTAATTGATGTAACGTAAGTTACCCTATTATCGCCACACACCAATTCTCACCACACGCCTTCAGAATCGTCGCACTTGCAGATAGCGCTGAATACAGGAATATGAGTTGTTTTCGGATTGCGCATCATAAGTGATAAATATTAACATATTCTGTTACCCGGTGGCGTAAAGACATTTTATTAAAACATACATTTTTGTTATATAAGAAAACCAGCTGATATCACGCTGTGGCAAATCGAGGTTGAATCAAGTTTGACATGGGAAGTGTTTGTAAATACCGTGTAGTTGTTAATTATCGTATCCGCAGGGTGGCAATAATAGGATACTGGGATAAGAAAATTATGGCTCACCAGAAAGAAGAACCGAAAAAATCAGGAAAAAACAAAACAGCAATGCTCAAATATATGGACACGAAGACCAAAACAAAGTAGTATCAAATCTTTTACAGTAACGGTAGTCCGCTTATCCAAAAAAACTTCCGATTTTGCCGACCGCCAGATTGCTTAAATGTGACCGCAGAACCGCCATGCTACAATGCGCAATTTTTAATTTTGATGACGTCATCACATAAAAATTCAAAGTGAAAAACGAATCTAGTAGGGCCTGCTAAATGTTTGAAATTAATAAAAGTAATAGCCTTCTAGCGACAGCAACAATCTTTAACCACTGAAAATTTCAAAGCAAATGGTCCTGTATTTAAAAAGAAAAGCGTTTGTGAAAAAAGTTTGACATAAGTGGCGATAATAGGATAATCGTAGTTCCTATTATCGCCATACCGACATTTCTGCTATATTCGTGAGGTGTCGCTATAACAAGTTCATTTCGCAACTCGCTGCTGTTGGCATTTTTTTCTCTGATGGGTAGCTAATGTTCCGAAACAATATAGAGAAATTGTTACTAAAGTCGGATGGATCGCAATAAAAAGTGGCGATAATAGGATAACTTACGTTAGTTTCAACCCAGATACAGAGTTAGTTATTGCTGTATTGTGACATTCCAAGTTGAATTGAATCTAATGGTGACCGTACATTTGAACCCACGTACATTTGAACCCATGTGTATATCCACGGGTTCAATCTATATGCGGGTGCTAAAACCCATGGGTTAGGGGTTATTATGGGTTCAACTATCCGTAAAACAAAAAAAATTTCATAGGTGCAATAGCATACAGGTGCAATTGTCATGGGTTCAAATGTACGTGGGTTCAAATGTAATGGAACCGAATCTAATTATAATATATTCCTTCTTGGTGACTCGAAACCTTTTTGTCTGTCTGTATACTGGTATATAACCTCACCGAAGTTCAACCACAAATTGATATTTTTTTAGTGGTGGATTTTAATTGTATAATATTAATCCCTGGATTTGGTGAATTTAAGTACCATACATTGCATAAGGAAGATTTTAAACTATTCATGGGTTTGAAAATTTTAAGGCTAGCATTGCTATTTCAAATTTTATTGAACTGAAAACAAAGTTGATTACAAACTGGCTACTACCCTAAAAAAGTGGATACTTATTTTTATCGTATACATGATTTTACCTTATTTTATTTTAGGGCCGCAATTATCTACCAAATGCTGTGGAAGAAAACACTGACAAAATTCTGGGAATTATTTCTACTGTGAAAAATGTATTATATTACACAGTTCCAGTATGGTCTGTTATGCTTTACAGAAGAGGTATTACAGTGTTAATCATTTTAGTGGATAAACTTTGTCTTTTGTGTATAGTGCAGTAGTGGGTAACCCTTTCCATGCGATTTTTATTTTTTATTAAATAATCGTATTTGCTACGCCGATTTTATGCATTTGTACCCCCACAACTAATCGATCGACTAACGAAAAACTAATGATCCTCTGCTGCCCACTGACGGCTCGTTGGAAAGCCTATTTAAATAGCTTACAATTAGCAATTAAAAAAAAAAAGTTTTTTTAAAAGTGGTGGTCTGAGTCACAAACCGGATAGAAAAAGGGCATTTTTTTCTTGGGAGTTGAAACTTCAAACCGTGATAAAAAATAGAAATATTCGCTAAATCCTTTACTGTTACCGCTTCGTGGTTGGCAAACAATAGCATAATATTGCTGTAGCAATTTCGTGATCTAACTCAAAATACTTTGGTAGATGGAAGGGATAATATGTCTTCTAATACCACCTAAAAAAAAACCGAAATTTGCATAAATTTCAAAAACACTCCCTCGTTCCGCTGCAAATAAAATTCCCGTCGTAAACGAAAGCGAGATTTACCGTCGCTTATGTTAATCTCGAAGAAGACTTCTTATCAATAAACTAAAACCCGGAAAAACTAGACCAACAGTTTGCGACCGATTGCTAAATAAAACAGTGGAGTACATCAACGTACCCGCCGCAATCTAGCGACTTTTGTCGTTGGTACGTATACGTGCCCACCGCACGGAAAGGGTTAAAGCATTAGAATTACCTATGATAGCAGTAGATGGCACAGTTCTTTCAGATTCCAAGATGTCTCAACATTTGGTTCAATAAAACAAACACTCTATTTGTTTTTGAACGAGGGCGTCTGGTACATGTGTCACATTGCGCCGTGATTATCTTGATAATAATTTAAATCAATCATGACGTGTGTCGGCCGTCACATGACCATAATTGTGTTTTTTGCTAAACATTCTCGAATTCTTCATTAAATCTGAATATTTTTTTCACATGAATCCAATGGTGACAATTTTAGATTGCGCTTCCCCTTTAATTTATTGTGCAGTGCCGTTTGCTGATTTGTGATGATATAGAAGCCCAGACTGTCTCGTAGAGGAGGTATGCATTCACTGTTGTGATTGATACCTTTTAATAGGGGGCCTGTTCTTGAAATCAGAATACTGTGCCGTACTGGATAGCGTAGCAGGTTAAAATCTCTGGTTCTAATCCCATACCCACCATCTCATCTGGGGTATAATAAAAAGGGGCCGTACTGGAAATTTGTTGCTTTGTTCCGAGCAAAAGACAAATAAAAAAATATATCAATAATAGAATTCCTAATCATGAAATTAAAGTAATAAGAGCGTGTGTTTTAGGATATGTTCGCTTTTAAAATATATTTACTTGAAGGCATTTCTACGCTCTAATGAAAGTCTTTAAAATGATCTTCAAAATATAGGCTAACAAAATTGATTCTTGTTTTTCAGGTTATTTCACCATTGCGTATGGAACCGATCTTATGAAGTATTCATTATGGTTTGCTTGTATATATTATGGACTATTGTTTATCAGAGGTACTGGTATATCTATTTACATTATTTATAAAACATTTTGTCACATAATTTATTACAATCACACTTGTCATTTTTAGGATTTGGAAGATCAAATAATCAAGAATATGTTGATTTTCTATCAGTCTTGGAAAATTCTAAAGTATCAGGTGCAGATCCAACAAAAAAGGTATTGTAATCAATTATTTAAAGCAACTGTAAATGACTAAGTAAGAATGCTTTCAACGCTGTTTCTGGAAGGGAGTTTCCAATATAATTATGACCTTCGGTTTGAATACAACTAACAGCTTCATATTTGGTAATGAAGGTATTTTTTGTTGATGGCAAGGTCCTTCCATCATCCTTCCATCATTTTAAGTGACGGTAAAGCCTGACCAAAATTTTGGCGAACCACCTTTTTACAAACGAACTAAGCTTATGTAATAGTAATAAAGTATGCGCGTTGGGAAATTTATGTTGACAATACATTCAAAAGCAAAAGTGATGCTATACAATGCGAGATATGCATTTGTTCGCTGGTCATTATTAACTGTTCCGAATTTGAAGTCATGGTCGACAGTGATACATATAACGGTTTCTTACGTCCAGCCTACTTTGGTATTTCGTTTTTCAAGTTGTCAATGTCAATATTGATCGCAAATAATGAAAAAGGTAACAATGTCTGTGTCTGTGTATCGCAAAGACACTTTTCAACTCATAATTTGAAATTTCAATCAACTGCCCTTTATGAGACAATCTCATTGTTCGAAGAAGTTTCGAAGGCTTCATTGCCTCATATAAGAGCCTAATATGGCAAAGGACCCAAACTGGACAAATTTCATTGCTGTGATTTACACCTTAAAATTCATATTGAAAATACAATTTACCATACTCTTTAGTCGTCGGGTTTGTGGATGTTAGATGGTATAGATGTAATTATGACCTTATCCGATTTGTGTCACCTTTCTGCGGACCGGTAGTAACCGACCAACGACTTAAAGTACTTCCATTTTATAGTTTCTGCCTATCTTATTCTAATTATTTCTACTTTCTTATTCATATATATAATTTCATATATTTTCTTACAGCGGATGTATGATTTCACATTCTCACACTGGCCAGTCGATTTCAGATGGGATGAAGGAGTAGAAGTCAAGAAAACACTGGTTACACCTCCATACCACATTACTGGTAGACTGAGAAAAATATCACAAAACAACAGCATTGCTAGCCTGCTTATTAAAGGACTTCCATGCGAATTTCTATCCTATCTCATATCACATGGGTTTGGTTTAAGTATGGTGTACCCGGGCTCTACTGCTATCTTGAATTCCATCATAAGTGAGTATTTTTGTTTGTGGATTTGTCTCCTTAATTAGAATTAGGAAATATCTGTTAAATTGGGAGTGTGAAGCGAAGATATTTTAATTAACATTTTGAAAGAATCAATTGTTAATTTTGGTGTATATATGGTGTTTTTTTGCTTAAAAACCTTCCATGGGAACCAATTTTGCCGCAAATCAGATTTATAAAACCAACGATTTTCTTAATAAGTCTGAAGTATTATCAAATGCAATATACCTACAAGTTTTATGATTCAAGTCATCTTTTTGTGCATAAGATTTTCTGGCAAAAATTCTGCCCTCATTACAACCGCATCGCCGTCATGAGAAATTTCACTTTTTGTCAGTGAAATCACCATAGTGTTGTAACTGGTATAAGAATCACCTACATTGTGATATATCTGAAATAAATATTCACAGTTTAAATAATATGGTAATTTGATTGATTGCCGCAGTAGAGCCAAATTAGCTTATGACAAATTTTATAATATTTGGCTCTAACATTCAAATCCCAATAATAGATATAATAGCACTGCCTGAAATCAAAACTCAAAACCTATACAGCTTTGAAACCCAAATCATAATATGCCCCCTGGTCCATAATGTCAGAAGATATGTCTATTTCTTAAAAATATGACACAGCTACTTTGGTTTTACTGTGGCATTATGATAATCAGCATAGCAGTAAATACTGTGATTAATTATTCAGGAACAGCTTTGGATGACGGAAGAAACAAAATGGTAGAAAATGTAAGTATTGTTTGTCGCTACCTATATGAAGAAATCAGAATGCGACTTGCACTCTGGTTTAATCTGAATAGTTTATAATGTGTACATAAATATGTATATATTAATAAAACTACAGGTAAATTCAAAGTAAAATGTTCCCCCATAAAAGAATAAATTTCCTTTCTGGCTGATAACGCTGTCTTAAACATATCAATCATACAAAAACAAACAAGGGACAAGGGAGCCTTCAATGAACTTTTGTTTCAATATCAATTTAGTTTTATGTCATACTAGAAGCACTGATTTTGTTATGATCTCATTTTTCTACAATATCTATTGAAGAATATTTACCTTACATCTTTTTCTCTCTTAGATTGTAAAAATGTAATGTAGTCATCTGTTTCTCATTTATTACCAAACATAGCTCAAAATGTACAGTATAATGTAGATCAGTAATGCCCTGAATGCACCATTTTTATGTTTTGAAATTTATTCTCAGAGTAAAGGAAAAAGAGCAAAGCTTTTGTCAAGAGATGGAAATCACATCGACACAATGTTTGTTGATAGAAGACAAGAGGAGTAAGTTGTAATGCTGATAAATAAATCTTTTCTTGATGACATCTTCTAATAAAACCTACATGAATGTTTTGGTTGTATTTTTTACTAATTTTTGAATAGTTGAACGAATTGTTGAGGATGTATTTTCAGGGCTGATTAATCACATTTACCAAAATTTAGTTGTGTAGGTAGGCAGTGAATATGATTTGACTGAACATCTATTATACTGAGAAAGTAATAATGTTTCTTGAAATTAGTTTTGCATTATTTTCAAACATAAAGGGACGGAGGCGATGGCCTTTTAGTCGTAGCATTGAACTACGATGGCACCGCAGCTTGAATCTTAAATCATCGCAGCTCTCTGGTTCAAATCCTTCTAAGCCAGGGGTGTGCAACAGGCGGCCCGCCCTTGTCAACACTTAGATTTTTCCCAATCAAGCATGAAATCTGATTCCGACAGTTTGTGTTCACAAAGGGCACTCAGCACTCACATTTGTAAAAATACATAAGGATTTTTGCTCTCGTCACTGCGTTAAATCGTTCTTCGTTTTGAGAAGTGCCTTTATTACTGGAAGGGTGAGCAATAGTCACATTCTCTTGTCTTTCCAGTGGCACTTTGGTTGTCACTAATTTCACAATTCGCTGTTTACATGGAAAAACTAATTTTTTGGGTGGGCCAAATAAACGGCTCATGTTGGTTATATGGCCCACGGGCAAAAAATATCGCACACCCCTGTCTTAAACTATAGTAGCTTTTTAACCAGCGTGGTCTGACCGGTAGTTCTTTAAATTTTGTATTTTCAAATTTTTTCTCATTTATTTATCAGAGATGATTCACCGAGCGTCAGCACCAGATTAGGAGATATCCTAGTCATAGGATGTGAAGGAAACGCTGGATTTTATGAAGTTGGAGTTATGATCACTCCACTCGAAGTTGGTTATTCTGTTTTAGGATGGAACCATCCAGGATTTGGTTGTAGTACTGTAAGTTTAGATAATATTGCAAAGCGTTTTCAGTATGAAAATAGTCTAAAATATAATTCTGTTGTTCGAAGCTAGAACGTCAGAAGATTTTACTTCATTCAATGCTAGTCGGTTGTTCAGTTTCAGCTTTTGTATTTGTTTTTTCAATAAAAAAATTCAATGAATGTGCCATTTAAAAATCCATAAACGAGAATTTTTGCTAAGTCAATTTTTTAATCTTCACGCATTGCATGCTCCTTGTCTATTTTTGTTTCCGCGCCCAATCTGAGAGTTTAAGATTCCGACAGCACTAATTATTCATGTTTGGTTACGTTTTGTTGTAGATTTTGCGCATATTTCATAGTGCGTCTTATTAAACATTATTTCAGGTATTTCTTCGTGAACCGGTATTTATTTTTTTTATAGATTTCATGTCATGTGTTTTGTTTCTAATTTTATGATCTTTGTTTATTTCTAGGGATCTCCTTCACCTGCGGCTGAAATCAATACCATTGATGTTGTAATGCAATATGCAATTACTAAGTTGGGTTTTCAACCTGAGAATATTATTTTATTTGGATGGTCCATCGGTAAGCATATTTTCTACTATTTACTAAAATAATATAAATTTTGATCGATTACCTGGTTATGACTTGTCCCCAAAGGCATCCCCTCTATTTTTTTAAAGCTATGGAGAGAAATTCAGCTAAAATGGAGTCTTTTTAAAACTAGCAGGCGAAGCATAATGTTATTTCTAGAATTTATTTCTTTGCATTGACTCTCGTTTGATTTTATCAGTACTCACTAATCTGAAAATTCACTGCTTAACCTTAACATGTTCTGAATCTGAATATGTGTTGCCTGAAAACTTTGCTAAGGAGTTGCATGCATAATACAAGTCGTTATTAACGTCCAATGTAAACCTTGTCATTACAAATATAAGGAGTAATTTTATACAGGAAATTAATATGGAAATTATAATGTGCTAAATCATTTTTCTAAACATTGATTTTTTCAGGAGCTTTTTCTGCACTTAATGGGGCTGTTTTGTATCCTGAAGTCAGATCTGTATTCCTAGATGCAACTTTTGATGATATCGTACCTCTAGCTGTCAAAGCAATGCCACCAGCATTTGGTAAGATTTTTTTTTATAAAAATGAATTTCTTAATGCAAAACATAAATTTGTCGGATGTTGTTGGTACTTGCACTAGTGGTTAATTGTCTCCTTTTATTAGGCTATTTTTAACCTGGTAGCACAAGCATGTATTCTCATTACTATTCAAATAGTTTTAGTTCAGTTTTAGATGGTAATTTTTTTAAGATAATTTTTAATATAATTCTTAGTACAAATTTACCTCATTATACAGGATGTCCCAAAATAAATGAAACCCCGTAATGCGATTACCCATTTTGGGACAGCCTATATATCGCCTCAATTATATCATATATTTTAAATTCTTGATTTAAAGAACTGTTAAGATTAATTTCACTCAAAAATTTCTCATTTTGAGCAATTGAAGTCTTACCATTGATCATAAAGGCCTGAAACCAACCAGATCTTCATCTTCTTAATTCAAAATTTGCCGATATAACTGCACATAATTTACGTCTATGTGTTCTTTGCTAAACGTGACCCGATATATTAGGATATATTCAGTATTCAGAAGATTATTTCATTTTAACCATTCTGATTGTATAACATTGATTAACTCTTCAGTATTAAACAGTCTAAAGCGGTTTTTAATATACCCATCTTATCCATAACATTGACCTAACTAATTTCTTGCTATTCTTTTTTTCTGTCCAGAAAACATTGTGAAAAATACTATTAGAAGTTACATTAACCTTCATCATTCTGACTTACTACAAAAATATAATGGACCAGTTCATTTTGTCAGGAGACAAATGGATGAAGTCATGAATAAAGGTGACTCTTATAGACCATGTGACTTGGGAATCTATACAGACCCTAGATCTGACATAGGCAAAATCCAGCCCGTTGGGTAATTCAATCTGGCCCGTCTGATGCTGACACAACCTAACTAAAATCAAATTTTGATGTTTGACCTAAAAAAATAACTCAAGGAATTTGTTAAGTTGCAATTAATTTTAGTTTTGGCACAAGACGTATTGTTTTCTACTCACAGTAAATATTGTTCATAAAATGTAACTTTTTTACGTCACACTTATATGGCCCCGTGTCCCAAAAACCTTGCCCACCCTGCTATAGATTCTAAAATAACTTTAGATATACTGTATAATTGACAAATTCTTCATGTATCCATATATATATAATTGGATAATAAAATTAAGTTGAAATGTTTTGTAACTGTAAATGCATAAAAGTATTGGAAAAGTCTTCATAAACATTAAAAATGATTATAAAAGGAAAATTCATTCAGGTGTTGTACAAGAAATTTTATAAAATTCCATTGATTAATCAATCAATATCAAATTAGAATACCATAATCAGAGTAAATTTGAAGGATCAAAATGAAATACATTTATAGGATAAAGATTATCCCCCCATGATGCTCTCCCTAATAAAAATAAAAGGGACAGTGTTGCAACTTGTACAATCTTTCATATTTACAAAATTGATGCAATTAACCAACATCTATTTTGCAGAGGGTCAAAGAGTGGTGTCTTCAAATTGTGGGAATGCACTTTTATACAAGTTCCTAAAGTATCGATTTCCTGTGTTATTTGGAAAAAATGAAGAAGATAACTATCAAATTAAAGCAGCACTTGATAGCTGGTTAGACAGAGATGATGATGTCATGAGAAGTATGTAATATGAAATTGATATTTCTACTAAAGCTGTGTAGTGGAGAAAAATTTACAGCAAACTCCGAGCCATTTAAAAATGAATCCCGATTTAGGATTGACAAAAATTCAAAATTCGTCTGCTCACACCAACTCTGTTTGAGAAAACCAAATTTAGATAATGAGAATGAATGAAAGCGAAATTCAATAGTCATGTTTAACCAATTTAATGCATTCAGTTTTTGACTTCAATATTTTGATTCTGACTTTTAAGGAGTTTGAAAATAGAAGTGTTTGGAAATAAAAATACATGCTAAATGCATCCTATATTTCATTTCATATTGTTCTCAACTCTACAGTTCACAATGTCTGCCATCTTACATACTACGGGAGTACCCATAATAGGTATCTAATTCCACTTTTTTTTCGACAGTGTCTCTTATGTCCAGTTATGAAGTGATTGACCAAAGATGTGAATCTATGTTGAGATCCTATGTTGAAAAACATTCATCAGACTATCCAATCATGATTGGTGAAGATTTAAGTCTAGAAGCAAAACAAAGGCTTGTTTTGTACTTGGTAAATGATTTGTTGTTGTTGTTTACACAAAATATTATTTAGAGCAAATTGAGTCTAGTTTTCTTTCGAAAAAAGGAACATAATTTTTTTATTCACACTGCGCTGGATATCCATGATAAATCTAACCTGTTTTAAGAATGCACATCTCAGTGTGCAGTGTGAGGAAAGCCAATAAGACAACTAAATCATATGGCGCACCCCAGCATCTCGTCCGGTTACCAGTCTGTGTCGGGTATGGGATTAGTTAACCAGTTTTGGGTTTTCAAATCATGGACAAGTGGAGGAAGCCTTAACCGACCAGTAGTTATGTGAACCGCCCTACGGTGGCGATAGTCCACCATTCCTCTCGCACATAACTATCCCTGTGTGCGATTCTAACCCACACAGGGTAATCACTAATCAGAGGTGACTATGATAACAGATTAAAGAGCACCCATTCCTTTTTCTCAATATTCCAACAATTGCTGAATAAATTTGTCTTGAAGTCCTCGAATTACTACCTTGTTGGTGAACACTTTGCAACATCATACATGTCAATGCCATAGAATAGTATATCTTATTAATATTCTGTTTAGGCTGCCAAGCATATGAGTCACTTTGAGAGTTCTCACTGTCCACCTTTGCCTGGTGCAATGTTCATAAAACCATGGAATGTGGTGGAAGACATTATTCAAGGAAGTTGTGACTCGAAAGAAAGTTCTGGATGTGACAGTTCCGATGATTTTGAAATCATAAATGGGCAGAATAAATTGTGAAAAATATGAAGCATGATTACAGTTTTCTCCCTACATAGACTACATAGGACTTCAAATCGATTGGAAATACTTTAGAAAACCTGTCCCCATTAAATATTATGGCTGTGGAGGAATTTATCTCATGAAGCCGTATAATTTTTTGTGATTACAGCGATCGATATTTAAGTTCTATGTAAATCAGATATGTCATCATACTGATAAGCTCTATAGCAGTGGTTCTCAACCTTTTTTCTTTTGTGGCCAACTAACTTAGTCATGCAAGAGAAACACAAGACTCTTTTTTTTGCAAAAATTTTTTGCAAAAATAAATACTTTCACTTTGATAGTTAGAATGAAGAGCAGCGATGCTACTACAATAATCATAGTAATTTTTGATAAGCTTGTGGCCGACTTGAAAATGTCTCTATTGGTTTTCATGATTATTACGAAACTACATCTTACGAGTTCTTGATCAGTGACCAACCCACTGCTGGTTTTTTTAATCTCTATCGTCAATCTGATCTTTTTATAAATCATTTAGCATGATATTTTGCATGTTTTTGTATTTGTGAATTATTTCAATGATTCTGCAAAATTCATTCATTCCTTGTCGCTTGTTTTCAAGTAAACTTAGATTATATGCAGGAGGATGTGTCTTTTTGATCGGTAGTTAGCTTGCAGCTTGTACTAGTGAAATACCAAAGTCCATTCCCAAACTCCCAAATAGATAACGGATACAAAGTGTTGACAATGAATATTTATACATAAAAAGCACACAGGCAGTAACTAGTTTCGACAGCATAAATAAAAATTGAAGAATGCGTTTGTTTCATGGTCAACGGACTCTTTGCCCGCTTCGGTAGATATGGCATTCTAGTTGACACCATAATGATATATAATCGTTTTTCTATCAATTATTTTAAACTTATCAGAACAAGTAAGACACTCAAAACTGTGATATAAAGACTTGATTATACGAATAACTAATAGATTAGTATTAGACAAACGAGTGCAGTAGGACAGATTTTATTATTAGAATAGTGAGCTTCACAGACTAGCCCCGTTTGTATTTATAGTGAAGTTAAAAAATCCAATGAAATACAAAGAGGTATGTAAAGATAAAAATGAAAGCGAGGCGGTATTCAGTGTTCTTGCTGATAAAATCAAACGCAATTGCATAATCATTGTAATATAGAGAATAGGTGATGATTTAGTGCAGGGGTCGGCAACCTTTTGTCGCTCGTGGGCCAAAATAATGGTTGCAAGTCATTGGCGGGCCGCACATATGCTTAGAAAGTTGAAAACCGAACGGATGATACTTTTTATAATAAAAATGCAGTGATACATCTTTCGAATAGAATATAGATTTATTTGCTCATTGTATTTTCGGCGCCAATGAACCCTTTGCACTTAGCATCAGTTTTTCTGCGTTTTACTACCATCTGTCTAATTATAATTGAATTATAGGCTCATTAAACGAGTAATTGTGAATTTATACTTGTTAGATTATAAAATAACTTAGTCTACACGCATCTCACAATGAATTGTGTAACGTGAAAAATATAATCGTCAAAACAGCTGTTTTGTTACTATAATTCAGTGAAGCGTCGCGGACCGGATTATGTTACTTCGCGGACCGGATCCGGCCTGCGGACCATAGGTTGCCGACCCCTGATTTAGTGCAAAGATTTTCCGGAAATAATCAATATAAACGATCCTGTATGTACTATCAACATCGGACAATTAAAGTTTAAACAAATCAGCTCCCAATCTCCATAACTTCTTTCAAAATATTATCTGCTATTACTTTAATATCATCTTTCAAATCATTCACTCTTCTGACTTCTTTCATATTAAACGCAAAATTGTCAGAAATTCTCAAAGAATCAGCGTAGTTTACCTGCCAAAAAAAGTTTGTAAAAATTGATAATATTGTGTATAGCTCTTTGACATACCACTGAAGTGAGACATGGTAAAATATGTGGTGTTATGGTTAGGCCATAATTTTATTCAGATTTTCCTTATTTTAGTTCTTGTACAAGTTTGGGGACTGTCTGTGCTAGCCAAGTGAATATGCCCCCTGCCCATAGGTATCAGTCCTTTTATACAACTTGATGTAAAGTAGGCGAACAAAATTATCTGAGAAACGCCATAGTCAAACTCAAGTTTATATTTTCCATCCAGTAAAAAATGACGTACGAAATTGACAAAAAATAAAATCAAACACCCATATTTATCGGGGAAAGGAAGTCGCGGGGTTCCAAGATTGGTTATCGAGCAGCGATACCCAAAGTTCAAGCAGTCGTGACAATGCCTAATCCTTTTATTGAGTATAAAATGTGGCGCTCCCGAAGTATGTGCACCAAGATGGCACACAACCTGAACCCTAACCCGGTAAACATACTAAGTTCAGGTTGTGCGCCATCCTGGTGCACATACTTCCGGAGCTCTTAAAATACTTGCCTCAGAAGTATCTTTGATTGCTTGTTGTAGTTCATCTTCTTTATTCAAAATTGCTTGAAATGCCATAGCACATCTGCCATACATACTACAAATACGCTTCACGGCATTTGACAACTGAGAAAACCTTTCTTGAGCATGCAAAACCTGGATACAAAAAAAGCATGATCTTATTTAAGGTAGATGAAGGAAAACAGGTTATGATGCAACTTATGGCAGAAGAAAATCGAAAATATCAGCATGATATTCAGATTTGCCTCACTTCAATAATTTCTGTTAGTGGAGAAGTCTGAATGGTGATAAAAAAATGGGAAAAGGCAGACCCGCCAGTCACATTATATGAGCCATTTAGAACTGTTTCCAGTTTAACGAAAGTGGTTTATCACATGTCTGTTTAATATGAAAAGCCAGTTCTTTTATTTTACTTCACTCCATATACAATGTACAATGTATGTTTCAAATAATTGTAATTATGACCTGGAAAAGCTGTGATAGACTAGGCTTAAAATGGCTATCAGTACCTGTAAGCAGCACGCGCTTGAATATTATTATAAAAATGATGATTTTGAACAGGTAAATTAGTTTGTAAACTCGAAATGAACGTCAAAAATTTTGCAATAGTAAGGCATGAGGAGAATCTTTCTAGGGTCAAAGGTTGGGGAAACCTGGAGTTACTAAGACCAAAACTGGATTTACTAAGAAAATTTGTTATGAAACTCACTTCTTCTGGCAAATCCTGTGATGTTTCTAATAAAGTTGTAAGTAATGTCAAAGAAACAACTGATTTTGTTCTCCTCATTACTTTTAGACTAAAATTATAACCTTTTGTAGAAAGTTTGAATTTTAACTTTGGATGTTTCATTTTTAAATAATTTATATATTTTTCAATCCCGACTCCCGAAGCAGCAGACAATTGATGAGAAGCTACCTGAAAAACAATATAGATATATCTAGCTTGATTTCTGTCACAACTTTATCCTTTAAATTCACAATATTTACAGAAGAAAATCAAATAAGATTTTTTGGAAAGCAATGATTTATTAATTAGGAAGTCATTATTTTGTTTAAGAGACAACTCGGTGAAAATTTTTGAAGTGAGTGGCCACATGAAAAATAAAATTTCAAATGAATTTGTCACACCCAAGAAATGAAAAAATAACTCCAAAGAATCCATAAGTATCTGCTGTCCTACAGATTGAAATCCTTTCCAATTACTAATATATAAAATCTATATAGGCAAACTAACACTTGATATTTACACAAAAATCTAATGGAATTTATTAGTAACTTACTTCATTAATAAAAGTTAGTGTGTCCTTCATGGTGACTTCATGTTTCAAAATATCAGCTGTTACATCAGCTAAAACTCTAAACTCTCTGTCAATTGCATCAACTTTTAAAATTTTGAAATTAACAAGTTTTTGTGCCTCAGCTTCACTCTCAGCAAGTGCAGATGCTAAACTAGACTCTTCTGTTTCCTCTTCATGAGGGTCACTTTCTTCGTCTTCATTTTCTGTAAAAATTGCAAATACCGATAAAATGTTATTCAACTGTGGATGAGCTACTATGATGAGTGGGCGTTGTTTTGGCATCGCAGGCTACACATCTCGTTTCGGACCCATGCCCATCAACTTGTACAGGGTGTGATAAATTGGGGAGACAATGCCGAACCGGGAAGCTTTTGGTCTTTCAAAAAAGTGGCTACTTGTAGGGACGAAATGTGTGGAGAGTGATATAAAAAATAGCATTATGAATCATATATCTTTGTGAGGGCCATAACTTCATATTATTGGTATTTATATTATTTGAATGACTCGGCTTTGAACATTCCGCCAAAAAATCCATGTTCAAATCATGTGATATGGCAATTAATTGAAATATAGAATTCTTGGCTGAGTTCTTCTTTCGAACATGTCCATACATCTGAAACACTGGAATGTTCGAATATTCTCATACCTGCCCAGAAATGGCAACCAGGTTATGGATCATAATTAGAACCGATGTGAGAGTCATTTTAGTGATTTCTTTTACTCCGCGACAAATATGATGGAATCTGATTATGTACTATTAAATAAAGCGCAATATAGATAGGTTAATTTTATGTTCAGGCGAATCTTATTTCAGTCGAAGCTTTAAAGTAATTGGAGTCCCTAGAAAAGTTTCAAACATATTCACCTTCAAAACTCTCATCACTAAAAAATCTGAACAATTCATCATCATCTGTGATATGCAATTTTCGATTCTTTTTGTATTCTGTTAATTTACGCAGAGTTTCACATTCATCTACATGACGGTCCCTGGCTTCAGTGTAAGCTATACCAAGATTACTCATCTGAAGACATAATATACATATGTAAGAGTCTGTTTTTATATGAGTCTCAGCCATTTTCCTAATATTATCACTGGGGTAACTTATATAAAAAGATGAAATTTGGTTTCACTTCAAAGGTAATACCTATATAACAAGTATTTTTAGGAATTAGAAAGATTTAAATCACTGTCATATTAAGATAAAATAAAACTTGGGATATATTATAATTGCTGCAAAATATTTCCATTCATAATATCTCAAAATAAATTTGCCAAATTTATTGCACCTTAATGTTATTTTGAGGAATAAGGGCCATTGGCGATCTTCTTAATATTTCGAGTGCGATAAGAACAATTTCTCTTCCTTCAACAACGTCTCGCAACTGTCTTGTCATTGCATCTCTGTATGATCTTGCTGATGTTAGATAATCTTCAGAAACCTGTAGATATTTTATCTTGTAAAAATATCAACAGGAAGGCTTGTCACTTTGACAAATCGCATATAATGTGAAAATATAACATTACTGACATCATAGCAACATCGTAAGCTATATTACTATCAATTAGAATCTTTTAAAAATCAAAAAACTTGCAATTATAACAAACTTGATAGGTTTGCATATAATTATGATATGATAGAAATTAATTCGAGTATATAAAACTGACAATCAATTGCTGATAAACAATGCAGCCAATAAACTCTTTAAATAAAGTGTCAGTAACGAAGAAATAATGTCTAAAAAAAGCTGAAAATGTATAAGCAATTATGGGGCGTTAGCATTAGTAGTACCATACTTCAATATTAAAAATCTTTCCATTGTAACTTTTCGACAAATTTATTACTTTTACCAAACACAATTTCATATTCATATTTTAGATCAAATTCAAATAGACACAATTCTAAAAAAAAAAATTCAATCAAAATAAGAGACATACAGCATCAGCAGCGAAAGCCTCTTTGAACATTTCAACGCTTTGTTGTTCTCCAAGAACCTTTCTTCTTGCTTCTGCTTCATCTTTCTCAACATCTTTTAACACCAAGTTCAAAAACTCTCCATCAAATGGACCGCAACTAATTTAAAAATAGCCATTATAACGAAAATCAAATATACCTTTTTATATATTTATATAAATATATATTTCAAAATTTTACATGTTAATTCAATATTGGTTTTAAAACAAAAGGGCAAATGTAAAAATTTTGAAGAAACTTCATTCTTTAAAAAAAATTGGAAACGCCTTCGAAACAGCTTTTCTGATCGAAGTTAGAAGCAATATTCGGCAAAGTTTTTTCTCTCATTTTTTCAAAACAATTTTTTTTCGAGTTTCTCCTTTTTAGGTTGAAGCTCTCGATAATATATATAAACTCTTGAGTTATCAAATTGGCAACAAAATTGATTCAGCAAACACAATAGCAGCTGAAAGTAAGCATGTACAACAAATAGTTCTACGATCAAAATCGAATGACATTTATATCGTGACATACAAAATAAATCACATACATTTTGTAGTCATTCTCAGAGTATTCTTTTTCTATTGAGACCAATAGTTCTTTTCGTTTGTGGACAAGAGCCTGAAAATGAATAGAAATTCAATCATCAAATGTTGTTACAATCAAGTATTGTCTACTTGGGTAACATTTTATTTGGGAAGTGTGGTGCATCATGCTAAGCGTGAGGAATACGCTAGCTACCTGCATTGCGTCTCTGATTACCCTGCGTGGGGTCGCAGGTTTAAATCGTTTGGAGATTATAATGAGTGAGAGGATTGTTGCCAGACTCCTCGTTGATATATGTTTTAGTATGCACCAGTATTCATAATAGTTTCGTAATGAAAAGTGATATTAATTCCCTTAAAATAAAATTGTTATGCCAAATCTAAAATGATTATTCCATATTGCTGTATTGAGATCAAAATAAATTCAAACCTTTTTACAATTTGATACCACTTTTATTTGCTGTAAAAGTATTTTATCAATGTCGTAGTTTGGCTCCTTCAATAAGTCCTTGATATCTCGAGGTAGAATATCCCGAATGTAAATTGTTTTTGCTCGATCAGAATTCATGCCCGGTCTGATAACATACCGTAGCTATACACTTCAACAATGTATCAATACCGGTATGTATTTCATCGACCTCAGAATAAATCAGTTTGTATATTATGATTATCGTAATTTCTTTACCGAAATAGTCTAGATAAAACACGATTAGCCTACTGGATTAGATTCATGAATACCAAACACAATACATATACAAATATATGGTAGATTGTGTAAAAAGTACGGTACCTACCGTACTTGTACATTATAAAGTTATAAGAATTTCATAATGTTATCCATTTACTGGGTTTTGAATAGATTTATCCATATTTGTATAATTTCCATACAAAACGCTACTAAAACTGTGAAAAGTCAGTAAGTAACAGTTACCGTAGGTTAGTAGTTACGGTACTCTGCCGTAACCTTTTTTTGTCGGGGAAAACCCCCAATAGCGATGGTAGTCTTATAATAAGTTAATAACTCTCATAACAAACAGCGCATCACGAATAGTGAAGTCGCATTAGGAATGGTGCATTATCAACAATGAGGGCGCATTACCAGCAACGCGCTGGGAACAATGCGTGGTCGCAATGGGAATGGTGCATTATCAACAATGAGGGGCATTATCAATAGAGCATTGGGAACAACGCGTGGTCACATTAGGCGCGTAATTAACAATCAGGACGCATTGGGAAGCACATTCATTCACCCCCTTGACTATTGTTTATAAAATCTATAATGACTCGGACTCGACTTGTGAATAGAAGCAGCAGTGTGCCAACTGTGTGTCTTTCATTCACTTGATTTATAGTTTATTATCGACTGTATTGATTATATTGAATTTAATATTACTTTATTTATACTAAGTCAACACTTTACCAAAATATTTGCATGAATGGCCTTGTCCAAATAAATGCATTTATTTTTTATGCTTATTGAATCGGGTGGCAACTGACTCTGATGACCTCCAAAAGTCGTATCGTTGCCTCCCAGTCATGTACCGAAAACATTTTTTTATTTGTTATGTATATACGTATGTATGTATATATTGTTTTCTTGGTTTGACAAAATAAAATAAGCTCTCTCTCTCTCTTCACCTAGGACTCAAATTTACTGGGCCTTGGACTAAAGATGTGCCACTGTGCTTTGATATTTTCTTTCTGCCGTGGTCATTCGATGAAGATTTGGTGATATTAAGCATTATTGGACACGTAGTGGACATAACGATCGTTTCAATATTATGTTGTTGTTGTTCTTGTTCTTGTTATCCTTGTTGTTGTTCTTTGACACGTTTTTAAAAAGTCGCTTTTCTCTTTGAATACTGGACCAATTGCTTTGAAATTTTCAGTGGTTGAAGATAAAATTTTTCTCCAGAAGGCTATTACTTTTTTTTTCGCTATGACGTCATCAAAATTATTGCCATTGGGTGGCGCTACGTGTCCATATATTTGAGCATAGCTCTCTTGTTCGTTTCATGGAGTATTTCAACATTCCCTTTAAACACGGCTCTGAACAAGAAGTTACCCATACATATACTATGCATTTTAGAAAGAAAGTAATTTCGTTGTATATGGAATTATTAGATTGAATACAGCTATTGTGCGATTGTGTACGGTGTCATCTTCTGATAAGAAGCTTCACAATATGCCCATAGCAAAGCTCAAAACAATTTTCGTCACTTGGTTGTGACATCACACCAACTTTAAGCATGAGACTTAGATTTGCATGGCGAGTTATAAATTCTGTATGTTCGCTATGTACATACGGGTCGGGAAATCCTTCGCAGGCGTATTGGGAATTTTTCCAAACAGTTTTGGGGTTGGGGCAGTGCCTCCGCTCCCCAAGGGTGGAGAGAATACCTGTGCCAAGCTTCGTCCACTTTGTTATTATTGATTTTGGACGATTAGGAGCACTTGGAATGGGATTTCGGTAAAAACGATGCTTAAATCTCGAAGGGATTAATCAATAGGATATTTCAACTGGAACTTTGGGATTTCCCCTCTCCCTGTAACCCTCCAGTGAGTTCGGAATGTTGCTCATCTCAGAATAAAGTTATTAAAGTTATTGAGAAAAAAAGTACATAGGTACGTTGGGAAAAATTTGTTTATTACTTTTTTCAAGATTTTTTTTTCTTCTACCCCCAGTCACGATCTAGTGATTTGGGCTTCTTGTCGGCATCTGAAAGGTCTTATCAAGAATCTAAAGGCATGTGCGTGATTAGAAAAATTAATTTCTTTCTAATACCCCCCACTAGATCAAACTTTTTTCCTCCTAACCCCCAGTAATTTTGGGTCATATGTCCCCACTGAAATGTCTATGTCCGCTATGTCTCTATACTAAAATGGTTATGTCCTTTCTAAAATCTCAACCCCGATATGTTCCTACTAAAATAGCTATGTACCTACTGAAACAGCGATGTCCGCTATGTCCATAATGAAATGGATATGTCCTTTTTAAAATCGCGATCCCGAAATGTTCCTAATAAATTTGCTATGTCCCTACTAATCTGTCCCTTCTAAAATCACGATTATGATATGTCCCTACTAAAATGAATATTCCCGCTATGTCACTACTAAACTGGCAATGTCCTTTATAAAATCGCGATCCCGATATCTTCCTACCAAAATGGCTATGTCCGCTATGTACCTACTAAAAAAGCAATGTTTTTACTAAAGTGTCTATGTCCGCTATGTTTGTACTAAAATGGGTATGTCCTTCCTATATTCACGATCCAGAAATGGTTTTACTAAAGTGGCTATTTCCCATCTAAAATAGCGATTTTCGCTATGTCCCCACTGAAATGGCTATGTCCGCTATGTCACTATACTAAAATGGTTATGTCCTTTCTAAAATCTCGAACCAGAAATATTCCTAATAAAATGGCTATGTCCCTACTAAAATAGCTATGTCCCTACTAATCTGTCTAAGTCCCTTCTAAAATCACGAATATGATATGTTTCTACTATAATGGCTATGTCACTACTAAAATGGATATGTCCGCTATGTCACTACTAAACTGGCAATGTCCTTTATATAATCGCGATATCGATATCTCCCTACTAAAATGGCTCTGTCCGCTATGTACCTACTACACAAGCAATGTTTTTACTAAAATGGGTATGTTCTTCCTAAATTCACGATCTAGAAATGTTTTTACTAAAGTGGCTATATCCCATCTAAAGTAGCGATTTTCGCTATGTCCCTTTAGTAGGGGAAAATACATTTTAGTAGGAACATATAGGGATCGCGATTTTAGAAGAGACATAGCCACTCCAGTAGGGACATAGTCATTTTAGTAGAAACATATCGGGATTTCAAAAAGGACATACCGTATCTATTTTAGTAAGGACATAGCGGACATATCCGTTTTAGTATGGGCGTTGCTATTTTAGTAGGTACATAGCGGACATAGCCATTTTAGTAGGAAGATATCGAGATCGCGATTTTATAAGAGACATATCCATTTTAGTAGTATATATATACATATCGGGATTTAAAAAAGGACATATAGCGGACATCGTAATTGTAGTGAGGACATATCCATTTTAGTAGGGACATAGCTATTTTAGTAGGAACATATCGGGATCGCAATTTTAGAAAGGGACATGGCCATTTTGGTATGGACATAGCCATTTTAGTAGGGACATGTCGGAACTTTAGAAAGGACATAGCGGACATCGTCATTTTACTGAAGACATAGTGGGCATAGTCATCTTAGTGAGGACATAGCCATTTTAGTATAGACAAATAGGATTTTTATAAATATATCCATTTTAGTAAGGTCATTGCGGACATAGCCATTTTAGTAGAAACATAGCGGACATATATGGAACATAGCTATTTGATAACTATCCGATTTTAACTGCTGATATATCGTATTTGTCCATAAAAACAATTTACGTTGGATAGAGTAATGGAGTACTTTTCTGATTTTACAGTATAAGGAACTGTGCAATACGAACAGTGACGTCGCATTGAGAATGGCGCATTATCAACGAGGGCGCATTGGAAAGAATGTGTATCAGTATTAGCAATTGTACATTATCAACAATGAGGACGCATCAAGATGACACAACATCCATTTCCATGAAGTGTTCCCATTGTATATGTCTTACATTTTTCTGAGTAACCTGTGCAAGGCTTTAAACAAGCTGTCACTGGTACGCAGACAACTGTTATGCCTTTTGTGTAGAAATAAATTATTTCGTTACGGTACCGTATCTTAGGACTTATAAAATTGGATACAGCTATCGGACAAAAACATTCTCATCTTCTAATTGCGTGTTTGGTAACATCTCTTCGAACAAGGCTCTATAATAAACAAGTAGGCACCACCGTATGTTATTACAAGAACCCGATCATTTCAAGTTATATGAACCTATGAATTTGTAATGTAAGAATGTAGACTACAGATGTAAGGTAGTATTTTAGATTTGTGGCTAAGTGATAGCTAGTTCAGTAGTTGAAGTGACACTAGTAGATGTACGGTAATAGATTTGTAGGGCGGTGATGGTGTTGACTTGAAACCAGTAGAACTATGGTGGGATATTAATTACTGAATTACCTTGTACTTAGGTATGCCAATATAAATCACAGAACAGCAGGAGGTTGTGATACCTTTATTACACTGAATACTGGAATACAGTACCGGTAATAGTTGTATAAACAGGTAGACGGGATCGAAAAGTTTGGATAGTTGGGACATGGTAGTAGTGTTGAGGACTTCAGGTGAGGTTAGGAGATGGCTTTTCGGACAAATGGAGTTCAGGAACTGGTAGCGGGTATGGGGTCAACGAGTGGGTTTGGGTAGTGTTGGGAGGTGAGATTAAGCATAGCGCTTACGAAGAAAATCGTTCCGGTTAAAAGGTTGGATCAGACACAGGGTCAAGGCTTCCTCCGCCATTAATTCCATGCATCGGTAACAAATGACTCAGTAGGCTAACTGGCTAACTAATTCCATACCTGGCATGGACCGGTAACCGGACGAGAGGACGTGGTGCGCTATATGCTTAAGCTGTCTTATCGGCTTTCCTCTTCCTCGGGATAAATGGCTTAGTTAGCTATTTACAGCTTGTCTCAGATAACAGGATAATTCGCTTTTGTAGGCCTCAGTTTGGATTCCCTGGCAAGTACACGCCCGATTTGCAAGCGCTACCTGAAAATGTATAGATGATAAATCTATTTTGCACAGCGTAATATTCACGATCAAAAATATGAAATGAAATAGCCACTAATAACTTAATAAACAGTGCTGATCAATTGTAACATATCAAACTGACTGATTATAGAGAACATGCACCTTTCGAATCCTTTAATGTCCAAGTTTGAAAACTTTTATTTGTACTTTAGTTCTTCTGTAGCCGTGAATTTGATATTGTTAGGTCATTTTCTAACTGAAGTCTTAAGCAGTTATTGGTCTTTTCGTGTTTCGCGGACAAAAAGGGTTGAAAATTACTTGTCAGAACAAAAATGGTACTCTGTATATAGCCTATCCAAAGAGGCATAGCTTAATACATGCTATTTCAAATGATTCCACCAAAAGCCTTGAAACTGTCTTGGACATGATATAATGAAATACTAACTACTGAACTATTTAAAACTTGTTTGAGCTTATATTAATCCGTAGATTTTTTTATAGTTGATTAATAATGAAGATTTATAACTTTGATTCAAATTGATTTTTACTCGGAATGTGATCAACGTACTGCTGCTCAGAATTTTATCATGTCATTTGAAAGACGAACACCTCTTGTTCTGGTGTGCTGTGGTTCATTGAACCCTGTGACGATTGGACATCTAAAGATGTTTGGTAAGAAAAATAATGATATGCAAACAGTATGAAAAATGTTGTTCCATTTTATTCACCATTATTTCAATCTAGAGATACTTGTTTAATATGTCTGAAATAATGCTTAGGAATATTTTGTGGTTCTCTACAGACTAATATACATTATATTTAATATATTGAGTATTTTCTCTCGCTTATGGGAATAAACTTTATTAATAAGAAAAAAATTGCTTGGTACTTTTGGATGTTCATGGTTTGCATTTTGGACTACTGCCATTGAAAAATACAATCAAAATCAGAAGAAATATAGATGCATTGCCCCCGAAGTGTTTTCCTTATAATTTTGATGTATTTTCCAAAAACATTTTGTATTTGACCATTTGAAGAATTGTTGCTTCTTTACATATTTCGGTATTGAGTGTTACACGCAGAATTTCTAGATATAACTATGAAAAATAGCCACTTCTTTTAACTGAACACATCATTACATTTTATAAACCTTTTGTTATAAAAATCAGACCTCATTCGAGGGATTTCTTATTTATATTGTATAGACATCTTAACATTGAGTAATTTCTCAAGTCACGATTGACATGTAAAGGAAGTCAACAAGATGAACAATTTCCTTTATGAGTGATCTTATCCTGTTCTTTGTAAATTGTGTTTTCGATAATTGAATAAAATAAATTGATTGAAGTTATTTATATCTGCCTATCAATCTGTCCTATGTCTTGTTCTTTAGAAATTGCTCGAAGTTTTTTGGAGAGAATGGGAACTCATATTGTAATTGGTGGAGTATTATCACCTGTGCATGATGGTTATAAGAAACCAGGGCTCTTACCAGCAAAGCACAGGATAGAAATGTGCAAACTTGCGGTTCAAAGATATTCATGGCTAAGGTAAGTAGCAGACTAGCAATTATATAATAGAAATGGATATGAAAAATGATTGTTTGTATCTGGTTTACACATTGATTGTCTTATCATATTCCAAGAGTAAATTGTAACAAACTTACACTGAAGCTTCTGTCATTCTCCCCCTCTACAAATTTCAAAGAAAAATTGACTTCCTATTTATTTGTATTTTCCTACACGTTTCATAAATTAATATTGGGAAAAATAAAATGCTGTGGAAAAAGGAATAGCAATGTAAAATGTTGATGTAGGTAATCAAAATCGACTGTGTTGAGTTCACATACCTACAGTAAAGCAAGAAATAATGCTAATTTATTCCCCATGATAAATTAAACCATGCATGGGTGTATTTACCCCCGCTTGAGAATTCAGCATTAAGTTATCACTATATTTTAATAATGAATCATGCAGCATATTATTATGTCAAATATTTATGACATTGTGTACATTTTTTATAAACATTTTATGGGGTGTTTGGGTTGTTTGATTTCAAGACTAATTTCACTGATCTTTCCGCAATCATCACACAATTTTATTACTTCCTCGCCTAAATGGTTAATTTTGATTGATTGAAATAATATACCCATGTTCATTTTGTTTAGTTATAATTTTCATATCTTTCAACTAAGTGATTTATTATAATTACTATGAAATTGTAGTAAAAATTATATATATTTTTTAGTTTAAAATTTTCCATGAGACTTCCAACTCTCATGCTTTAAACTCTCATGCATGTGGCATGCTTTCCTAGATGCGTGTGATCAATATGCTATGAATATTTTATGTGCTATTGCAAAATTACTCTTCAAAAAGCTCTTAAAGTTTTTCAGTTTACACCAGTGTCTCTTTTTTGATTCATCCGGGTCTCATTATTATTCACCTTTCCTTCTGACCTAAGGAATTTATAAATTATCAAAATAAAATTTAGATTTACTTGTGTTATGTAATTATTTGGACTTTCTCACTCACTGTTCATACTAACAACAACAATTCCAGAATGCTATATTGCAATTATTTTTTTGTTTTGAATGATTCAAGAATTATTTTGGTTCTAAAATCTCAAATTAATGTTCAATATAATCAACTTATTGATAAGTTATGTTTTAGAAATGGGTTTCTCAAGATTGAAACAATAATTTTTGTTATCTCAGTACATTTTTTTTTAATAAATTCATTTTTTTAAATAAAATTTGAAATAAATTTCCATAGTGATTTTAGTTATATTTTGTTATTTGTATACAATTAGTAAAAATTGGTAATAATGCGCTTTTATAAAAAACTTATGTTTTATGCCCAATTTAGTTTTAAGCAATATCTGGTTCAATTTATCAGTTCAGGCGATTCCTTTACTTTTACCTCCACTTCCTGTACTTCTGTAAATTTTAAATTTTGGAGCACAAAATTTTTATCTGATATTCCATTTTATATTGTTTATAACCGGGTATTGATAAACTAAGTTCTGATATGTTAGAAGATGAAAAATATTACTCACAGATAATTGCGTGATGTTTGTGTAAAATAATTTAATTATTTATGCGTGGCATGAAGTGAAGCACGTTTACAAATTTCCATGATTGTGATATTATTGTTTGTTTCACTGCATGTTAATTTATTTATATATTTCAATAAAATTTATTAGTTCCGGTTGTTGTTTTGACCTTCAAATAAATGCATATCCTTGATTGGCTGAACTTTTTGTCACATAATATTACACTCTTTTCAGTGTTGATACATGGGAGGCTGATCAAGATGATTATGTCGAGACTATCAATGTTTTACAACATCAAGTAGAAAAAATAAAGGTTTGTTTTTTAGTTCATATTTCTATGAAGTTTTTGCCGTTCTTTTTGGTTACTGTTTCTTTCTAAGTTGCATAGATATGAACAAATAAATATTATTTCTAACACAAACAATACGCATATTTTGGTAAAACAAAACAGCAATAGTATTTCTGGAATGAGAATTCATTGCCATCCCGGCAGACTCTTTTTTTTCAGTTATTATACTGAAAGAAACAGATGTATATAATTCGTTTACAGCAGTTACAATAATTAAATTGAATTCAATTATTTAGACTAGTGGACTTCTCATCATATTTCTCGCTTCATTCATGTTTTTATCAGAAATAGACTTAGTTTAAATACAGAATGACATCAATAATTCAAGTAAAAAATCTTCATTTTCTCTGTCTTATTATATTGAATTCATAATATTATAGAAACATCATTTTTTTTCTAAATTTATTGTTTCTGATATATTTGTAATATTCAATATGGTATGAGAGATTTGACATTACTTTTATATTTAGGAAACTTATGGATTAAGTAATTTTCCACAGAGGTGTGGCAGCAGATCACCATACAGTCCAACTCAGGTCAGTGATTGTTATCAACAATAAAACTTTTAAAATTGCATTTTTGGTTCTTATGATTTGGTGTATGATTCAAAAGTCAAATTATCAATATTGATGAAAATTTGTTTGTGTAAGAGGCTAAGAGCGTCAGTTTATTTTGGATTCTAAAATCATAGCAAATGATAAAACAAAGATTAAGTGAGACCTATGATGATTAAGTTGAAAATTGCACTTTGTATTGAAATATTTTAGACTAAAAGAAGATAGAGATACATAAATGTTTGCCAATGCAAGTATGGTATCTTCACAGAATTCGGACGTACACCAAATATCGTTTTTGATATCTAGTTTTGGTTATTACTTTTTCTACTTTCCTTTCACAAGGAATACATTGTGATATGATTTGTAGCTTATATCAATATTTTATGTTTTTAATCTGAATTGAGAATGAACAATTAATAATAATGATGCTGATTTTCTATTTTTAACAATATTCACAACCTACATCAGGCTGTTTTTTGTCACACTGAGGTTTCGATTGATCAAATGTTAAATTTTTAAATAAAACTTTTATTTTTAAAGTAAGTATTTGAAATACTGATTATAAATAATTTTAAATCAATTTGAAAATTCAATTTATTTTGGATGCCCCTGGTCGAATTAAGAGTAAATATACTGAAGGTGATCTGTTTTGTTTCGTGGAAACTTGTAGAAAAATTTCATTCGATTTCAGAAATATAAAAGGGACCTCCTGAAGTAGGCGCACCAAGATGGCGCACAACCTGAACTCGGGTTGTGTACCAGGTTAGGGTTCAGGTTGTGCGACATCTTGGTGCACATACTTCAGGAGGGGCTCCAGAAGTATGTGCACCAAGATGTCGCACAACCTGAATCCTACCAGTACACACATACAATGTTCAGGTTGTGCACCATCTTGGTGCGCATACTTCTGAAGGTCCCTTCAGGAGTACCTATAAAAGGTATATATATATTTACTCAGGTTGCCGTAACCCTTCAACCAGGAAGTGACTTAATATTTCATTATCCTGTATCATATCCAATTAGAAGTTCAGCTGGTGGTCATGGTTCAGTACTGTCTTCATCATCTTTTCCACTTGAAAGAAAACAATCATTTTATGATCGTCATGCACAGTTAGAACTGAACGAGGCATCTGAACCAAGTTTACCTGATAAAACAGGTAAGTTTTTTTATCTAGTTAAAAGTATAGGTTTTTTCTTTGTTAATTGGAGCTAAATTCAGAGGGATATAATATGCATTATGTGTGGTATCTTTCTCTTGACACATCACAAAAGCAACCTGACTTCATAAGCATGTTACATATGTGGGGCAAAATACCATCTGCACACAGGATGATCGTCACAATACTGTAGATTGCCCTATCAATAACTCGCGAAGTTTCATAATTAAGTATCTTTTTTTTACGGTCTTAATAAATCAGACTGTTATGTATTGGTTGGAATTTTATGCCATCAAATTTTTTTTAATATCAGTGGTTCCCAGAGTTAATTGACTAGGGGCCAAAATTAGAAGCAGAAGGATATTTGAGGGCCAGGAGAGGGGCACCCACAAGGGGCCGGTACCGAACCAGTACTATAATAAAGATACTGGTATAATTGAATTGTAACGAATATATTATACGTTCTTAAACTGTGCTAATGACGTAACAATTGGCGGTATGTAGAACGCAAAAAAGGAAAAATGTAAAGTGTTAAACCATTTTGCTTAAGTTTGATGTGCAATATTAAATCGTTACGCGAGCCACAATTAGCACGTGGGCCATGGTTTGGGAACCACTGTTTTAAATGATTCGTCTTGTTCTAAAGTATTTCAGTTTTTTATGGGGCCAGGTCCATTTGGGTGAAGATAGAACGTAAAATGATCATAGAATCGGACTTATTGATCTGAACTGAACCGAATTTTTTTTTATTTTTTGTTTAATTTTATTAAAAAAATGGCAAAAATAATGTGGACTATATATGGGTCCCTTTTTAAAATTAATCCAAGTGTAATTGATGATTTAGGAATTGTTCTAGACAAGCTGGGACAAAATTTGAGACGAATGTGTTGTGCTAGACCTACAGCCTTTGATGCACACAAGGTTCGCAGTATCTATGTCTGTGTGGTCACTGCAAATATGTTCTGTGTGGACGTTATCGTTGTCTGTATTAAACATTGTAATTCTGTAACCCTGTTTAGCTGTGCTATATATCTTTCTATTTCGTTGGAAAGCTATGTCATGCTACAACTTGACTATACTTATGATGAACTAAATTTGTAAGTACTGGAAGATTTGGTGTTTTCCTATCGTTTTATGTTTTTAAGATCCTCAATGTAGTTCAACATCATATCATTTTCAGATATTGCCATAGTGAATACAGAGTTAGATTAGACTGGACTAGTGATTCTAAAACTTTAATGATTCAATTAATGTAGTCATTGTTAATGGTACCCAGTGAAGGTTTTTGTTTGAGTTCCCCAGAGAGATATACTCTGTATCCCCATGAGTGCCATTTCGATATACCCATGAGTGCCATTTCGATATACCCTGTACTAGGCTAGTACCCATACCTTCGAATATACAGGTTTCAATGATTTATGAAAACCATAGACATACCATTCCAATTTACAACAAGGCATATTGATATTCATTTCCCCTGACAATTCATGCTGTACTTGAATTATATTGGAATAACAAATAATAATTGAATTATATATGGTTGTTTTTAGTTCGCATTATCAAGAATCTTTGAAAATATCACATCTGTTAATATTGTCTATGATTTGTCAATTGTTTATGTCATAAAGATAAAAGGAGTGTTTAGTGTTTAACAATGTTAGTGGTTTTTGACTAAGTGTCGTCAAAGTGTAATAAATATTTTTATCAGACGCCAACCAAGAATATTATGTTTTTAAAATTGTCAGTGTTGAGGAATATTTCTAGAAATATTCATTCTGTTTATTCCGGGCAAAAGCATGATTTGTTTTTTATCATTATGTATGATATTATGTTATTATTGTTGTTGATTTTCAAATTTATTTTGTTCTTGTTATGAAAAAATAGCTTTTCTTTTCATCTACTGGACCAATTGATTTCACATTTTCAGTGGTTCAAGATTTTTGTTGTCGCTGGAGGGCTATTACTTTTGTACCGTATCGATACTGTGAAAGATTGTATACCCGTGCTACTTCGCTTTGGCCTTCATTCAATCTATACGTTAATCTGATTGATTTGTAACAATAAAACGCTTTGATTGATTGTTAGATGTCTCCTTAGAGCTTCGGTAATGCTCATATTTTTTACTCTTGTTTACTTTTCAGAGTGACATGATTTATGGTGCTGCTTGTGATTTGAGAAGAACAAAGATCATGTTATTGTGTGGTGGAGATTTACTAGAATCATTTGCCATACCTGGTCTATGGAAAGAAGAGCATGTATGTTTTTCTAATTGTAGTGTATATTTGTGGGTTTTCAAGAATTTGAGTATGCAAGTTAGGCTTATTATTCCATTCTGTCATGCTTTTCTGCATATGATTGTTTCCACTGTGCCTCATCTCTAAAGGGTCATATTTTTTCATTAAAATGATTTAATGAGATCTATGTAATATAGAAATATATTGTTTCGTCACTTTTATTCAGTAGTGGAAACCAGTAACAATGTTATTATTTCTCTTTACCTATCCGACCTTTTTTTCAGATCAAGAAAATTGTCAGTGATTATGGCATTGTGTGTATACCACGCCATAATACAGATGGCAATGAATCTTTGTCTCCAGATACAAATAATGACAGAGCAGATAGAATGAGAAAAGCATTGGATCGGCTGCATAATATAACACAAAATGTTTCAGGAACAATTATACTAGTGAATGACACGAAACATCCGGATATTGCTCATATAAGTTCAACAAAATGCAGGTAAAGAAGCCTTCTCAAATATGATTTTTTTTCGTATACCCTTTCAATTTTCATATTTCAAAGCTACCAAGACAGAGGATTAATCATCTGACGAAAAATTTTTATTTTGTTTCCGATTTTTGTGTTGTTTTTTGTAAATTCTTCACAGTAGAGTGCTGTCGCAATGTGTTGGGCTAAAAAGATAATTTTCAGGCCTGTTTAGTTAATCTTGAAATATTTTGGATATTATTTCAAGCCTGTCTGTAGCAGCCAACTTAAATCAAATCTCATTTAAAAAAAGAGTTATTGTCAGTTTCTGTTTTTTGACAATGATGCATTTTATCAGGTCTATCTTTTTGTTTAGAAAAGCCATAATGACTGGATCTTCTGATGCCAGCTCACTTGTGATTCCAAGCGTCCTTAATTACATCAAACAGAACAATCTTTATATGGTGAAAGCAGCTGCATAATTGTTACAGAATTATAATTCATATGAACCTTATATACATATATATTAACCATTCATTTATTGCTGGTTTTGTTCTGCTCATTGTACTTTCCATATTACTTCTTCATTTGCTATATCTATCTATACTACAGATATCATGAACTTGATGAACCCATTGTATTGTGCATTCTATTAAATTCGGCAAGAACTCTAAAAATTGATAGTAATGATGGAATCTCATCGAAAATATTTTAACCCACGTCCAAGGTGATTGATGTGTGATTAGTATTAATAATATCATAGTTTCGCATCTTATGAAGAGAAGGCTTTGTGAAAATATTAACCATGTAATTTTGTCTCGAAACTTCCACGACCATCAATAGTGCTGGCACCAGATAGGCTTGTTTTATTAGATAGGCTACATATAAATTCGAAAATATGGCCGAGACTGAAATTTATTTTTACCATATGGCAGTGCTCTGACAATTCATCTACAAGAAATGAAAGTGTTTCATTAATTTGTTGATCAGAATTTTTTTTCATTGCCTGGTTATAACATTTGTGACTATATGCATCACTACATTATATTTATGTTTAAGTATAATATATATATGTGTATCTCACAGTGAAGGCATGTTTGTAACCAAGGTTAATATCAAATACTGTGAAAAAAAAAATTATCTCTTTCTAATTTCAACCCTTCTTGCATCACAATTCATACTTGCATTTTCTTAAATATAGGTTTATGTATTAGATATTGGTATTACGAGATAGTATTGGTATTATAAGTCATTATTCATCTAATCTGCACTGTGGAAAAACTGCTAATTTTTGCACGTTTTTATTGTGACTTTTTTTCTTTTCATGGGCATGCTTCATTTATATATGTAGGAACAATATTATATTGTTTTTCCCATTCAAGTTATTTGGCAATTTTTTGTAAAATTGGAAGTGTCAGGAAACACAGGAATATTAGTGGTTACAGACCATCAGAAAGGTTCACAGTGACCCAACCAAACAAGCAAGTTATGAATAGGGACAAGCTGTGCTTTTTGTGGTCGACATGGCATATAAAAAATGTGTTTAGTTCAAAGACATTAGGAGTATGATAACATTTTTTGAATTGTCCCGGGGGAGAGGTGCCTCTCGTCCGGTTACCAGTGCATGTCGAGTATGGGCATGTCGAGTATGGGATTAGTTAGCCAGTTGTTTGTTTCAGATGCGTGGACTCGAGAAAGGACAACATGATACTGTCTCCTATGTGGTTACGGGTAGTAGATCTTGTACATACTGGTAATGGTAATCCAGCCCCTTTGTAGCCTCAATGTCGGCAGAATTTGGTAGAATATACGGAGGCTTATTGATTGGCACTAAAAACATGCTACTTGCAATACCGGTACTGGTTTTAAATGCATTGAGCACTCCCTGATCCATACATTTGGCACACTGGCCGACAAGGAGTACGATCAATTTTTGAGAAAAAAAAGGTTTTAAAGTGCGCCTTATGAACCGTAAAAGACTGTAATCATGGGCACAACCAGAATGAATTGATCAAGCTTTAAAAATGCTTGATAACAGAGAAAAAACATTGCCTGTGTCTTCAATACTAAATCCTGCCAAGTACTATATGCTGGATATGATGTTTAATTCTGACTATATCTCTCCAAAACACCAATCAGCAAATCCATCACTAAAAGAAAAACAATCTGCTAGGCATGATTCTATTAGCAATACAACTTAGAACAATTTGCAACCTCATAATTACAACATGTAATAAAAGAAGTTTAAAACAATAAGCAAGTACGCATTTATCTCGACAATGTTGACATGATTGGTAAAAGAAATGCACAGCGAAGCATAAAACCACCAATTTTAAAATAAATGTCCACTTTAAATACGACTGCTAGATGCTACACCACATAGTATTCCATAGAGCAGAGTTTTCCAGTCAGGAAAGATTTCGTACGTTTTTTGATGTTGATGATGACAATTTTTGTGCAAACTCGCAAACATAGCACTGCAAGTAACTCTAATTATACATTCTCTCATGAATTTGTATTTAAATTAGTGAAATTACTTTTCATAACATTATTGGAACATTTTTTGTGACTGAATCGCACTGCTTATGCTCATATTGGACATATATTAATGCTCGATAAATACATACATGCATGGCTTTGAACAATATCAAACATGATTTATTCTTAAAAAAAATCATAAAATGAATTCAGAATCTAATAATTATCAACAAAATGTATGATATTTCCATATCAACTGCACTAATAAAAAACAATATGCACTTGAAATAAAATTTAGAATATATGTTGTTTAGTAAGCATTACATAAATCTTACATTTTAAACCGAAATAAGCTCAGAAACATCCATCAAAATAGGTCATGGTAATCCAAAATTATTTTCAGCTTTTCATTGTGACATAAACACCAAAATTGTATCTTAAATATGCGAGTTAGCAAGGGGGTTACAGTATGTCAGATCGCAAAAATAATAAGAGATTTCTCTCAGCTTAAACACAAGCTACACCAGATAGAGTTTTTCAGTCGCCACAAAACACATTTATGTCTTAGCTTGGTAAAGGAACATTATATTTGAAAGAAAAATCATTTCAGTTAATGGCAGACATTAGACGATATGATAAATTTAGAGTTCCATATTAGGTATTTACTCCTTGTGCAATTTGTTCTGTTAAGACTCGTCTGATGACAGTATTTCTCCATTCCATGTATGCTTTTCAATCATTTGATGGCAAAAAAATGTCTGTTTTATCTCGTCAAATTCCATCATATATAAAAAAATTTTAAAATTTCTCAATGTTGATTATCAATCAATTGCTTGTACTTTGAGAAAACTTTTATAAAATGTAATAAATAAATAAAGAATTGTACTCATTGGTAATGTCAGATGATATATGTTTCAAGATAGCATGGTTTCATTACAGCAAAGTTTTCTTAGCATTATATTTTATCTGTGAAATATTTTTTGAACCGTGCATTTTTGCAATAAAATTTTACATCTTTTCAAAGTTGTATTATAAACTATAGCAAATGAAACAGCAGTTTAAAATTGCAGAAAAAAAGCAAATATGAAAATCAATAAAAATTGCCAATCGTTGTCATCCGTATTGTACAATTCCATTCCATATCACCATGACCAGCAAGGATCCAAGACTCAACAAATCAAACCTTGCAGTAACATGTTATTGTCCAATAAAGTTGTTATCACAGAGAAAAACTATCACAACAAAATGAAATAAAAAGCGCTCATCTTTCCAATGTTTGTATTTTTATGTGAAAATGTTATCCCAATGTTGAGATAAGGGCTATTTTTTTCTTAGTTATGAAATCCATCTCAGCATTTATTGTATCATCTCGAACCTTCTTCAGATAATCATTCGTTTTCAGAACTTGAAGACGACTGATCACTACTGTTGCTTTCTTGTACGATTTGATTGGTTACTTGTCTTGTTACTTCAATGACTCTGCCATCTTCACTGTTAACCGTGACCATTGCTTCAGGAATTTCGACCTGTATGAAGTTGTTCAATTCTCAAATATTGCATCGACACTTTTATTTTGAAACTGCAATTACATCAAGTTGTGTAAAGGGACAGAAGCCTATGGGCAGGGGGTATATTCACTTGACTAACATAGACAGTCCCCGAACTCATAATAATACTAAAATATGGAAAATCAGAATAAAATTATGGCTTAACCCTAACTCGGTAACCATTTTTTATACAGTTTTTGACCTGCACAAGCCCCCAATGCTAGGTAAGGAGCTTTATAAAAAGTTAGAAAAGACCAATCCAAACACACGTTTGTATCGAGGTGGCTGCTTGTAGAAGGTGTTATGAAAAGTAAATGTGAGAGATACATTATTTAGATGGGGCATGAATCAACTGGTAACAAATGCTCAATTTAATGCCTGCATGAATAGATGCAAAAATTTCAAAAATGACAACATAGAAAAAAAGTAGCAGTTTGTGTGGAAATCATTGTACGAAAATTTTGAAAATGATTGTGTTTTTATTTTGAGTACCGTAATATAGAAAACATTTTTGAAGTTTAATAATTAATATATTTACATTGAAAGACTTACATTATTGTCATCATCAGCATCAATGACCATTGTCCGTATAATTGTTGTTGTTTTAACTTTTGTAGTACCGTTGTCATTGGTTTCATTTACAGTTGTCAATGTGTAATTCTATATTACAAAAATATTTTGAAACTTTTTTAAAATCTTATCAAATATTGTAATAGCCAACAAGTTTCTAAATAGATATAATCAATTTTATTAAAGTCGTAAAAATATTTTAGTTTTACTTCACAGTTTTAGGTGATGTTATCTTAAAAATCAATTCAGATTCTTGAGTCAAAACCAAACGCTGAATGTAGCACCAATATTTTATTCAAGTTCTTAAAAATTCAGTATTGAAACTTCAAAAATAAAAAAGGCTCAGTTTGTAACTTTGTGACAAGCTTTAGGAACCTGTTTGGCATCACAGTGCTGAGTTTGAAGGTTTGAATCTTGTGGGGGATAACTATGTTCAAGAGGAAAATTCGACTTCTTGTCGGTGTAGGTTGTTTTATCTAATCGCTTGTCGAATATGGCTTCCTCCACCATCGAGTCCATTCAACTCGAACAAGTAACTGGATAACTAATCCCATACTGGACAAGGACTGGTAAGCAACGAGAGGCCTTGGTTCGCCATATGATTGAGCCGTATTATTCGCTTCTCTTCACCCCGTAATAAATATGAAAGTTTTATGTTCGAAGAGAAGCCTACCCAAATTATAACACATAATTTAAAAATAAAAAAGTTACCTCAGTAGTATTGACCGCATCATTTGACTCTGGGTAATCTGAAAACAATTAAAAAAAAAATGATTCAACAATTACGATATGTGAAAAGTTTCTGAAAGGTTTTTTAATTTGCGAAACTTACCATTTTGAATTTTTGCTTGCTTTAATTTTTCTTCAATTTCTTTCTGTAGTTCTGCCTTTTCTTCACTTTCATTCATAGGACTCGACTTTGTTCCATCACTAAATAAGTGAATATGATATCAATTGCAGTTCATTCATGCAGAAATATTTCATAATCAACAATTAACAAAACAAGATACTTTGTGTAAGTAGGTAAAACAATACCAGCTTACAGACATTTTTTTAGCTAAAAGAGTTTGCATTCATATTTGATAACGAGTTAAAATTTAATAAATCATGATCTCTTGGCCATTTTGCTTGTAATTGAAATTTAAGCAAAAAACAAACCATACAAAAAAGCATCAGCCCAATAATAATGGAAATGTTCTGGTGAAGTAGATTCCAATGGAACATGGACCAAAATTGAATTTTGAAGTAGTCATTTGAATTAACAATCTACCATTCTGTTCAATACTTACTTTTGAAAAACATCATCAGCATCTGGTTTACTCGGGCTTGATAAATCTGTAATAAAAATGCAAGAAAATTGTTTTATATTGATCCGCCATGAACACTATTTTTCAAATTCTGAATTATCATCTCAATGCTGTCAAATAGATCACTACTTAGGTTTAAGAAAGTTTTTTGGGAAAAATGATGCATAACAGAAAGATGATTTTTGAAGTGGAAACCATATTTCCTGATTATGAGCTTCATAAAAAGATTCAATCCTTCTTTCTATTTTAAGCTAGTAATTTTTGATAAAAAAATCAAGAAATCAATAAGCCTATGAGATACCTTCTTGAACATATACAAAATGTGGTTTATTAGGATCATCTTCATCATCACTTTGTACCGAATAAAGAGGTGCAGGTTGCTTGCTTTCAACTTTGTTTTCCTGAAAATAACATTATTTTTTTTATTTTTCGGCTACTTCATCGACTAACTATAGTTATTTAGCTCTTGCGCAACAATGTCTCAACTGGAAAGATGATGTAAATGATGTGAAGCATTTAAATTTTGTCATCAAACATTAGCTGTTTATATGTACTTAGCATCGATTGTGCTATTGTTTGATTGTCTGACAGTGTTAGCTTAAAAATTACAATTTAAATCTCAAATAGTATTGATAATGTTGACAGCGATAATCTAAAGGCTAGCGTTAGACTTATGTTGGCATTATAGAGCGTTAAATATCTTAAGTATAAACAACTTGCCCACCAGGTAACCGTATTTTACGGTTCAGGTGTACCAATAAATTGCTTGGATTGGAGTTTTGTCCATAGGTAAGGCGCATTTACTTACGATAGCAGAATACAACATTATTATCGTCATTCAAAGACAATGCAAAACTTGTATTATAATAGTTTTTATGCGATGTGAATGTTATATTTACATAGTTAAACAATTTTGAAAAAAAATCACCTCATTTTCAGGTGTATGATGACCGTTCCGTAGCTGTGAATCAGGAGTGAATGGATATGGTGAACTTACATGAGGATGAGCTGAATGAGGAGATCCAAGTTCATCAGCAAGTTCACCAAATACTGTAATGTCAAAAGAAAAAAAAAATTAGTGCTTTACATTGATACACTTAACTGATTATAGTATGAACAATGTTATAAAATATCATCATGTAAGACGACAGCATTTCGAAACGGACATTAATTCCTCACCCGGAAGTAATTGAGCTGTTTTCATTAAAAAGATTCAGAAATATTACTTCGCAGTCGGTGTAGATGTCTTTTAGTTAATCAGTATATTTAAATACATATTTATGGACATATTGTAAAAAATTCAAACTGCAGGAAGAGCCAGGGTGCGGGTTAAATAAGCAAAGAGAAATACTTTAGAAAAAAGGTTGTGAGACATTAATATAAGCTAATGATGAATCATAGTTAAGCAAGGGACATAATGGATTTGTTCAGATGAGATAATTGATTTTTAACTGATAATTGATTATATGCATTTTAACATATTTTATTCATCCATTTATCATTTTACTATATACTAGCAAGTATAGAAAAAAGGGAAGTTCAAGTGACAGAAAATATAAAATGGAAGAATACAGAAATATGAATTACCTGAATTGTCATGTAGCATTCGTTTCTCAACTACAATTGATTCATAAGAAGGTAAATCAGCATTTTCTTCCATGCGATTCACTAGATCTTGACGTCCTATTTTCTGCAATGCTTCCTTCAATTCTTCATCTGGTAAAATTAAAAATCTTTTCTCATATTGGCATAATGCTCAGTAAGGATGAGCATATGCTCAGTTTAATATATACCAACTTGGGTCAAAATAACAGAGCTTTCAAAACATTGAATAGAAAGGCTTGGGGGCGTCAAAAATTCAATAAAATACAAAATAAAATAACATAAAATTACAGCTATCAACAGGCTAAGACAGGAATGGCAACACAACAACGAGATTAAGAGTGGTTAGTTTTTCACAATTTCACAGGATAGGAGCTTTTATTTATCAAAACGTAAGGGTAACAGGAGACACAAGATAAATTGAAGCATGTGGCAAATCACAGCCTTTCAACTATCTTTTTTGTGATTCCAGTTAGTTCCAATGCATAGGAAATGGATTGTGGAAGGAGCTTTGATCCTATTGCACATGGGTGATCATCTCCTCCAAGGAATTCAAACCTTATTTCTACTGTGCTTAGAGTGAGAAGAAGTAAAGTTCCTAAATCTTAACACCAAAGGGTGACCTGACTAAAAAATTGACAATAATTTTTAACAAAAAACTCTAATAACTAAACACATAATATATTTGAAACACTCACAAGAAAAAATTTAAATAAATTCATAATTCATGGTAACCTACTGTATGCTATTCACTATCAAACATAAATAACCAGGGTTTGAAGACAAAATGGAATTTGTAAATTTTGAAAAAATTTATTTGAATATATATTTTCAAGTATCAGTAAAGAATAGCTGCTCATAAAATTGGTATCCTAGTTTTTTACAAATCGCAATACATTTTTATTCATTTTCTCAAAGCAGCTTTTCCAAGTTTGCCCCTTATGACTTACAACTTCACCTGCTTTTGGATTGTTTCTATTTCTGTCTTGCCAAATCATCAGCATACAGAAACTTCTTTGCCCTGGTTCAGCATCTTGACATTCTTTTTGTATTTCCCATATTTGTTCTTCTTGAACACCAAGTTCCCGTCCTAATTCTATCCATTGTAAACCAAGTGGAGATGATATTTGACGTAACTGTAACTCTGTTTTTGTCGTTTCTTCATCTGTTAGAAGGAGATTAGTTTGTTTTAAATTGCCAGAAAGCATCAATAATTAATAATGTAAGTCTCATATTGCATGCTAAAACATAATATGTTCACAATATGTTTTGAAATGTACATTCTGCATGCATTTAAATCCATCAAATTATTGACAAGTTGGTGGACACGGGAATGTAGTATGTGTACCAGGTTAGGGTTAGTCTGTATTTTATTCCGATTTTCCTTATTTTAGTTCTATTACGAGTTCGGGGACTGTCTGTGTTAGCCAAGTGAATATACCCCCTGCCCATAGGCTTTGACCTTTACACAACATGATGTGAAGTAGGCGAACAAAATTAGTTACCTCCATATTGGTACACATACTTCTGAAGCACCCCTCTTTTATATAAAATAATGGTTCCTAATTTTTGCCAAAAATGCACGAAACAATCTGAATAAATTAGCCATGTAATAAGAGTGAAACAGGATTATCTCATTTGAGATTCATGAGTAAACTAATTGAATATGGTTTCTCCTGCATATGGTTTGTTTATTTCTTTGGCTTTGAGTATTTAACCATATCCAAAAACATTTTTTATTATCTTGTCCTATTCGGTAGATTTTCCCAATTTTATATCTGAATAACATAAGTAAAAACACGAAGTAAATGAACGTTCACCCACTATTTAACACCAACATCGAAAGTGTAATGCAAAGTTGCAAACATATAGACATATATTAGGTAGATTTTTACTAGATTTACTTATTTTTCACATTTTCAACCGATCAAATTCATCTGTTTCCATGAAAATATCACATTAACAAGAACAAAATAAGGCGCATACTCCAAAATTAAAAGTAGGTGGTGCAGTCATATTTTGACAACATATAATAACGAAACAAATAGATAACAATACAACCAAAGCAATCTAGAAAGTGATAGATTTTGTACCTTGAACGAAGTGTGTGTAAACTAATTTTGAGTAAAACATATGTGAAAATATTGAACACATACAGATATAATCATTACAAAAACACTTGATAAAATATAGATAACATGAACACATTTGAATATCCACCCTTACAACATCAATAACTGATCCCGTAATGCACATTGTGTCATGCAATTGTACACCAGACAACAATATATACTGACTGGTTAAATGACTTGCGTCCTGAATTTTATGTTCCCAACTTTGTGACAAGTGTTCATCCTCATAAGATTGCGCAACACTGGTGTGGAAAACTGATTTGTTTTCTTCCACAGCACAAGTTTCAGTAACTATTTCTTCTGTTTTCTGTACAACTGATGATTCCCAACTTGTTCCTGGATCTACATTAACGCTACTGGCACGCAGATCCAGGCCTTCACATAAAAAAGGATTCGTATTTCTAAATTTCGCCTGATCCATCAAAGAACGTGAAGATGTAAATTCTAAAACTTCTTCCACTCCACCTGTGCTAACGATAGAAATAGCTTGTAACTCCTGAGTGCGTCTTTGTACAGGAACCTCTTCCTGGGGCAAGTTCTCAATAGGACTTTTTACTATTGTCGGTTTTTCTTGTAGTATAGTGTGACATCGTAATGTTGATTTAGGTTGTGTGACATTTATTGGTGATTGAACATGCAATGCAAAAGGACTGTTCGAATAGCCCTGACGTGTCCCAGTCTCTTTCAGGACAAAATCAGAAGGGGATGAAAGGTTTGAATTGAACACTACAGAAGCGACAGAATCTCTAGGTGAAGATTGTGCATCACTTCGCAAAGATTCTTGTGATGCTGATATATGTTCTCTCGAATTTGATCTGATCTGATTTTTTTGTTCTTCAGGACTTCCTTTGTAAGTATATACTCCACTTCGTAGCGCTATGTATTTTTCACCAGAAGAAGTCGATGAAGTGGGGTCAGGTGAAAACCAGAGTCGATTGCTGTTTGGAGAAGGACTTTTTCTGGAAATAGATCCGCCTGATGAAGAACGAGACAGTGACGGCAATCTTTGTTTTGTTTTTCTATTTTTTTCACTTGTTTTTGACTTCGTACTCTTTTTTACTTTCTGTACATTGATGGGTTGACTAACACTTCTTCTTACTGGTATTCTAGAACCTTTACTGATGCTTGACTTTTTTGAATTTTCCTTTTCACTTCCACCCTCATCAGATAATTTATCTTCTCGACTTTTCACTTTTTGTGTTCGAGGGAGTGTATGAGGGAGTGCTACAGGAATCTTGCTTCTCATAGGAGAGGGTACTTTTCGAATTTTCTCCTTTTTATGTTGATCAGACGTGCCCACATCGTTCATAGAATCATCCGATATATTCATATAATCTTCAGCAACGGAAAATCTTTCTTGAGCTAATGGTCTAGCAGATTCATACACTGAGTTCATATCAATACATTGAGCAAAATGCAATTGTAATGCATCTGAAATGTTATTTCCGTGATTTATATCGATTTCCTCAGAAGTAATACGTTCATAATCATTTCTCATATCTTCCGATGGTGATTCACATTCTTTTGGAGGAATTGGTGATAATGGTCTCATTTCTTGTGTTTCTAATTGCGGATGTAAAAATGAATACTCAGAATTTCCTGACGTCACATCAATGCGCGTCCCAGTTTTATAGTCTTCAGCATAAATAACAGTACACAATGAATCTGTATTCACTTCTGTTGCATCACTTCCATATCCTTGTAAATTTTCAAAATCTTTTTCAGTTTTCATATTTACAATTACTGTTTCTGAAGATGATTGAAACAATTCTTTGTCCTCATAACCAAAGACTCCTGCAGTATCGTGGACTTTTTGATTAGAACAATAATCCTGTACATCAGCATTAAAACTTAGTTGATAATCAATCTCAGCCTCTTCAATCTCATAGTTTGTCTGATTTTTGAAATCCGTATCAGCATCCAATTGTTCTTGGGAATTGAAGCCTCCTTTGGATTCACAGAATGTTTTATTTTCATACATATCAGAAGCAATGTTTTCTTCATGGGTGAATATCTTTTCTGTATCACACACTTTCTGATCTCCATTGAGCCCAAATAAACTAGCATCAATATTTTCATTATCTCTCTTTTCATTATCATTTCTCTGAGCATGAGTGGAAATTGTGAATGGTTCATTTGATGCACCGGAATTGATGAAAACATGATCCTTTTCTTCTCTTTTTGAGTAATTATCAAATCCATCTGATGAATCTTCTCCTATTTCCGCTCTATCTTCTGAAAACTTGTTTTCCACCAATTCCTGAAATATGATTGAATCATCATCATTCACGTAACTTCCAGAAGTTGATGAAGACGTGGAATACGTATCTGATTCATCATCCTCATCAAAACTTAATGCTTTATCCAGGCTACGCGCATTTGTTTCAGCAAATTTCGTCAGATTTATTGATCTTTCAGCAACATTTATCTCCTCACCTCCAACATTTTGGAAAACACGATTTTCCATTTCCATTGGTGAGATTTTAGCATACCCTTGATTTGCATCACTGTCAAATGAATCATCACAAAATTTTCCTTGTGAACTTGTTCCAGCATTTTCCTCAGCATATATTTTATGATACTCACCAATGTTTGTCTCTACATGATGTTCTTTCATTCCAATAGTGGCAGTACTGCTATCAAAATGTCTGTATTCTACTGCATCACCTGTATCCCATTCATGTGCAGATTCTTCAAAAAATGTGTAGTCACTTTGTTTTGTTGAAGAACACACAGCTTCTTCAGCTTTGAGTTTGTAAGACATTGGTAAATGTTCTGAGATTGGCTCATTGTGTTGCAATACTGAAGTACTATTACCACCAAAATGGAAATCTTTAGACGTTGGTTCTTGAACACTCAATTCTTCTTCTTCTTGCACTTCTGGCAATGAATAACTGTGTTTGTCTGTTGTTATCTGTGAGTAAGAATCAGGATTGAATACGCTCGCTGGTTCTGAGATATTCACCGTACTTTTGGCATCAAATACTTGCTGAACGGAAGTTTCTAACTTCTGAAAATCTTCATCTCGCATTGCAGAAGTATGTAAAAAAGGTGGAGATGTAAAAGTATTTTCAATTGAAGTGTGTTCAGTTTTTTCACTGTCAATAATTCGATTTTTTCCGAATATATTACTCAATTGTTCATCCATGGATGACATAGAAATTCTTTTGTCACTGTTTCTTCTATCTTTATTGAATTCAGCACTTTGCCACAATGCATCATAACTGTTGTCAAAAGATGAATGTGGAGCAATCATTTTTTGTTCTTCTGAATTTGAACTTACGTCCGTTGTGTCACAATGTGAATTCATGATAACATGTGATACTGTTTTGTGTTTGATGAACAATTCATCTTCAGAACAATCATCAGAGCTGCTATCATCATTGTCATCATCAGACGAAGATAATAAAGCATGTTTTGCGACAGCAGATGACAAAACATCAGAAGTTACTTTTCCAGCTAAATCTTCAAGTTCTTGTTGATGTTTCACTTCTAATGCAAAATCGAATTCACTTGATGAAATGGCATCTTCAGTCAACTCCTTTGCGACTTTATATTGGTTTAGATGTTCAAAATTATAATCTTCATTCTCTTCCTGTTTGCAATATATATTTTTTGCGTACATTTGCATATTATCATCTGCAACTTCTTCTACTTTCATGTTACTTGAAAATCCACAACTTTCCTCCTGTGTTTCATACGATACATTTTTTTGTTCAAAAGTATATGTGTCATACTCTGAGTATGTTCCTATGGGATGAGACTCATTTGCCAAAGCGTGACACTCCATTAAATCTTTGACATCTGCGGTCAAAGTTGTATCTGAGCAATTATCATCCATTTCATCAAAATCTTGGGCATGCAAATATTCAATGTTTTCAGGTTCATCCTGTTCAATATTCAGCTGTCTGTTTGCAGAGTACTTTACTTCACCATAATATTGGTCAGTAGTATTGTTGCCATCATTCCAAGCAGCAATATCATTTTTTCTCAAAATCACTATCCACAAATTGGTTGTTTGCATTTTGAATCCAAATACTTTGATTCGTTTCTGTGAGATTTGAGGAATCACCATGCTTTTCTTGAGATACTGCATTGTGCTGTGAACTTGACATAACTTCAGTATCGCTATAACGATCATTGTCAACCAATTCACTTGATATCATTGCGTCATTGTCTTCCTTTGCTTCACTCTTATCTTTCAATTCTGAAAAATCACTTGACTGTAGGGTAGAATATTCTGATCTTGATCTTTCAGTAACTTCTTTTCTTGTGTAATCAGATTCATCATGTGCATGTAATGAATGAGACAAAATATCTACATTTTGCATCGTTTCAAAGTCTGTCACATTCGACATGTCATCACCAATATCGTTGGTCTCAACTGAATGAATATCATAAGTATGTCCATGTAGTTCATCTTCTTGTGGTTTGACGTCATCTGATGCAGCTTGCTGATTCAGTTTCTCCTCACTTCTCAATTGAAAGTTCCCAAAATTGACATCATGATGAATTTGGTCAAAGCTTGAATCCTCATGTTCGAAAACTTGCTCAGAATTATGTTCAAATATGGAACGAATTCCTTGTTGTGATTGATCATCAATCTGTTGATTGGAACTTGTTATCATTGTTCTATCTCCCTGTGAATGAAGCTCCTCTGATTCAGGTCTGGTATCTACAAATTTATAGTCTGAATTCGCGAATGTTTTCTGCTGCGATAATTTCTCATAAGTTATTTCTGGCAAATCGTCATCATTTAAAACAGATTCCACTACACATGGTTCACTTTCGGAAGCTTCCAATATTTCATCCTTTTCTTTGCCATGCTTTTCATGCAGTAATTTATCTTCAATATGGGATGATCTATCATCTTTTGAAGTGATTTCAAACAGGCTACTATTCCAAATGGTAGATTGTTCTACTTTATTTTCTGATGCAATTGGATGCTGTTGACGATCAGAATATTCAGCATCAACAGAAATCACTCCTGATTGCTTATTTGTATCGGAATCAGTATCATCATCTGTGGTGTCATCATCACTTTCCGTGTCTGTTTCAGAAAACATACAAACTTCATCCTCATGAATTTTTACATTGGGTGAAGTCTTATTCTCAAACTCATTTCCACTTTTTTCCATTTGAGAATCAAGATCACAAGTCTTATTCTCGAATTCACTTCGACTTTCTTTCATATGATAATCAACATCAGAAGTCTTATTCTCTAATTCATTCCGACTTTCTTTCATATGATAATCAACATCAGAAGTCTTATTCTCTAATTCATTCCGACTTTCTTCCATTTGAGAATCAACATCGAAAGCATTACTTTGCCTGCCATCATCAATATTGCTTTCTACCAGATTAAATTTCATCGTTGATTGTGAAGATATTTTCATCTCATTTCTTTGATCCAATTCCAGTTTGCGTTGCTCAGTGTCATGGGTATATTCTCGATTAGTAAATTCACTTTGCTCCTCAGTTTGTGGTGTCAATATTTGGGGTGATTGTGAACTTTCACATTGCTCATCTTCATGATACAAACTTGTTTGTTGCTGAATAGTAGATGATGAATACCAAACATCAGGTTGAGTTGTTTTATTTTCTCTCACAGTTTCATACGATGAAACAATGTCATGAGAACTTGGATCATGATAAAATTCTTCAGAGCTTGAAAATTTTAACAAAGGTGGAATTTCATCTTTGACAACAAGACGATTTTTTTCTTGTTGAGAAAAATTAGAATGTGTGTTTATTTTTTCGTCGTCTGATTTTAAAATTTCTTCGTAATAATCAGGAGCTGATGGAATTTTGTCATGCTGTTTTGTTCCATATTTATCAAATACAGCCCTATCCTCATCTGATTTTATAATTTCTTCATAATAATCAGGAGCTGATGGGATTTTGTCATGGTGTTTTGTTTCATATTTATCAAGTACAGCACTATCCTCCTTGCTGTATACAAAATCTCCCTGGTCATTCAGTAACAAAGCTGTGGAACATGCATTTTGTTGTTCCATGTTTTCAGATTGATGAAAGTTGGAAGCAATCTCGTTATAATGAAAATCTTCTTCATCAGAACTGTGGTCATGATGCAACACTTCTCTCTCTGTTGACAGATCAGAAACCATAAAACATGATGACATTGTTTCTCTTGATTTCGTATGAGATTCAGAAAATGGATGATCTGATACAGCACTTTTGTCATCATCATAAATAGCATTTTCAAATGATTCAATCTTTTGTTGCGTTTGAGAGTATTCAATGGATTCTCTCACTCCAGATTGAGAAGGTTTAAAAATAACATTAGGTGAACTAAATTTCATAGGAGATGATAAACTACCACTACTTGTAGAACAACTAAGTCTGGTTGATTTCTCTGGTGATGACTCCCATGTACGAAGCAATTCTCCAACTGAATGTGTTTCCTCAACAACACCAGGTGAGGTTTTTTCCTTTCCTTGAAATTCCTGCTTTCGTGGTTCATTATTTTTTAATTGATAATCACTGATAGGTGGATGATCTTTTTGAGTGACAGCATGAAGACGTGCTTTTTGGTGAATCATTTCTGATTCAAGCGATGTTATCTTCCGAAAATGTTCGACTTCTTCTTCCAAATTATGTCTTGCATCCTCAAACGCTTTGATTCTTTGGAGTACAGACTGTCCGCTACTCGAATCTTTGCCAAACACTGGTTCCATTTTTATTTTATGAGAAGATGCACCATGAACAACTGTGATTTTTTCATTAAATCTCACATTTTTCGAATTAAAATCACTTGAAAAAGGATTCGTTGACGTAACAGTATTTTCAATCTGTTTTATATCTGTCAAATCTTCAATAGCGGAAGGTTCTGCGGGACTGCTATAAGCAGAATCATTAGCTAGAAATTCCGCAAGTGCATCAATATCAGCTTGGTTGACAATGTGGGCTTTCTTTGGACTATTGTCTTCAGAGTCTACATATTCGTTGCATATTTCTCCCCGATTAACAGTACTGTTGTTTTGATGTTTCATTGTAGTTTCTACACAATCAAGATCTTTCGATAAAAATCCAGAAATATGATCTCGTGCAACGGTTTTATTTAATTTACTTGAATGTAACTGATAAGAATCTTCAATTGGTTCATAGATTGGTTTTCTGATATGATAATCAATTTCTTCAGTTAGATTTGTGAAAGCATTAGTAATATCTCTAACAGTAACATTATGGTCTATGGGAGTAGCTCCTTCAACACCTTGATAACCAGAATCACTCCTGCGGGGTAAAACGGGTTCAATAGTAGTCTCTCCATGTAGAGATTTCATAGAAGAAGAAGACTCGTTTTTGTCATTTTGTATTTGTTTGGTTGTTGTATCTTTTTCTTGCTTATTTCTCAGTATTTTTTCAACGACGAAAAGATTATTTTTCATTTCTGTTACAACTTGGGATGTTTCTTCCATGCTTGGAGATTTAGATATATCTGTGTGGGATTTATCGTTTGTTTGGACTGTTGTAAAACTAGATTTGTGTGAAGGATCCAAAAGTTGTTTTACTTCGCTCAATTTCTGCATGACTTCAGCAACATCTTTTGCAATTTCTTCTGGACTGGCATCTTCATTGATAAATGTTTCATCGACTATATTATTAGTGATGAAATAATTTTTTACCAATACCGTAATCCATTATCAAAGCAGCATGAAAAATAAAAAAAGATCTCCAATAAAAATAGGAAAATATGAAAAGTATAGTATGCCAATAAAGTGGATTGTGTATTCACATAATTATGGCAAAAAGAAGGATATTCGACAATATGTTAATCAAGTATATCAAACCACTATTTTGTCTATCATGTAATGAATAGGTAGGGTATAATCAGTAAGTAATGGATATGTTGCTTAGCTATAGCAAAGAAGTGCAGAATCTCAAAATACAAACTGCCATACAGGTTGTGAAAAAAATTGATAAGAACAGAAGAGATGTGTATATACTCTTAGTGCAACACATAATAACAAGTTAACTAAATTATCTTGGAAATGCAAAACTAAAAGGGCTTGTTTTCATAAAAATGCATCACATATAAAATGATGATTAAATTATGGTGAGCATCATATCTACACAAAATTACTCTTGACATTTTCTTTACCCATGGGTAAAAAATTCGTTATTGTAGTAAATTTTTGCTTTGAAATTTTCTGGCACATAGGTAATACTGTTTTATTCCATATAACAGAGTTGAAAATGATTTAATTGCATTGTACTAACTTGCGACTTATGCCATATAATTTGATTTTTCACGAAATTCAAATTTCCGAATCAAATTTCAAATGTGGAATTAAATTATTTACATTTTGAATCTTTTTCAGATATGAACAGTATAAAAATTTCTATTAAAATTTTGCAGTTATTATAAAAAGTTACATACCTGATGAAGGATCCACAAGATAATATCGATCTCTTGCTTGAGTAACAGAAAGTTGTGAAGTCGATTCTGGTTCTTTGTCATTAACCACTGTATCAGTCTTAATATATGATAAACAGAAAAATAAAAATGAACTGTTACAAAAAACTATACAACGCATTCATTGTTGCAGTTGATATTACAAGCTTGTCGACTCATGATGGAAATAAATTTCTTGAATTTGAGCATAGAAATATTCATTTGACCAATGAGCACTTTAAGATGTCTTGTTCTTGGGGTGTGCAACCTGTGACCCGCAGGCCAAATGTGGCCTACGAAAAAGAATTGTCAATTTTGATGGTATTCCAATAACAATACATAAAGTATTGTTACAATATAACTTTTGTTATGAAGTCAGTTCTCAATACATCAGGTTTGTTTTTCAAATTTTTTTTCATTTCATTTATTACACCATAAGTAGCACAAAGTGCACCAAAGTTCTTTTATCTAATTTAATACAGGACCTTAATTACCATCCTGTATTATATCACTAAAAATATACAGTGATCAGAATAAGGCATTGTTTGTCCTTATGTTACAAACTCCTTCATCAAGGATAAGTCATACCTTATATAAATCCTCATCAGAATCCCAATCCTTGAATGCGTAAAATAACACAAAAATAAATTTTCAAAATCTAACAATTTTGACAAAAAAACTCATTGCTGCATTTCTATAATATAAGTTATACTTTTGCCCTTAGAAAGGCTATATACCAGAAACTATTTTATTTTACTTGAATGGGTCGGTGAGCATAGGCTTTGAATTGGGAACTTTGTTTACCCACACTTCACTTATGAGTCAGTTTGCTTTGACATAAACAAAACCAATATGAAAAAATAGTCATTTAAGCACCTTTACATATGGAGGCAATCGTATATTTAAACTGCATAACGGTTTTCTGGCTCCATGAACTTTCGCACCTTTGACATTTCGGAAAAATGAGAGGCGTCCACATGGCTCTTGTGTCATGTCTCTAACCTGAATGAGATGTGAAAAACATTCAAAAAAATAACAAAAATGTCAACAAATGCATAATTAATGCAATATTGTTTCGATCCTGGCCTGATCCAGCCTTCGTAAAAAATTATAGTTTTGTGAATTCTGGCTAGACTTTGTACATCAATCATCAATTAAACAAATACTATAATTTCAATATTTATCCATGTGAAAAAAAAAATTTAAAAAACGACATGATATATTCATTCTTTTGCCGAACATGGACAAGATATTTAATCCAAAAAGGTATTTTCATAATTGAATAATCCATTATGAAATCGGTAGATTAGAATAAATATGATAAATATCAATAACATAAATAAAGCATGAAAAGTTGAAAATTACAAATTGCTCAGATTTTGTTATCAACTTTTATTTTATTTTATGAATCTTCAGCTGTGTAAGGTCTACTGTTTACATTACCTTCACATAAAAATGTAGTCTATTTTCTTGAAACGGAACAAATGTACATGTTGGTTGTGATTGTTTTTCTATCATTAAATTTCCTGAACATTCCGCATACATGGAAGATGAATTTAAAACTTCAATATCTCGACTTCTTGCAACTTCAATGAAATGTTCTTGATTTTCAAGTGTTCTTTCATATCTGTAAGTAAAAGATTTTCAGTTTTTATAGGCGACACATTTTTTTCACTTTTTTACTCTTTTTTTACACTTTTACTACACTTTTTTTATTTTGAATAAAACAAACAAATTGTTGCCCATTTAATCTAGAAAGTAAATGTAGTTATCTACCTATCATCCGTTAAACAAAATACTCGTAATTTTGCATTTGAAACATCTGTAGTTTTAGCGAGAACAACAAATTTTGCCAAATAAGGAACAAGTGTTGCTTCCGAGTAGATTTTTTCAGCAAGTGCTATTGAATCAGCTGACACCGGGCAATCTATTAGCCAAAATCTGCAAAATAAGATTCGGTATAAATTCAACATAGAAAAATAAAGACTATTTTCTTTTCAGAATGGCTAATATCAACACTCTAATGGACATTTCACAAATCAATTTTTTTTTTAAAAATATCTTCTTCCATGCTGATTCTTATTTGAGAATTAAAGCTGAAAAACAGCAAGTTGAATCAATTTTAAATATTTAGAGGGAAAAATTGCTTCCAATCATATAGTTATCGTATATCCTCGCATATAATCCGAGTTTAAAACTCGGAAAAATAGTTGCAGACTACTAACATATACGTACATAACTTTTGATCGCATTAAAAATTTGGCCTGTAGGGTCGGCTTATATGCGATTTTTTATAGATTCTCAGTTTCAGGGCTGTTTTTAGGGAGTCTGCTTATATGCGACGATATAAAGTAAATCTAGTGGTTCTTGACCTGAGGGCAAAAGTATCTTGACGATCACCTTACAATAAAGTTCTTGTAGCTAATAAGCAATGTCAAATACCTTAATAATGTGCAATCAACAAACGAAACGCAATTGTTTCAATATTCAAAATGTTAAAGATAGTACAAAAAGATGTGTGAAATTAGGGACGTGAAAGCGTAAACTAACTTTCAGGGAGGACACGTAGGAAAAAGGTCAAGAACTACTGTTTTAATCTAATGCCATAGCATATACATTTGGAATGCATTAATGAAATTTAAAATACAAAATTAGGGATTTTTTTTAATTTTTTGGTAGCTATTCTCTTCCATATAGCATATGGAACTCAATTTCAAGTTCATACTCAATAACTGTTTATTATTATGGATAGATGACATGAATATGATAATTAGAATATAAAAGGTAAAAACGCAGAGAGCTGACTGTACATATATAAATAACATTAATTAATAATAAATATGAAAAATAACAAATCATACTTTGCAGATACAGTGGTTGTAAATGAAACATATTGTTCATGGAAATTTAATGGCGTTGAACCAGTTATATCTTCCCATTGTGCAGGATCTGTTCCACCTAAAAATAACAAGTTTGGAAAATTAATAAGTGAAGTAAATCATAAATATACCTATCGGTTCATCAAATAAATTATAAATTAGAAGATTATTCGAAAACATATTGTTATATATCAGTGACTGCTTGTATCGGGCCGTGAAAATCCTGAAATAGGCTCATATAAAAAATACTGAAAATGTCCTCATGCATGACAAATATGTCATTTGAAACAACTGTTACAAGATAAAATCTTCAAAATATTAAGAATGAAATTTGAAAATGATAAAAATCATTTTTTCTATAGATATTCGAGTTTAAGAGCTCACAGTCTTGTGTGTTTCAAAATGAAATTTACAAATTATACAAGATTATAGAATACCATATTTTTATAATTCATTCTCACCGGATATGCTACACAAGAGTCTCAATGTCGAAGCTTCACTTGTGCTTAAGTAGTCTTTCATTTTGCCACCCTCTAAAAAAGATGAAGATTTAAAGTTAATCGTAATATTAAAACGAAGAAAAACATTATAATAAGTTGCAATAAAATGGTAATATTGTACTTTTTCATCCTCCAAATTTCAATTTTGGAAACAGAGAGCTCAAGCATGAACAAAAGTCTATCAAAATCAGACCACAAAATGCTGAAATACCAACAGAATTATCTAAGACAGGCTGTAAACAGCTTGCAATAGAAATGACACTTTAATTCTATGTTCGGGATTACTTTAATTCTACTATTTTTACAAGCATGAAGAGAAGTTTAATACTCAGTTATTCTTTGATGTTTCCCAGTTTCTAACATTTTTTCAATTCTATCGCTGCTGAATGAATATCACCAACATAAAAAGTAGCAAATTACCCGGTAATGGAATAGCAAGTGTGATGGGTCTATGAAATTTTCTTCTTCGTGGTTCAACAGTAACGATAGGACTTGCTTTCGCTTTTGTTCCAACTGTTCTTTTACAAATTTCAGATGAGATAGGAAGTACCTGTTTTATGATAGAGAAAACAATTTAATGTAATGAATTAAAAATGGTGGATTCAAACGCTAGAATCACTTCAATCAGTAATCAGTATAGTAGCCAGAGGGGTTGAAATTTTCGCAAAACCGAAAAAGTCATAAATGCTTATGGATTACGCAACATAAAAATCATTGTATGCTGAAAAATTTGGCTCTTTTAGTGAGTATTTTCATCCTGGTAGTTCCACTGAAATTTCCAGTTTTGAATCCTACCCCCTTTTCGAGAATTCTTGCTGCACCCCTTACTCCAATCAATCAGTAAATTGAGGAGGCATACTAAAATCCGCTAAAACTTGAGCTGGTAAGACATTTTCACATCTGACACAAAATGGCAACCATATGACTAAGCCCGGCTATCTTTTTCTTCTCCTCAGAACAAAAGGAATTCTTTAGTTACCGGTAATTGAACCAACTAAATATAAAATTAAAAAACAGACAATAAAGCACCTGAATTCCAACTTTGATTTCTTTTGTTAAAGCATCTTTAGGAAAAGTTGCAGAAGCATGACTGATAATATTAGATTCCAGAACTCCACCCAGAGGTCCAACTTGACACACTTCTTCTCTAGTCCTTGAATACAATGCAAAATACCAAGGAAAATCTTTTGTGATGACACGAATCACCCTTCGTTGCATCAATTCCTCAGATGTTTCAAGATCTAGAGAATATTTGAAAATTAGCAATGGTGGCATAGTCTTTAAGTAATAATATAACAGGAAAATAAAAATCTGTATACATTACTGCTTCAACCACTAAGCCATAGGACTTTGTTTAAGAGTTGCCGAGCAAAAAATCAAAGCAACAGTCAAGGGGTATGGATGACGAGTTTCATAAACATAAATGTACGTATTCTATCTACGTAGTATTCTATCATATAATTCATTTAATCTCACCTATTCCTTTGACTTGTTGTAAAAATTCTTTGTCAGAACAAGCTTGTCGATGTTCTCTCCATGTTTCACCATCATCAGATCGTATTACCATAATTTCTCTTTCTTTTCCATGTAAATTGGCGAAATGGGGTATTTCAATTGCAACAGGTCTGTAGATAAATTATCAGCATTTCAATTTTGACAATTTTTAGACAGCTATGCGTGTATTGAACACTGAATTTGACACTCAGGCATAATCTGTTATGAAAAATACTTTTACAGCCAAATGAAATTTGTAAAATTACACAACTTAGTTGAGGGCTCAAGATTTTGAACGTTAAAAGGATTATTTTTAAGAGAGAATGCTTAAAACTTCATTTTTTCTGTGGCAATATGGGAGAAGAAGCCGAATTTACATAAAAGCACAACAATTATATTCTAATAAATTATATCAGTATTGCATGATTTTGTAGCATATTGACTAGAGTACTATCTACAATCAAAACAAATTAGAAAGAAAATTTCATAAGAATTACATCATTATTTATTAGTTTCACACACAAGTAAAAATTATATTAAGAAGGCGAATTAATCAACATTTAAGAAGATTTAGTTCAAATGTCACAATAATATTTTAATATTTGTACCATAAAGAATATACCCTGGAAAAAATAAAAAAATTTCTTTTTGTTATTCGAGTTCAGATGTCAGAGAAAATCTACAATTTAGACAAAAAACAGTATTGTGCTTAATGATAGATAATCAAATTGTGGCATATTTTATTTTAACCAAAACTAAGAGCATTATCTTCATTTAATTGTTAAGCCTGATCAGAGCTGAATAACTTAATTGGAAATATTATGATGTCAATATTATTAGTGCCATGACGCCACTGGTTCAGACCCCACCCCACCTCATCCAAAATGTAATGAAATTGGACAGACCTTTGCGAACCAAATACCAATTTTGGCTATGGCATGCATGCGTAAGTAATAGTAATTACTTTTGGCGAGCCTTGTTCAAAGCTAAACTGTGACGACAACAACATAAAAACATGGAACATAACCAAGATTTAGGCTTTTGCATATTGAACGATTCATTACAGCATATAACATGCAAATTGAGACAATGAAATTTATATAAAAAAATAAAATTAAATTAAAATTGCATCACCTAAATTAACAGTTATTGTTGCAAGTCTTCCACAAATTAAGAATTTATACCACTATAACGAAATTACATACATTTGTACATAATTATATGTTCATTGAACCAGAACAAATCTTTTATTACAAAACAATTGAGAACAAATCATGCATATCAAATTGTTTATTTGGACAATTGCTTCACAACATGTATCATTACCCATAAAACTTAGTGTTTTTAGGACCCATCTGTAATACTTTTGAAGCAGGTGACTCTCCTTCATTGAAAATGGGAAGGTTGGAGGGTACATGTAGCTTGCTGTGCAATAGAATAGAAGAAACTAATAATTGAGAATTGAGATACCTAGCTAGTTTTGAAATTTATAAAATGAATAAAAATTATTCACTGTTAGTAAAATTTTAAGTGAAAATACAGATAAATCAAACTCTATATATTAAATTAGAAAATATTATTACTAAAAACAGCATAAAATAACACTAATTTTTCATCAAAAAAAAAAAAAAGAACCTATTAAACCTAGTACTAGTAGAACCTACTAGTACTTGTTCACCACTGAAATACTGACTTCTCTGCACGGTTTTAAAGGTTAGAATTAAATCAATGATAGATAATGTTATTAGTAAAAACTGCACTCTCTAGACTAGAGTTTTGAGTTATGATTTTTATTTTTGCTGTAGCTTTTTAAAACAATAATATACATGTTCATGTGGATTTATAGGATGTTTGAACATAGTTAGGTAATTACCATTATTGTGAAATTTGTGGTCAATAAATACATAAATTGTATTTTTTTCATTGTATTAGAATAAAAAGCATAACATCTTGTGGTCCAAAAAGTCTGAAGGGCAAAATGCCTGTGGAGCACAAAGTCTGTAAACCACTGCACACTTAGGATTATAAATTAGAGTCAAGTAATATCAGCACTTTCCACTACAGTTAATAGAGTTGTGAAAGTTTCTGAGGACAAACCCATGCTGTTAATTCACACTATTCTATAACTAACTATATTCAACAAGAAAACAAAAGAAAAAAAATGAGCTATAATTTTAAAAATGGCATACTCTAAAAAGCTTGTTCCTTTGCCTCCTAGTTCCAAGACTTCGGCAGCTTTCCCTTCATCTTCAAATAATGGTAGGCCACCAGGAGGAACTGCACCAAAAGATGATTGCCGTAGTTGGTGTCGGCGAGCCAATCGGCATGTGACACGTGTGGGAGAAGCGCAAGCTTTTGGTGGGACAACAACGTGTAAATCTGGATGTCGTGATCCTCTCATTGTACCTCCACGAGCATCAACCATAAATGATACGAGAAATCTAGAAGAATGATAGAATAGGATATTTATATATTTATACCCAGGGGACAAGAATGCATGAAAGATTCATGGACTTGATCATGGAGGAAGCCATAATCAGCGGGCGGCGGTTACATGAATTACCATACATTTGCGAGATGTCGAGCAACTAACCAGCACAGGCCCCATTTGAATCAAATTTACAAACAGAGATGAATGCCAAGTGTATTCCTATAATGCTTAGCATGTTGCGCCAACTGCCAAATTTCACATTCCTGATATTGAAAACACATGGATTCACAAGTGCAGTTTTAAGTATTTTGTGGCGTCTGAAGCTGCTGCAAAACCATGGTGGTATTTCCAAACCATGGCCGCTATGGCCAAACAATGACGGCTGACTTTTTAGCTGCCACAAACCAATGGCGTGAAGCGAGTACAACAGCAGCAAATTGCAAACCAATGGTGGGTAAAATGTTGCTGCCACAAACCAAGGCATGTTGGCTGTAATGACAGGGCTACCCCTAATGGTGACAAACTTTTGGTAAGTTGGACCATTTTCCTTATGAATACAATTTTAATAGATTTGGGTTAGGTTTCAGGTTTAAGTAGATATAATTTCGCATGATAAACTAAAATCTGGTATATGATATTGTGAATATACCGATGTTAGTGTCATAAAACCATGGAAAGAGACGCCGCGGTTTGTTTGTGGCAGGAGCTGCCATGGAGTGGTAAGAACTGCACCTCTGGATTCATACTGCGTTACTTTCTTACCAATAAGTTCTATTTTGCCTCAAATTTGATTACCAGTAGTATTTCTTACCCGCTGGTTCTTCGATCTTTAGAGATTATATTATCACTCTCGCTTACTGATGAATTCCATGACATTCTTTTTTCCGTTGTTGTTATGGATGTTGTTGTTGTTGTAGATTCCAACGTTGATGATAACCTAATATTCATGAAAGATTGAAAAAGATTTAAGCATGCAAAAATAGAAATGCATAACAAAATAACATACTATCATTCAAAAGTTTCATTGATGTATGGTATGTTACAATAACTTTATCATGATATGCAAACATAATAATATGTTTTGGTATGGGCATTATATTTTCTATGATAAATATGAAATTTTATCACAAATGAGCAATAAAATCAGCTAGTAAATTAATGACCTCGAAGTCATCAGCATTCCAACATCAGAAGCTACAATACTGTCATCACCTAATTCTTCAAGTTCATGTCCAGTTAGATATTCACCTTCACCAGCCATTTCATCTTCTGTAATATGTAATCAAAATTTATCTTATTGAATTAAAACACTTTTTTACATGACATATTCATACATTTTTGCTCTGAACACAGCTCTGCACAGGCATTCGCGGATTTATAATATTTACTCTATTTTGGAAAGATCGAAATATTTCCAGTTTAGCATTTCCTAACCAAATTATTACACCATGGATGAGGTGGCAGGAATGGGATTTGAACCCAAGATTTTAACCAGCTATCTCATCATAGACAAGCTTTACAGACTAGGCTACGACAATCATGATAAGATTGGGAGATGGACATGAATAATTCATTTTGTTTAATATTGCATAAAAGTAGGTCTGTCAAACAAATCCAATTTAGGATAGGATAGGATTTACATATTTATCCCGGGGAGACAAAGCTAATAAGACAACCAAATCATATGACAAACCACGGCCTCTCGTCCAGTTATTAGTCAATGTCGGGTATGGAATTAGTTAGCCAGTTTTTTGTTAGTTATTATTTGTTTGACAGTTATTAGAAGCATAGACTTGTTGCCGTTACCTTCATCATCTGAAGCATCAGACATAAATCCCTCTTCAAATGTTTCTGGAACATTCATTTTGTGCTTTTCTTCCACAGACTGAAAAAGTCATTATTTAATAAATAGCGAAAGCTGTTGTTTCGTCATTAACCAAAATTTTAAGAATAAAAGTCATGAAGCATTAAATAACCATTTATCTTTAAAAATTTACAAAATAGACGTAAAATAGAATAAAATTAAACTGTACTGTGATTTGACAATTGCAAAATAAATTTTGACATCTTGCCATTGAAGTAAAGGCTTCACACTCGGAGTAAGATATCAAAGCGAACAAGTATTCTATACTCAGGTTACAGCCACTGACAATTTTGACCAAATAATAAATCAGCGATGAAGTATAGAAATTTAAAAACCAGAATTTTTTATTTTTATTTAGCAAAGTACTTTTTTGTAAATCAGCAAAAGTAAGCATTAAATTTTCGTATTTAAATGAAGAATAAGGATTTAATCAGAACTAGTTTCATTCAACAAATATCAAAGAAATAGTCAAACATTATCTTCATCAATGTCTGCTTTATTAAAACAATTAATACTCACACTTTCTATGATTTCAGTAGTGACAGTTGTCAAGGTGTCAACACAAGTAATGTACCCAAGACGTTTCGCAAGTGAGAGAGCTGTGTTTCCATTCTAAAAAATAGAGTAGAAAGTACCATTATTGAGTGAATCAAATTAACTCAAGAGAAATAAATGCAAATCTCATATGGTCATGCAAGGAATAATGCGAGAGAATAATGGAGCAATATCAGCACAAAGTGTGTCCCCATGCATTATAAGCTTGTCAATTAACATGGAAAACCAAGAGGTATGATTTTATGTATAGAATATATCTGGTAAATCATTATCCTAAGTCAGGGGTTCCCAAACCACGGCCCGCGGGCCAACTCCGGCCCGCGTAACGATTTAAAATGGCCCGCCGAGCTTAAGTGAAACAATAAAATAGATTTTGTTTCTACCTTTTTACAATCTATAAACCGCCAATTGTTATGTCATTATCACAGTTTAAGATCGTGTTCATGGTAACAATTCGATTATGCCGGTATCTCAATTATACGTACCGTATTAGGATTACATAGGGCCGTAATTTAGTTATCAGCCATTTAAGAAAGGTTAGAGATGTCAAATAATATACAAGACTCTGAAAACAAATGTTACTCCGATAAATGGCATCGTTCGTATTTCTGTATTGAAAAGAATCACACTTCAGCGATTTGTCCACTTTGCCGACGAACTATTCAAGTTATAAAACAATACGACATAAAGCGCCATTATGAATCAAACAAACCGTTGCACACTTTCGGGCACTACACTCTTCCGGCCCGCGAACACCCTTTCGATTCTAATTTTGGCCCGCGGACAATAAAGTTTGGGAACCCCTGTCCTAAATGATTATCCTTGTATTCTCACATATAAGCTGAGTTCAGAATTAGAAAAAACAATTTGCCAAACTAAGGGGTGGTTTAAACGCGCATAACTCTGATCACACTCAACCGAGATCACATTATGTTAACTTAATTCCAACAGCTGCAACTAGAACCATGCTTAGTTCTCACAATAAGAGTGTATGATTTGTAGGGTCAGATCATATGCAAATTTTATAAATTTACCGTTTTTAGGGGGTCGGCTCATATGCGAGGATATACATTAAGTATTCTGAAAATATATTTATGGATTGTTTTGCTTATATTCACGTTTGATTCCTACAGTGTGATATTTATTTCTCATTGAATTTGAACAATTTTATTATTCATATAAACTTTTATATCATCACACTCTCCCTATCTCATATAGTTTACAAAAATAACATAGTACATTACTTACATTTGTTAGCTCATTTGGTGATGCACCAAACTTCAGAAGAAGATCAACAATTTGAGTGTGACCTTGTTGAGCAGCAAGATGAAGGGCAGTGTATCCATTCTGAAAAATAAATTGGGGATATTTAAATATATTGCATAGATAACCATAATAAAATCTAATATGATAGCCTACTGCAAAAAGCTGATTACGTTGGTTTTAAGTTTAAATCCTATAAGACAGGGGTCAGGGGTGTGCAACCTTCAATACAGGAGAGCCAGATACAAATAACTGGGTAAAACGGCGGGCCGCATCTTTATTTAACTTTATTTATTATATGCTTTCTAGTAGTTGCAGACAGACAAATTTTGGTAAGCTTGGGTATGGGCTGCGCAATGCAAAGGAATTGGATTTACTTGCTTATACTAGATTGAACTAAATTAAAAACTTGTTATGGGTCAGCTAATTGGAGGGTTTACCTGGGAAGATAGGTCTATATGTGATTTTTTTCAAAGTTCATAGATAATTCTTTAGTATAGGAATCCTATATACATTCGAAAAACTAAACAAACCTTTGTCTTAGCATTGACTTTTGCTCCCAGAGAAACCAGATATTTCACCATGTTGATATTTCCATGATGACAAGCAACATGAAGAGGAGTGTAACCTACATGTAAATAAATATATTAATAACTATCCGCAATAGAAAAATGTGGAAATTTAGATGGGAAGATGGGATATTTTTGAGAAGGCATCAATAGTAATTAATTCCTTTGATTTTTATAATTCCTTATGCATACGTTAAAGTGAGTATAAGAATATAAGAAGCAAGACCAACCGACGTTTACATATTCCGTTCCGAAAAAATTACCTACTTGATATTCATCAAATATGTCGTTTACCGATCTATTACATCAAAATTGGATAAAATATAATATTGAAATAACTATAAAAATCAACATTGCTAATACACAACCGCAAGTTTACAATTATAATCAAACTGTGAGTTTCCTGATTCGCTAAATTTATTTCAGATGTTCAAGTCAAGTTAAATTATTTTCACCAGAAAAAACAAGCAAATACAACATTAAAAAAGAAGATAATCAGACGCTGTTACTGGGAGAAGTAACACCTAAGGTTCTAATATATATAGGTTCTAATAATATCTAATTGAAAAAAGAATATTTAATTTACAAACTTTTTAATTTTGATCGGTATTATGGTATGTTATTATGTTATTTGTATCGTATTGATAGTACCGGTAATACCAAAAAATTTTTATTGCACAATCTTTATTTCAGGAATATTCATGTTCATTATATTTATATTATAAAGCATATACCAGTAAGTAGTACTGACCTCCTTTAGTTAATGGATCGACAAGTGATCTATTGTCATAAAGAACTTTAGCTACAGATACTTTGTCTTCTTCGGCAGCTAAATGCATTGGAGTCAAACCATGCTGCAAATAGAACGAAAAATATGAGTTGTGGTGTATGGCAGGCTACTTATCATTGGTCCATATTTCTAATTGCATTAACTTCACATCAAGATGAAAACTGGCAAGTGTTACCAATAACACAACAAAAGAGCAATCATGCATTATCATATTTATCTTGGGGGAAAAGAAAGCTGATAAGACGGGTTAATCATACGGTGTATCACGGCCTGGTTACCAGTCCATGTTGGGTATGGGATTAATTAGCCAGTTATTTGTTTCAGATGCATGGACTTAACTTACATAACACATGTAGTGCAAATTTTGCATCAAAGTTTTTCCTATTTTCACAAAAATATAAATTATGAAATAATATTTGCCGATTTGCTGAAAAGTTCCAAATTGCTTGTTAAAAATAAATAAAATAAATATCTAGAATGGTCCAAACTAGCAAGTGCTCTGTCAACCTAGAATTATTTCAATTTCATTTTAATATTCCATCATATTGATGTTCAATGAAAAACTGTGCATATTGCATATTCATTTTGTTTGTTTCACATGTAATTATGTATATGTGTTACCTTCGCCGTTCCATTAACATTCGCATCCTTTGCCAGGAGAAGGCTGCACATATCTGTGTGTCCTGCTTGTGCAGCCAAATGTAGAGGACTTGCACCCATGCGTGTTTTACATTTAGTAGAAGCTCCATACTCTAACAATGTGACTGCAATATCGATTTGATTCTTTCTGGCAGCAATATGAAGAGCAGTGTAGGCATTCTAGAAAAATGAGAAAAATGAGCAAAGTCCAAGTGAATAATTACAGTTCCATATACCATACTTATAACAGGTACAGGGCAAAAACATCAAATTAATTTTTCTCAAATTACCGTATTTTACAAACCATTAGGCAGGCGCACCTTGTTATAAGCTCACAATAACTTGCTTAGTTTCGGTTTTATTCATACATAAGGCGCTTCGTGCTATGAGACATTACGGTTTTAAACCAATACCGGTACTGGTTTTAAATGTAAGCAATGAAAAACATTGCTTGCACTACCTGATCCATACATACGGCACACAATCGATTTAGAAAAAAAAAGGATTTAAAGTGGGCCTTTCGTTCCGTAAAAAATACGGCAAAAAAGTTACAATGTTCATTTTGCTACAATGTCAATTAGGCTCATCTACAGTAAGTGAATGCACAGAGACATGAAGGACATTATGGTCTAACCCTAACCTGGTACTCATAATATCGGGGGTACCCTTTTTATTGCCGCAATAAAGTACAAATATCGTTATTTAGAAATTGTAGTTGTTCTATTTGGTTCCCTTTTTAATAACTTCTGCTCAGCACATTTTATTTTATTTTTAGTATGCATTTGATACTTTTGAGTGAGGCAATACACTGATTTACTTTAATTAGACAGTATTTCAAGATGCTTCAAAAACATTCAAACTATAATATTTGATTCAATAACTAGTCGAATACCTTAGCTGGTGACTGTGGAGAAGCACCAGACTTTAGCAGTAACAAAGCAACATTTTGGTTATCAAAGTGTGCGGCAACATGTAGGGGTGTCAGTCCATTCTGAAAATAATGAAAGCATCAAATAGAAGTCAAGAAAAGTCTAAATCGATTTAAAAAGAGTAATAGAACCGTCCCCCTTTAACTCATTTTTTAAAACCTCAAGCGAGAATTTCCACATTTTAATATGATTCTTGCAGTTCAAATTATACAGGGTGTCCACAAAGCCTCTTATGATTTAATAATAAGGAATGATTACACAGTCAAATGATAAATTCATTGAATTGTTAATAGACTTCAATAGTTATCCAGGCTATTTGTTTCCCCCAAATACCTGTATAGAATCAGCTTAGCTAAAAAATAGATACGTTTGTGACATCATTGAACCAAAATTGGTACTATGACGTCAACAATGGGATGAAAGCATTCTGCATTATTTATAAATGTGAAATAAGATTACTGCGAAGATGTCTTGAAACATAAAAGAAGTCTGATCAATAATGTACATATATTTCACTGATAAAAGCATTCCGACAATATTGAAACAATGGGGGTACTTAGGATTGAATATACTACTGGTATAAATTGGGTAGAACAAAGCTTTGGGTATTCAACCTCTATTACCCCTGTTACAGATGCTAGTACATAACAAATTTGTACAATTTTTGTTGACTCATCAATTTTGCGATAAGCTAAAATTATAAAAAACGAAATGAAATAAAAATGATAATGTCTGAAATATTTGAATAAATAATGAAAAGCATATTTATTTATTGACACAATATTCATATCATATTTTAAAAAAAATGTCCTACCTTTCCTGCAGAATTGGGAGAAGCAGACTTTTTCAATAGTAGATTCGTAACCTCTAGTCGTCCATACTTTGCAGCCAAATGAAGAGGTGTAAATCCTTTCTACAATGGAAGAATGTTAAAAATTCATTTTAATTACATTACAATAATTAATATCAAATATTTTACATTCATTTTTGTAGTAACTATATGAAAATCTCAATTAAATGAGCACAAAAGTGGGATTGTGACTGTAAAGTGCTGGTTGGTTACCAGTTTGCAAGGATAGTTTGTTGAAAAATCCATTTGACTAAAAAATTTGGGCATTGAACGGGTCCAGTGAAAACAAATAAAAGTATTTTGAATAACATTCAATATTATTTCAATTAAAACTACTGAAAATTCAAAAGGGACTATTACCATAGTTATAGACAAATGTACACACCATAATAATAAGCCTCACTTCCAATGTTGCATTTGGATAGTTACAATATATATTACTCCTACAAAATACATTCTCCACTCCATCAAAGAAATAATTGATTGATCATATCGGCGAAAATGATTGGAAAACCCAAAGCATAAACAAATCAATTCCCAAATGGTCATCTAATTATGAATTTATTTAACAAGTGCAGAGCCAGAAAATTAATTGGGCAATATTCAAATTAGACAACCAATATTGGATAAGCAATTATTTAACTTGTAGTATGTAGTTCAGTATTGCAGCCAATAGACAACCAACAGACCAAACAACCAATAGACAACCAACTAACAGAGTAACAGACAACCAATATTGATAAAGCAATTATTAGGTTCAGTGTTGCACTAAATTTTAAAATCATTAGTTTACTTTCTGTTCTGGTAAGAGGTAATGATAGCAAGCATGTTCAACTTCCATCTTATTAAAAATAGAATTCATATCAAAAATGTATGACTTATTCGTCTTATTGTCTACTTAAAATGATTGATTTATGAAAAGCTTACCTTTGTGGCCAAAGATACAGCAGCACCTTTTTCAATCAAAATTTCACAAACTTCTACATGACCTTCTTTAGATGCGATGTGTAATGGAGTGTAACCATCCCGCATTACTTCATCCACAACAGCAGAATGCTATATAAAAAAATAAGTAAAAATATGGTAATTTAATGTAAAATTATTTACGAGAATAGAATGATGAATTAGATTTTAATGGGTTAGCAACAGTTAGTACATTGTATGAAATAGGAAATAACAAATATTGCTCTCAAAAAATTTCATCAATAAACCTAACTTTGTCATAGAGCATGAACTAAAATTTACTATACCTATGCACTTTGACAATTACTACAAAATCAGTTTCTCAAAGCAAAAACATGAGAATTCACTCAGAAATTAAGAAGAATGACTTCTGAGCAAAGCTGCTGGCACCCACTTGAATGCCAAGAGATGATGACACTATAAAGAATTATAGAATGGAAGAATACAATAATGATACAGGCTATACCTTATAATGATTGTGTCAAAACACGTTACTTAGGTATTTAAACACTTCAAAGTCATTTATTAATTGCTAACGAACTGCCCACAGTTCTAAATCTTAGACTATGGTATACATTGTACCGGTATATATTTATGTATAATCGAAATGAAGAACATGGGCAGAGGAATAGACATAAATTATTTGAAATATAAAGAACAACCTGTATTAAAATTTTAACAATAGCAACTCTATCCAATCTTGCAGCAAGATGAAGTGCAGTTTGAGATTCCTGGATATAAGATAAAGAAAAAAAAATAAATTTCCACAAGTTGGACCTAAAAAAAAAAATTTGAGCAAAAATACAATTTTTTATAAAATTTGAAATTGAAAATTTCATTTTCTTTCTTCATTTTTAAAATATTCCCATAATATGAAATGTTGTTTCCAAGAACTGCTTACACAAAGCAATGAATAATTGAATAAACATAATTATCTACGGTATGTCGAATTATCTCACCTCCATGTATAAACCATCCCACTCCTTAGACATAAATCGAAGCAAGAAAAAGAAAAACATTTGATGAACTCACCATACATTTATTATGAGCACAAAATAAAGTGTAGAAATACAAAATGCAACAAGCATACATGCACATATCGAAAAAAATACATTCATTTAGAGAAATCTAATGCTAAAACTATACTACATAAATAGTAGAAAAGATTTGGCACAAAACTTTTATTTAATAATAAATAATTCATATCTAGATTAAAGTTCAAAATTTATATTTAATATATGAGCGACATATTTATATAACACACCTCTCTAAAAAATCGGAACAAATTGTCAGTTTGATTGCGTTATATTGTAGCATGATGACATAAAACAAGCCGACTTTTTTGTTGTAGTCACATATGCTATTTATTTCAACATGTTGAAGTTCTTTATTCTTCTTATTTGCATTCCATCTGAACTACTATAGAGCTACACACTATTTTTTGCATATATTTTCTCATTTCAGAAAGATTCATTTACAAAATGTGTGATTCAATACAAATGCTAAACAACCACAATTATATCTACACAAAGAGTTTTCAGGTTGAATGTGCCAAAATGAATCATACATCAAAATCAATGTAGCATAGTCCAGTCTCTTTCCAGTTTTACATTGATAACTAAATTTGTTACAACCTGGGTGAGATGGCAAGCATGGGATTCGAACCCATGGGATTTTAACCTGCCATGACCCCTTAGTCAAGTCTAGCACTTTAGTCACTAGGCCACCGTGCCCAATTTTTAATCAAGAAATGAGCAAAAGCAAACAATTTAAAAACTATGAATGACAAACACATGAAGCTAACATTCAACAAGCATTTAGTATAATGTGCAAGACAGCAAGCAAAATGCATTCTTCATAACATTAAAGATGGAAAATACGAGTGGACAGGCAAGCATGATTTCCAACTAATTGTCATTTAATAATATATTATTTGTCAACACAATTTTTTGCAAATTTTAGGATATCATATTTCTGATATTAAATTTACAAAATATAAAACAAAATAGGTACGTCGATGAATATTTTGAATTTTTTAGTTTGTATATTTGGTTGAGAGTTGCATACATAATTGAAACAAGGCTTACTCTAAGAGTAATGAATAATGCATCGAGGCAGGCAAAATAAGTATATTTTGAGCCATAAAGGATATTTATTATTGCATCATACATGTTAGTGATACTATAAATCAAAATGAGACTTTTTAAGTTGCTCTTATCATAACATTTTTAATAACATGGAAAGCAAAATAAAACAAAGATCTGCAGCATTTATCTAAAACTAGACTTTGGTGTTTACTGCACTGATCGATATATTGAAAGGTTATGACAAACTATAACACTTACGTGCACTAAAGCTTAATAATTAGAAGTAATAGAATAAGTAATATAAAAGATAAACTATGTCATAATAATATGTTGAGTGATTTGCATTTAAAATTGTATAAAATGCTTAAAAATTTTCCTGTTATTTTTAAAAGATTTTTTATTTCTATCAAAATGCCAGACTCTAGACTAGAACATGCAAGGGGTTTATTCACCAAAAAAAAGTGAAAGAAACATGACAACATATTGTAATTGCTAATTTTTACAATACAAACTACAGAAAAATAAGAGCATGCTTGTCACAGCCAGAAATTGATTTTTCCTATCATAATCAAACAATAGAAATATTTGATCATATGTGAGAAACATATTTCCATCTGTGCATCATTAAAGCAAAAAAGCAGGCAACACCACCAAATCAAAAAACATTACACATATGTATTTTGCACCTTTTTTCTAGTGTCAGGATGAGCACCATGATCGAGAAGGTATTTGACTGTAGCTTCCTGTCCTGAACGTGTAGCCATGTGAAGTGCAGTTTCTCCTCTCTAATAATATAGTATAAGAGAGACCTTTTTACTTTGCATTCAGATGGAAAATTAATAGGTAGGGCTTGTGAACTTCATCATTTCAATGAAGTTTTAAAAAGCATAAAGAGTCAAAATGCATTGTACCATGAGATGTCTGTTAACAATTTAGATCAGTGGTTCCCAAAGTTGGTTGACTGGAAGACAAAATTAGATGCAGAAGGGGGTGGGGGGTGGTGCGCGATGGACTGTTACACATAATTAAGTTACCACTATAATTGAATTGTTACAACCATACACATGCTTAAAACTGTTATGATTACGTAACAATTGGCGGTATCTAGAACGCAAAGAGGTAAAAACATAAAGTTTTAAACTATTTCACACAAGTTCGTGGGCGTGAGCTGCAGTTTGGGAAACACGAATTTAGATACACTTGTATAAGGAAACATCATTACACAATATTTTATAATAAACCATTATATTGCCATATTCCTGTTGCATACAAACGTTTTAATTACAAATATTCAAAAAATATGAAGGTCAGGGCAAAGCCAATTGCTATTCTAAATGAACAAGAAAATCATATTTTCAAATGAATTTGCACTTGAGTTTTTTTATGACTAATTTAAATATTTTTGAAACTGAGGTATGTCGATTATGTCAGTACAATCTTATATGTTGAACCTATTTAACAAAAACTAAGCATGTTTTCTAATATCTTTTTTTATTAATAAGTAGCACTGTTGTAAAATTTTAATACCATTTAGAAACATTGTACTATTTAGATAATCTCCACAATTTCTACAAGAGGCATATTTTCAATGAATTCACACTTGAGATTTTCTACGACTAATTTGACTATTTTTTGAACTGAGGTATGTCGATAATGTCAGTACAAACTTATATGTTGAACCTATTTAACAAAAACTAAGCAAGTTTCCTAATATTTTTTTTTTATCAATAAGTAGCACTGTTGTAAAATTTTAATACCATTTAGAAACATTGTACTATTTAGATCATCTCCACAATTTCTACAAGAGCAATAACTACACACAATTGTTTTGATTGTTACTGACTGTCATATCTTCTGAAGATAAACATGTTTTGATCATCGAGATTATGTTATAATGCGAGTGACAAATTAACACTAATGTGATACATAACAAGGGGTAACATAAATAAAATTGTAGGTCCTCTCATATAGTGTTTTATATAATTCTTGTCTGATCATAAAATCCTTGAATTCATTCAAACACTAGCTAATATGTATTATACTGCAATTTAAATTTTATAGGGTGTCTCAAATGAAATAGAACACACAAAATTGGTAATAGTATTAATGGGTTTCATTTATTTTGGGACACCTCATGAGCAATGTATATAGTTTAAAATACAATTGGAGATAAAAATAATGAACCTGTTCAACTATTCATTTTTGTATTTTATATTGGGCCATTACAGACTCTGATGACCTTCACGGCCGTGCTGTTACCAGTCATTTACAGAAAACTTTGATTTTTTATTTTATATATGAGTTTTTTGTTTGGCGAAAGTAATTAATTCTTCTTCTTTGCTCCTATATTCCACCATGTCTTTGTATTATACAAATAAATTTAATAAAATGTCAAAATTTAGGAGAAAATATTGCATGCACCAAAATTTATATCATAAAGTAAAATAATCTCACATTATTGACTGTATCCAGTAGAGCCCCCTTTTCTAACAGTATTTTGACAATTTCATAATGTCCCATGAAGCAAGCAACATGTAGTGGAGTCAGTCCAGACTAAAAAAAGTAATTTTTTTTTGATCTCTTGTACATAAATTTTAAAATAAAACAAATTCAGCCAGTATTTAGACTAGATAAATAAAACAGTGATATTATAATGTCTATTAGTATATCTGAATAACTTTAGAATAGAAAGAATACTTTTCAGGCGCTTCTCAATTTCATTCTAAACAAGCCTGTAGAAATGTAACCACTTATAGGTACCGTAAGCAGCTACATTTCAAAAAGGGTAAACTAATATTGGGTTTATATTAAGCGTACCCAATTTATAAAAGTTGTTGTTTTATGAATATGGGTCATGTAAATCTTCATATCCTTCGTTCAGTTATAAAAAAGTATAACATGAACTTATGTTTTGGTTTCGGGACTAACTATTAATTCTTCTTTATGATTTGTGCTGATGGATCCGTATGTATATAATGCAAGGATGCTATAGCAAGAATAAAGATAACTACTTTGAGTGATTCAAGAGTCTTGCTGCACATTAACACAAATATATTTCAGGTAACTTTCCGTCTGACAAAGGTATGTAGCCTATGTAAACGTAACATTACAGTAATATTTTTGTGTTAGTGTGCAGCTGGACTCTTGAATCACTTAAAATAATTAACTTATGTGCTGCAATATCATGATTACCTTAACAATAGTTTCCACATATATATATTACAAATATATTTACTAGTAATATTTTTACATTGAAATGTTGTGAATATATTCTATCTTATGTCTAAGTCTCATTACAGGAAAAATAATTACTCAATGTGAAAGTTCGATATTACTATCATACTACCCAATTGCTTGCTATACCTCTGTCGTTGCTTCTGTATTTGCTCCATGGTTTAATAATATAGTTATAATTCGGAATTGATTTTTCTTACATGCCACATGAAGCGGAGTGAATCCATTCTGAAAAATATTTTAAACACCCATGAGCAAATTTTTGAAGGCTGAGCTGTATACAAGGTATGGTGAATAGTAGCTCCATGACGTACGCAAAATATAAACATAAAAAATATTAGATATGGGCATTAAGCTTGCGTCTACAATGATAAAGTTATATAGATAGCATTTGAACCCTTACATGAGACGTACAAAAGGTTCTTAGGTACTGGAAAAGAAATGCAGAGCTAACTAATTTTGGTCATCATCATATATGTAATAGCACATTAAGCACTAATTTGAGAGGTTTCAGATTCGATACCTTCTACTTTATTGGCTATTGTAATGTTGGACACAAAGTGGACTATGGATTGCTTTGCTAAGTTGTTGTTGTTGCAAAACAAATTTTTTTGACAGCTACTGGAACTGTTGACTTCAAATTTTCAGTACTTGGAAGATGGAGATAGTTAGGAGGTCGCAATATAGCTATTACTTTTATATTTTTTCCATATCCTACATGGTTGTAATTACATTCAAAATTTCGCTGTTTTTATTCAATTCTTGAGAAAACCCATAAATGACAGCGTGTCCATGCTTCATATGGAATCCTTACAATCATTTTAACAGTAATTAGCAGTAATTTTGCTGACATTCCAGTATTTGCTACAATATTTATATTTATTGTGACTATTTTTATTTGTAGGTCTATTAATTTAATTTTGTGTTAATTAATTAATTTTGTGTTTTGGATATAGACATTAATTAAGGGTTCGAAGTAACGCATGAAATGAATTGCATAAAATCTCGAAATATCTAAAATAAATACATAGTTAGTTACCAGTGCTTTCCCATCAACTTTTGCATGCTTGGACAGAAGAAGCTTTGCAACCTTTTCATGTCCGCAATGAGCCGCGATATGAAGTGATGTTAGATAGTCCTGCAAAAATATAATATAGACTGTTAGGATATGATGCCAAACCAATAGCAAAATGGAGATGAAGTTCATCACAATACGAAAAAAAGGAAATTTTGTTGTGACCTTATAATTTATATTCAGTTACTTCAGAAAGTTGGCCTTCTAATATTCTTTATGAAATTAATTTTAAAACTGGGTATAGTACATAATGTAATGGGCTAATGAAGAAATAGGTAGGAGGTATAGAAGATTTTAATAGACGATGAATTCAAAAAGTGTGACATAATCGAATAAAGAATGTTAAGTTGCTAATTCAACCATGTAATACAACAAAGAATTTTGAATCCAAAAATGCCTAAATATTGTTACAAAAACTCTGAGAATAAATGAGTGAATAAATAACAATACATAGAAAATTATGTCCAATGCAGCATCGCTCTTAGAAAAACAAGAACCTAAAATATGACTAACTGCTGCTCAAGTGTATGAATGATTATTAAAGGCAGATACTGCCTCAGGAATCAATTTTCTCTGAACGCTAAGATTGCCCAATATTTTCAAATAATTTTTTTAAAGTTGATAGGTCTTGAATGAAATTGTTTTTTTTACAGAAAGCCTGGGATAAAAGTGCTTTCCTAACTGATTAAAATTTATATTGAATCGAACTAATGGCATTGATTATGATTATGCGAGCCACGAAATAAATTCTAATAATTGACAATTCAATCAATATTACAGGATGCACATGTACTGGATATTGCATTATGCTGTTGCACCATATGTTCATTAAAGGTTTAATTTTGCATCTCCCCTACCCTATAATAATTAGAAAGCAAGTGTCACTGAAATAGGACTGTATAACAGTCGGGCACATCACAAAATATAAGATTTGGGTTGAAGAAATTGAAATGAAATCATAAGAGAAAAATAAAAGAATCTCAAAAGTTAAATATCACTTAGAAACCAGATAAAAGTGAAAACTGAAATAAAATATTTATTCATAACAAAAGTGCAGAAAGTATGTATATTGGTATAGAACAAAAACTAATAATTTAAATAATTTTATTAAATACTAATCTTTATTTATTTCAATAATGATAAAATGATAATAGAAAAAAATATTCGTAGTGGTTACAAAAATAGATTAGTATAATAAATATAACAATTGGTCTATCTGAGATTGGCACTCTAATCATCACAAATTATGGATTTTATATTAATGATCAACCAGCCATAAATACTAGTAAAATATACCATAGGCTGCAATGGTCTAGCAGTTAAAGCAATAGACATAACTGCGTTTGCAATGCAGGTTACGTCACCGTGGGTGTAATAAATTGTGTAGACCAGGGGTGTGCAACAGGCGGCCAGTCAAGCAATTTAGTGTGGCATTCGTCAACACTCAAATTTTTCCCCATCATAATGAAATCCTAATCCGACAGTTCATGTCAAAGCTAATGCTAACAAACTGTGCAAGAACGTGATATTTCAAGTGTCCCCCTATAATGGTAATTTAATTAAAATAAAGCATTGTGAGAATTTTTTAATTCGTTGTGTACGTGGAGAAACTTTTTTTTGTGTGGCCCAGCTAGATATCTGAAGTTTATAGATATGGCCTGCCGATGAAAAATGTTGCACACCCCTGGTGTAGACAATGTCAAACCTGAAAGATTCTGATCCTCCCAAAAATAATAGCGCTTTACAAATGGTTAAATATCAGCAGCTGCCCTTTTTTTGTAGCAAAAACAGTGAGTAATCATTGTATAAAAACACACACTAGATCAAAATTTAGAAGTGAAAAATACATATTTACCAATGTTGTGTCATCAACGGGATAATTCTTTTCAATTAAAAGTTTTACAACATCAACGTGGCCACCTTGTGTTGCCATGTGTAGCGCAGATAACCCATTCTAAAAAAAAATAGCATTATAACAAAAATATTTTTTGACAAATGGAACCATATGAGAGATAGCTACTCAAACTGGACAAAAATAAAAAATAAAAGTGAATAATAAAAAAATGCTTTTTGCAAGGATAATTATTTTCATAACTATTCGCTCAAGTGACATAAATTGTAATAAGTAATATATTAGTAGAGTAGTAGTATATTAGTATAGTAACTATATTTCTATTTATTACATTTTAAACTTCATTTTTTATGTCAATGAATCAATGAAGCAAACAATAGTAAACTTAAGTGCTTTTACCAGGGATTATAGGTATTTGATTCATACACTTTAAATGTGAAATATTCTTTCGTTAGGCCTAAGTTAATAGGATGAGTTAAAGGACAAATGTAGTGTAAAAACCGTAGAATATATTGATCTACGTTTAGCTCAATAAATCAAAGTCAATTCTCATATTTGTAACTTGAACTGCAAAAAATTCGGAAATAAATAAAATAATGTTTACTGATGTAAATAAATAAACTCAAAGCTTTGCTTATGCTGATGTTTGCAAATGTTCATTATTTCAATTGGCTCAAGTTAGAAATATTGGAAATATGCTTGCCAACCCCAAGTCACCCTACATGGGTCAGCAGGTTGGACTCCGATGCTTGATATAAAAAATCAAATAAAAAAAATTATTAAACTGTGCTTACTTTCGTTCTAGGTATTTCCGAGCTTTTCATTCTATCCAGAAGCAGTTGTACCACTGGTTTATGTCCTGATCTTGCAGCACAGTGCAACGGAGATAAACCATCTTTGGTACGAGCATCCATATTAGCATCTCTATCCAAGAGCAGAGAACAAAAACGTGTGTGACCACGTTTAGCAGAAACATGCAATGGTGTGATTCCATTCTGTAAATTTCACAAACTTTTTGCTTATTAAGTACCGTATGTATATAAGGAAGGATTGATCTCTAAATATTATTTACAGGACAAAATTTTAAGAATTGCCACTTACGTAAGTTCCTGAAAGAATGGGATTTCAACATAAACCCCAATTTGTCTGATGAAATGATAACAGGATCGTGGACTAAATTTTTTATATGTTTCATACATATTTCACTCCTCACAAGAAATCAGTGCTTGGTAAGCATATATAAATTTTAAAATTCTGTTTCAAAATAATTTCATTGGAAACCTCTTTGCTACCTATAAAATTTCTTGGAACAGTTTCTGTGCCGGTTTTTATACCTTAGCAAATATTGATTTACCATAACTCACCCTTGCTGTAAAATCATGTGATGCTCCTCTGTTCAGCAACAATGATGCAACACTGACATTTCCATAATGTGCCGCGATATGGAGAGCCGTAAATCCACTCTGTGAAAACAGTTTTTTTTTGTAATAAAAAGTTCTATAACACGAAACAAAGAATCTAATTGTAATAATATTAATACAATATAATTAAAACATCTTCGGCCAAATTATCAATAAATTGATGAAAGCTATATCTTGAAAAAAGAAATAGTATAAAAAAAAAATTTCATATTAAAAATCAGCATAAGAATATGATTACTGATCAGTACTATTTCTACACTAATGTAAAATCACTTATTCAAGCCTGAGAGTGTCTAAGTAAAACCTAGGGTAGGTATGGGCATTCAGAATAAAAAGTAAGCAACTCTGATACAATTTTAAGAGTGACATCATTCTGATCACGTTTTGTGATTCTGGGACGCAGGTGCTGTGGAACAGTTGTTATTGCAATAGCCTTGTCTTGTTGACAATGGAGATTAAAGCATTAATTTGGTGCTGTGATAATCCAATCAATGCTCGCAAAGTTATAAGGGTCGTAATTGGAAAATAATTTTCAATTCAGTATAAATATCACAGATTTGGCAGAAAACAAACCAATATACAAGCACTTATCCCTAAGCCATATACACTAAATCTATAAGCAAAAATCAAAGCTGAGTTGAGAAGGAAACACATCCGATTCTAATATGAAAATCCTTGTCTATATCATCGAAAGTGGTAAGAGTTTAACATGCTTGGAAATTTTATATGAAAATTATAAATGCAGTAAATAGTAGATAAACCAAGAAACAATCAAAGATTTTGAAATAAAAATTCATTGTAGCTTACCTCAGTTGCTCGATTTACAATCCACTGTTTTTGCATCAGAAATGATTTGAGCAAGCATGAAATGTGAAGAAAACAAAAATGAGATTGAGCAAAACATGTTTCAAAAACTTATCACACAAAAACATTCTATGTATTATCTCATGCACATGCAGACCCTAGTACACATATTTCAGTGGTTCTCAAAGTTGTTTGCCCGGGGAGGGGGGGGGGGGGGCAAAATTAGAAGCAGAACGATATCCGTGGGCTGAGAGAGGGAAGCGCTCACACAAGGGGTCGATAACGATATGTGTGATCATGATATCGGTATCATAACTTATCGATTTTAATCGGTAAGTATGTTGATAGGTATTTGTCTGTCTGTATGTCTGTTTGTCTGTTAGATGCACGCGATATCTCACGTAAGCGAAATTAAATCTGCTTCAGATTTTGCATGTGCATTCATCTTATCTAGGACCAGAAGCCTATTGATTTTGGATGAATTATGTCGTATAATTAGCGAGTTATCAAGTAATTAGTGATGGGACACAGGGTGTCACTATGGAGTAAGGGCGCTGTTTTGGGGGATCCCCTAACTTTCGATAGATAAGTCTTCGGTCTCTGACCGATATTCTCGTTTTATTATTACGAATATACACATGCTTGAACTGTGATAATGATGTAACATTTGGCGATATCTAGAATGGAAAGATTTAAAAAAATAAGTGTCAAACTATTTTACTAAAGTTCGGTGGGCCATATTAAATCGTTGGGCAGGAGGTAATTGGACCTCAGGACGTGGTTTGAGAATCAATGACATATATAATCAGATGTAGCAAACTGATTTGACTTCGATTAGGAATGACTAAAGTTGATTATACAAAAATAGATATTTAAATATACCAATACGTATGAACTTAAATGATTTTATCCATCTACTGTGCTATCTTAAATTGCTCATCTTCAATAATAATAATCATGATAATTTTGTTTTCAACTTTTTGTTTTCCGATTCATAATATCTGATAATAAATACTACTCACATAAAGTATATTCGACATAAATTTTTGAGAATAGTATAATATTTTAAAAGGGAATTTTTAATCAGGCACAAAATAGGCTATGCATATTCAGATTTGGAGAAAAACAACACAAATTTATTCAGAATGTGTAAATTTATGAAAAATCAAAACAATTTTTCAGTGAGAATAAGAATATTTACTATTAAAAAACAACATGACTAAATGAGAGAAATGGAAAGCATTCAAAAAAGCACAAGAATATAACAATCATTCGCAAATACACAATTCACTAACAATAAGAATGATTCAAATCAAAATGCTATGTTTAATCAAAAGAAGGATGTCAGAATACTACGATTTCACCCTACCTTAGATTTGACATCAGCTGAATGATCATTTTGGAGCAACAAAGCTGCAGCTTTTACATCATCTTTACGTGCCGCAATGTGCAGTGCCGGCAATTTTACACGACCTTTGACATCATTGTCAAGAAGAAGTGCAACAACTTTATCTTTTCCTTCTTGTAAAGCAACGGCAAGAGGTGTGAAACCATCCTACAGAAATTATAATGAAAGCTAGTTGAAATGATGAATGCAGAAATCATTTCTAAACTGTTTATGGTAAAGGCACCACACAAATTAAAACGAAATTTTTATATTTAGAATCTAACATTTTGCTTAGTGGTGCAATCGGCTCTGCAGTGTGGCGCATCGAGATAAGCACTAAGATTGTGCTTGCCACCACACCTCTGATAACACCGCGAGTTCGCAGGTTCGAATCCCGTGGGGGATAATCACGGTATGTGCGAGAGGATTGATGAACTCCTCGCCGCCGTAGGGTGGTTCACGTAAGAACCGCTGGTCGATTGCGGCTTCTTCCACCATCAAGCCAATGCGTCTCTACCTGACATGGTCTGGTAACTCAAAGAGAGGCCGTGGTTTGCCAAATGATCAAGTTGTCTCATCAGTTTTCCTCTCATCGTGATGTGATAAATAAATATGTAAAATCATATCATATCATGGGCTCCTACACTAGTAAGTTGGATATTTTAGGATAAAACCTTCATTAGTCAAGGGAGTTTGTTTAACTGAACAATTTGACCTCGTGAGGAAGCAATGTTAACTTGAACTGATGCTGATAATATTACCTTTCAAAATCATTCAAACTAACATATGTGAGTGTGCGGATAACAGAATCTAATCAAAAAAGAACATATGAAAATAATAAAGTAGTATATAAAAAGAACGACGCTACAGAAGTATGTATACTAATATGAAGGTAACTAATTTTGTTCGCCTATTTTACATCAAGTTGTGTAAAGGGACTGAAACCTATGGGCCTAAGAGGGTATATTCACTTGGCTAACACAGACAGTCCCCGAACTTGTAATAGAACTAAAATGAGGAAAATGCGAATAAAATTATGGCCTAACCCTAACCCGGTACACTCACTACAGGAAACATTACCTCTGTTGAAATGCTTTGATTTGCTCCATTTTTCAGTAAATAATCCACAATCTCACTATGACCCTCTTGGGCAGCCATATATATTGGTGTAAAAGCATTCTGTGAAATAGATAATTGCATTATATGTTATGAAATATATGAATAAAAGCTGTTTAATAGTTTTGTTTTGACCACTCATAACAATCCAAAAAATGACAGATAGTGCATGACATGATTTTCAGAGATGTTGCTACCACGATGGGTAAAATGAAACACACCCCAGATTAAAAATTTCAGTTATTACGGACGTGATAACACACTACATATGATATGGAGAATAATATGGTATGATTGGGAAGGAATACAATTTTAAATCCTCCTTAAGACGGATGAATAAAAGATGACAAATGCATATGTAATTGGTTATAATAAAATGAATTTCCGATGGTAATCATTTAGGATTAATTTGAATTTAGAATTCATTATCAAAGTGTATCATGCTATCAGAATTAGCATGATCTAATTCAGATGACATCATGTCATTAAAACAATAGAGATGTTAAAGAGACTTCTCTGTGATCTCCTATTAAGTGGTTAGTTGATTAATAATTTACTTCAATCAATCCTGTTCAGCTGTGAATTAGCTTTGGAATACTCATCATCAAAATCTATAGTAAATATAATATACCTGTGCTATTGAATTAGGATCTGCTTTGTTCTCAATTAACACTTTGATGACATCAAGTTTACCAGCCAAGGATGCAATGTGAAGAGCTGTGTTTCCTCTCTAAATGACAAAGTTGTATAAAATTCAAAATAAAATAACAAAAAACTGAGAATATACAGAAAAACATATCAGCATCAATAATGACCATATGTAAATAATCATTATATCTAACTTCAAAAATTAAATCATCATATGGTTCCGAGGATACAGGAAAATTACATGTCTCATCAGATAACAACATTCCAGAGCATTATATCCTCAGTACGCAAAACATACAATTTTCACACGATATTATATAATTACAATTTAATTTCCTAACTTCAAATATTGTGTCCCATACACAGAATATTCAAAATAAAGTAAGAATTATTACACCCGACCTTGGTAATATAAAAATCAGTTATACATTTTTGAACGGTATAAGAAGCGAACCTAAAATACCTTATAGGCATGTCAATCTATGTTTACTTTGTATTCCTTATACAAAAATATTACCTTTGTTGCTTGGTTAATTGAAATATTCCTTTTAATCAATTCTTTCACAACCTGTGTGTGACCTTCTTTTGCCGCCAAATGTAAACAATTCAAGCCGCTCTAGAAAATATGAATAATAATAATTTAATTACAATTGAAAAACCCTACAATTATTGATGTGTTAGTATCGCATGCAATTAGTATAAATTTAAAACCCCAAACCTACATTTCCGCAATGGGAGATAAATTTTGCTTTGTATTTACAACAGTATTACTGATATTTTTAGTTCACCAATATTATTATTACTATAATATCTATTTTTGCACACACCATAAACTGTATAATAGGGGTGCGACTTGCGCATAACACTAGCTAAGGTTTATTACATCATCATTCATTCATCATTTATTCATTAAAGGTTGAATGAATAAAGTAGTTTGGGGGGAAAAAGAGTTCTAAATTAGGCGAAGCGAGGAATTTAACGAAAATGGTTTATTTTAATTGTTCAGAGCATCATTCTAAGCAAACATAAAATAATCAAGAAAACACCACATACTGAATTAGATGTGTTGATGTCTATTTTCTCTTCATCCAATAGTACAATCAATCTTTCTGCATTTCCACTTTTTGCTGCTCGCAGCAGACTCCCTCCGCTTCCCTATTAAAAACAAAGAATATTTTTGTTGAAATTCAAATGCTTACACTATTTAATAATACTTATATTTTAGATTTCTTTATATTTTCAATTTGCTTAGGTAGTAAGAGTAAGAACATTCAGTATAGGTTCTTTTGAATCATATCAAACAAAATTGACAAATTTTTTTCTCAAGTTTCGACACAAATTTATTCACACAATTTAGTTTTCAGATTTCTGTATCTTTTCTATGTGCTTGAGTAGTAAGTACATTCAGTATAGGTTATTTTGAATTACATCAAACAGTAATAAATATACCATTATCTCAAGATTTCACATAAATTTAGAATAGATATAACTACAGAATTAAAAAAACTTAGATCTGGTTCAAGAACCAACATCTCGGTTAATGGTGCACAATAAAAATTATGTTACTTTTAACAGATGTTTTTCATCTTTGTTGCATTCTTATATAGATCAAATTATATTATGATCTTATGTATAATGTGGAGAAATACTAAGAATTTGTTCATATTAAATCTGACATTGAATGTTTAGAATAGAGTGAGGAATTTTGAAATTTGTCAATTATTCTACTTTTTTCAAATATAGCAATCTAAACACATTTCAAAACATTACTTAATCAGATGGATTACAAAGGTACATCAGTCGTATTTGCAACCGACTGGACGAATGATCAGCAGGGAATTACTCATTTGTTTGTTCAGTGTACAAAGCCATACAATATTCAGCAAAGAGCAGTTTCCGATTGGATGAGTTCCGGTCAGAATTCTTGGTATCAGCTTTTGATAATAACCCTTTTTGTCCTTTAGTTATGTCAAATATGGTACATTATAAATAATTTAAAATGATTTATTCGATTCCAGAAATGCATTGAGATTAATGTGATCCCAGAAATAAAATCAATGTGTAAGTCTCAAACTTGGATGGTTTATAATATGTGCGAAGGGCGGTGTCGCAAGTCAGTTGAAAATAAATTTATTCTTATTATGTTTTTTGCGTTCATTTTTCATGAAATCGAAAACGATCAATCCGTTATACCACTCCAATTGCAATCACGAGGTTTGATAATACCGAACTATCTCATATGTGGGCCGCTAACGAAGCGGGTATAAGATTTCCAAGGTAGGACGATAATTTTCCTTTTTTTTTCAGAAATTTTCGCGCGGCTATAAATCGCCCAATTGTTTAATTTGACATGTGGGAAAATTGGGAAAATATTAAATTACAAACTTACGATCGTCATTCTAAAATAAAGCGCGAGGGCAATTACTCAGATTGAATGTACAGATTCGTTTTCTTATACGCAAAACAAGCACGGTCCAATGATGAAATGCAAAACCAGTCTATGAGCCTGCTACGTCAAAATATTTAGAATAGGCAACTTCGCACAATTGTCGATAAATTTGTATGTTCTCAGAGCAATGGAATTCTGTGTCGAAGAGATGATTGTTTATCACATAGTTGCATGTGGCGAATAGCATATTAACACAGAATGACGGTGAAGTATACCGGAGAACGACGTTATCATTACTCTTTGATTCTATTACGTTTGACTTCGTAACCAAAATATTCTAATAAAATTGTAATAAAGGCTTTCCAAATCATACTGAAATTGGCCTTGGCGGTGAAGTGAAAGCCTGTATTTATTCTATCAAAATCGTTACTCATTTTGTACGGAAAAATTAAATAATCAATTAAATGTTCAGTTCAATGTTACGCGAGCATCGCAAGAGTAATCTGTTACTATAACGTAGCCATAATAACAAGGACGTAAACTAGTTATTACGCGCGCTATTTTTTATCATATCGATATACGGTCGACGACATTCGTATCCTACGGTCAAATTATATGTTGCTACGTTACCGCAATTTCTCTAGGATGCGGTTACGGTAGAAATAATTTTTGATCCGACGATCATAAACTAGAGATTACTGGCAATATCGCAGTTCATGTTAACTTCGACAACTTCGACTAAATTTGGCTCAATTTAGAGAATTTTCCTCAGAAAACGGTAATATACAACATAATATCACCTTATCAGAATTCCCTTTATATACTTAGCATTGGGTTAATAAAAATGCTCAAATATACAAAATATGACTTAGCAGCACCATTGTCATGATATAAATGCAAATATGACTATCTGTATAATCACACCAGAAACTCACATTTGTCGAATTAGAGGAAACGGAATCCGGTCGCTTAACCATGTCTAATGTTTTTCTTCTTTGGTGCCCACAACTACAATCCTTGGAGAAGTTTTCTATGTACAAATACTAACTATATCCATCGTCCGCTTGGACAAAAATAAACGATCTTCGGTGTGAGATACGGCGACTGAAAAAACTCTCGACATCTAGAAGCAACAGCGACGATATCAATTGGCGGAGAATGCGCAGATCCTATACCAACGAAACGTATCGATCGGCACTTAACTGAATTACTATCGACCGCCTGTCTACCAATAGTCTTCTCGAATGCCCCTTGTAATTTAGTATTAAAAGCATTGGTGCTATCCACGAAAAAACGGAAAAGCGGCCTGATCTGCCGATCCACCAAGCGCAAACTGAAATTAAAAGCATAGGAGACAACATCCTCATTTACACATTGAATGTATCGTCATTATATTCCCAGTCCAATAAATACTGCTTTGGGTTTGTTTTAAAATATTTAATATAGATTACAAAAATGCCAGTCAATTGTATTATGTCTGATAACGACTGCCGGCATATTATTACTAACATCGCAATCCATAATTCGCACAATGGTTACACAGTCCCGCCCTCCTCCCGACATTTTATAGTACATGTATTTCCCATATAGTCTCAACTCAAAATATATGTATATATAGTCTATTCACATGCATGAACGCCATTAAAAATTGTCTCATGTTGAGGATGCCACAACACAACTCCGCATTTGGAAACAATAATTAATAGATCGATGAGGTCGAAAGTTGTTTCTCCATATTCTTTTGACCATGACGACGCTTCGCATCATCGATTGACAAGTCTTTCGAGGGCGAATTATTCATAGTTCATTGCCATTTGTATAATGCGAATATTATATTCACTGTGCTTATGCGATGGAGTGTATAATTGAATATTCACTGCTCGAGCGAACTTTTTCAAAGTTCAACGGTAAAGGGGTATGAATAACATAAATTTCAAATATTTAAAACTGATCTAGATGTACATCCAAACCATGAATTGCAAATTTTGAATTAACAAAATAGGAAATAATTCATGGTACTGGTATGAAACAGCTAGAAGGTATAACGAGGTGTGTGTGGTAAGACTATTTTGAGCAATAAAAATCGAAACTTCGTACGAAATTCTTGTATGTTGGGGCACAATATGTACACATTCATACATAATAAACATATAAAATTTTTAAATGTTCTCAGTGAGTCGGTTGGTTCTTATGTACAATGAGGTTGTTGGCAAATTCATCCGATAACACTGAATATAAAAAATATTGTCAATGACTTTCACGGTTGGGCTTGCAATTCAAATGTTGCGACCTGTGCAAAAACAAAGTCCCCAGTTTGTATTTTATGAATACCACGACAAAAAATTCCGATACATTTTGAATTGATCGAGCAGCTTAGTAAAATGATGAATTAATGGTCCCCAAACGCCATAAGCATGAATTATTGGGTTGAAGATAGGTAGCAATTAAATTTTAGCGTAGATGCAAAAGCAATCAATCAAGAGTATTATGCACAAGGCTTGCTCTTACTACATGCTTAATGTGCGAGGAAAATCTGTTGAATGCTACATGGTTAAACATAAACATACATTAAACTCCGACTTTTACTTAACAATAACTTATCAAGCCCTACATGTTCTACTGAAAACTTATAGTAAAATTATACCCCACACAACAGCTGCATTATGCATTACTTAAAAGTCCGCTTCTTTCTTCGCGGATGTTGCATTATTTATGAATGTCTTCCTATAAATAATTTAAAATTCAGCAGAATAAGTTATTTCCGAATGCGAAAACGACCATCCCTTCCCATCGTCAAAACAAAAGATATGACGACAACAAAATGTCAAAGTAAATTGGTATTGCCCATAAATTGCATTTCAGTTATACCGTTTTGGGCGCATGAAGAAAACTGCTATGAGCTTAATTTTTTTGTCCGCTAACACTGATTGATAGGCGTATTGTACTAATATGAATAATCTTTCTCCATTTTATGTCATAAAATCATTCAAGCGTGAATAGCGCAACAATTGAATGACAGTTTTTTTAATCGGCGTTAACCGCAATAAAACAATGACAGAAATTCGACACGTAACACACACACACAATATAAAACATTTTCAGTAAAACAGTATTCCAATAGGAAATTTTCCGATTTGTCAAAGGCATATTCAAAGTCTATGTCAATATACGTAAGAATACAAATTTCTCATTAACGCTGGTCGCACTCTGGTTTATTCAAATGAAGGATGGAAGTAGCCAATTCGTTAAACCCAAATTAAATTCCAGGAAAGCAAGTTTTTCCCAAGAAAGCGCCTTTTTGAAATTGCACATTAGGTTATGCCTTTTCCTGAGAGCGACCCTCGTCCTCAGATATTTATTTGTGTTTCTGTGAACAACCATAATAGATTGATATGCAATATCAGTGGTAGCTTACAACTGTGTTTCCCAGCCTATGGGTTGGTTGCCTGAAAATTTTCTTGGGTCGCTTGTTTTTTCAACAAAAGTCTAAAAGTTACTAATTTTATTTTCTAGTAATTCTTTATTTTATGTTTGGTATTGAAGTGTTACTCAGTAGTAATTCTATACGTGGGAAGTATCACGGCGTAACATCTCTGCAGCATTTATTTTGTTTTTCTTAGGTAAAGCCATGCCACGATTTTAAAATCTCGCTGGGGGCAATCTAAAGCAGCTTCCTCACTTTGTTTTTTATTAGTCATTCAATTTTGCGGCCATAAAAGTGCTACATCTCTACATTTCATTTAGTATTCAAGCATATCCTCGAGTCATAGATTTTACAAAATTTAATTTTCAGAAAATTTGGATCGCTTGAAAAAAAAGATTGGGAACCACTGGTTTACAACACTCTTGGTGTTTCTGCTAGATTCTGAGTGGCCTGACTTTGATTCTCTTCCAAATTAAGCCAATATATATGCGATAGTTTTCGACAAAAAACTATCGAGCTTCGGTCTCGCTTGTGCCTATCGCAGAGGAGAATGGTTCATTAGTATTTAGCAATCGGAAACAATTGAGTGACCATAATTGAGATAGGGCTCAAACTGGAAGCATGAACAATGCAGCTACATGAAAGTGGATAAAAATTGAAAACTATTTTCTAAAGTACTGTACTATTTCCGTCATCCGAACCTATGAAAATATTTATCCAAAAGCATCATCCGGCGTGCAACTATTCGTTCAAATTCAAAAGGGTTGGGCGGTTTAGAGAGTCAAACTTTTGGATGACTTTAATACAATACTGACTCGTCTCTAAAAGTTCAGCCATCTCATAATAACACACGAATACTTCATATTGGCCCCCTATACGATTGAACGAAACGATATTTAACAATTCAGTTGATAAATTGTAGCCGCAAACCGCTGCACAACCTAAAGTGGGTCAGACTAACTGGGCTACTTTTATTCAGTCCGCAGGTTTGAAAATAGAGAAGATATAGAATATATAACTGTGAAAATGATTGGAAATATAGACGACATTTGTTCTAGCAATAAATTTTCTGTTCAACTTGCTTTAGGTTTTCTGGATGATGTTCTAACTAACCGACCCAAGTACCCAGTAACCCAAATCTCAACTTACTTGTATTGATTCTACAACAGTGCTGCGCCGTAGCTTACTTTGATACTTGGGAGCATTTCTGTTAATTTTTTCTCCAGAAACTGAAGATGCATCTTTATTTTCAGCCATAATGTTCAAAAGCCGCTTCTCATACGAGCAAAACTGACACGCACATTACAAACTTAAGAAACAACGACATGACTATCCCCTCGGACCGCGCTAGGTCGAGTCCTTGAATAAACAATAATTTAATGATTAACGTTGTTTGGCTTCACAGACTACGTTCGCGAAATTACGTTTTTGCAAGCGGTATTATCACAAACGTCGGAGCGGTTCCGTGCTAAAGTGGGTTTATAGATAAAAACGGGCGATGTACTGTAAGTACTTATGTAACGCCCTTTGGGTGTTTGATCGCAGTAACGTGTACATTGTGGCTATTAAAGGTGTTGCAAGCGCATTTTGCCGAAGTGACAGCGCGCCAAAACACACGAATACGTCACTTTCAAACAAGACCAGTCGAGCGTAACAGAAAAAATAATCGAACCATTGTTCACCTGTGTCAGGCAAACACCAGAATCAAATACTACATATAATGACAGTGAATTAACTTTAACATATATAGACTGCTGTTCAGAACAACTTAATACATAGATTTATTGCGGATAAGAACGTTGATTAGGAATAGAGAAAATCTAATCCAAAGCACAATGTTGCTAATAATGGAATAATGACATCTCAATTTTTGATAATATACTAGCGCTTCATCAAATTTGCTGGTGCTCCTGTCAAAAGCATCTAGATATCGAGGTGATCAGAAGTATATTTTTTATTATAATACGTATGCACATATAGTAAGAAGGTGCGACAGAGAAATAGGCAATGGTTTGTACAGTATTGGTAGTGGTACCAGACTACATACTATGCAATAATTGAGTTGTCATGTTCAATAGTTCATGCACTTCAAAGTATAAAACTCCGAATCAAATGCGATGTTATGTTTCGTGTTATCAAAGATAAAAACTGCAACAAAACTAGTTTTAGTAAACACATCTTAGTGGTAAAATTATCGTTCTTAAAATATCTTCCTCAATTCAGACATGCATCCACATTAAATTCGAATAGGGACATTCACAATTATCTGATGTGGAGTCAGGGAAAATTTACATTCAACTCCGATTCTAGGCGCCCAAGTTGAAAATTTTTTGGCTTCGAGTTCATAAGACAAAAACGTTGGCTTATGCAAGCCTTTTTTAGAGGACTGTTAAAAACGCTTAGTAAACTTGGGTCTCTATAGGAAATTTTTACCCCTTCCACCACCACCAACAAAAGTTTGAAATTTAGACTGCCGAGAATTCCGACTACGACTTCCGAATGAAATATCAATCTAGTAAAAACATGCCAACACCAACTTCACCGCCCTCAACAATACACTACTTAAATTGACGATTGCAGAGAGCACGATTACAAATTAAACCAAGCTATACATATATACCAATGCTATGTTTGAAATGCGGTGGTTTTCTTTAAAAGTCTATGTGTAGAATACATATGTACAGTGAATCCAATTTAAAATTTCTGTTTTCATTCATTTGTTTTAGGTAAATTATATAATACCGTGTGCATACCAAACGAATTCATTCAATAGCATATTTTATCAAGGACATGCGATTGATAACATATAGTCTCGGGATTTCAATGTTACAAAACATGTGTATAATATTAGCATTGCGCTATCTGCGAATCAATGTACACATATATATAAATTACAAATTTTCTTACAGTCTGAGGAATCACAATAATTCGGTAGTAATATTTACAATAACGGAAAATCTGCTATTACAAAATGAATATTTTTAGTTGATAAAATGCTGCACCCGATTATTCGGAAAAGCGGGATGAGGAAGCAACGAGAGCTTTCGAGAAGCCCGTGATAATGACTTCTTACGCAAAATGATATATATATTTATTTGCATTTGTGAATTTCGAGTGAAAATACACAGTTTAATAGGTACCCTTGGATAACGTCAACCGAGTTGTTTCAAATTTCTTGCCGCGTGGTTTATCAATACTTGAACGCATAGCATTGTCAAAGTTATGTATATTTTATGATATATTATTGCAATCTCTAATAAGGATAATAGAATTACAGCTTATCACGGCGTCGTGCCGCTCCAGAGGCGTAATTTAACTTATATAGTATGAACATATGTTTCGAATTTTGGAGGCAAATTTTGAAATATAATTCGTCTTTAAATTTAATGAATTTGAGAACAATGAAACTTTACGATCGACACTAATTTAGAGCTGATCCAATTTTACTATTTCGCTGTCACAACAACGAAAATTGCTTGACGATCGGTTTCTTATGATCGCTAAACGCCGAGGGCAATCCTTTAGCGACGTTTGTTATTGAAGATAGAGAAGACTCGATATAATATATCTTGTTTTGTCAAGTTTGGGAGAATAAAATTACTCACCTGATCATCGCTCTCAGTTGATGCTTTCTCCTGAGGCATGCTATCGACGTTTTAGACTCCCGTACTTTTCAGATATTACCATGAATTCCAAAACAATCGACTGTCAATAACTCTGACATAACACGCCGGCTACGCTGTACTGAATATTCACACAACACTCAGTCGCTTACATAAATGGAAACGACAATCCCTCGAGAATTAGTTTGGATTTTAGCGTAATAGGGCGTCGAGTGCTCTCCAACTATCACGAGAGTCGAGACTGAAAGCACACGACAACTAGCTTCTTTTTCTTGGCGTCTAGCTACAGTATGTAGGCCTATTACCTTGCCTGAAAAGTCATCTAAACCAGGTTTAGGCAAGTCAAAGTTATGAGAAAATTTTATTTACGACGCGAACGTACGGTTCTAACGGCGTGATGACGTAACCACCAGAAACGTCATAAATCATTAAAATGCAGAGCCTTTCCACGCCTTTCCCAAAGAGAATATCGAATGAACTAGATTCCAGTTTTCGACTGGAATGAAATAAACGCCCTCTTTTGAAAAGGCCACAGTAGATACAGAGACTCAAGTGTAGTGTGCATTCCCTCGCACACACGTTTCTATTGTTATTCTCCCATGTGTGACGGCGTTTAAAAAACCCTCGCAGTTCACATCAAAATATCGACTGCGGTTCACAGAGGTAAAACCGGGTCTCGTTATTCGAGGCACAAAAGGTGAGTACTGAGGAATGCTTTTAGATTGATCACTGCAAACTGATCTTGCGCGCCGAAAAGGCCGCGGAGTGTCATTCAGAAATCGGGAGCCTTACTACATTTTGTATCATTCAATTACATCAATTCAACGTAAATATATAGTGATGTCTACGATCGCCAATTTTTAATTAGTCATCGCCGCACACTGTATTGAAGAAATATAGCGGTAGATATTTATAATATTGATCAAAACAATTACGGATTTCGATTATTAAGGCACCAACCACATTGATTTTTTAACGCCGGTTCTATAGCGCCGTAGAATCGAAATACACTGAAATAGCGTATAGTTTAGTTTAGATAAACAGCATAAAATTAACCATAAATATTAGGAAAATATGACAAAAATACCACTCCATAATCTGCACTAATCGTGTTTAAATAGTTTTATAATACTTTCAGTAAATTGTGGAATTCGGGAAAAATTTGTATCACTAGGTCATTCATTCGTAACAAAGCATTGTCCCCACAACATACGAAGTCGCTACTTTATGAATACATTACTATGCAAATTTTAACTGAATAACAATTTAGCTACCAATCGACGACTTCATCAGCTAATCTGTGAGCTCAATGGTGAAGATTTCAAACCGCATACTCTGATATTATTACAACTTGCTAATATTCGCATTGTGGTTAGCTATAGCTTCTGGGCTCGGTTGGCTTGATACCTCGTCTAATTTATATTAATAATTACTCAAATGATAAAGAAATATTGCGTAGTTTTAAGGACGCCTTGTGATGAATCGTATTTACTTGAAAAGTACAATCCTAATTATTTACTCGGCATTTTGAAACAACAGAGTTGGACTGCCAACCTTTTTAGAAGTAATGAACAATTCAACTGCAGGGGACAGCCTTTCTCTTACTCAAACCCAAAGCGCATTACCGGGTGGAGATCAATATGGTTGACCAATGACATATTTCACCCACGATCATGAACACTTGTAAGGCATGAAGTATGCCAACCAAGAATGCATATTTAAAAAAAAAATTATGATGAAAAATTGAACACATTTATTAACCGGTTGGGCTTCATTATTGGAAACATATCACATAACGAGGCGGTTCCCAAACTTTTTGTTCATGCGGCGCCAAATTATCAGGGAAAAATCTCACAACGCACTTACACGAGAAACAAAATGCTGAAAAAATTACTCGTGTTTGCTAAACTAGGCTCATAAGATAAATAAACTGCAGCTCACGAAATTGCAGCAAGTAGTGTCTATCTCTATTGTTTTGTACCAACAGAGACATACGACACTAAATACATAAAGTAAACGACATAGAAAGGTAAAATTATTTTTTTCATACACAACATTTAACATAAGAAACAATAAAACATTTATAATAAATACGATATATAAAATATTCAATCATATTTTAGTTATGTTCAACACAATTCTGTTAATTTTAGAGGCGCACCCTGTGGTAACCGCTATCATAGCGTATTGTTGGCGACATCTAGTGCTTAAAATGTGTACAAAGTAGAGATGTACCGATACCACTTTTGTCGCCGATACCGATACAAACTAAAAACGCCGATACCGATATGCCGATATTACAAAACGACCAATATTCCGATATCGATACTATGTAAATATTACTTCAAGTGTGCAGGGCAGACGGGTTAAAGCACTAGTATTTGAGCGTTATTCATAGTGCACATCATTTCAGATGAAAAAGGGATATGACACATCGTAAGAAATTGATGTTTGGGATTCAGATGCATTAATTAATTACAATGCGAATATCGTTTTTAGTGTTTATAAGAATATCAGAAATATCGCCCACACATCGTATCGTCGCCGTCCACGTTTTAATTGAAAACCTTTCACATATATTTCGTTTTATGTTTTATCGTAATCGTGCGTCGCGACAATAAGTTACAGCGCATATGAAAGGATTTCAATCAGCGCTGGCTAGAAATACCAATAACACGTCGAGGATGTTTCTGATTTTATTATTTCATAATATATTATAAATATTATCGTTATTTCGAGATAGTCTGGACGGCCACGGCAATAAATCTATGAGGAAATTGTGTAGTTAAACAAAATTAAACACAACATTCAATATCTGTGTAGAGAGATAATTGTGTCGGAATTTAACTTAACGATATTGATGGACTAAATGACACTCGCACTTGGCGATAAACAGTCAGAATGTATAACTGTGCCAAAAAGTGCGTGTTCTGTTAATAATAACGACTTCGATTCTACCCCATGATTTAAAAATGGGAGCCTAGTACTTTTAGTCAGTTAGTCAGTTAAGTCAAGTTAGTTAGTTTAGTCAGTAAACACCACCATTTATGGGTTAAAATACCGTAATGCTAATGCTTATGAAGTCTCTTTTCGTAGATGCAAGAAAATCACAATTTCAATTGTATCACACATGCATTATGAGTCGGAATTATGACTGCTTTACAATGATAACATGATCAAAGCCTAATTTCTATGTTCCTGGATTTTATAAAAGTGAATAGTATTCATGCGGGGGATTTTACAATGTATTCGGAATTTCAGTATCGAAAATATTTTTTAGAATGTATTCGAAATAGTCGATGGGTATGGCCATCCCTGCTCATAAGGTTTGGCTACCAGGGTGGTAAAATAAATGAATGTTTAGCCTACCTACCCTATCAAATTGATACATTGATACATTGGATTGAAAACCACTACTATTGTCATGCTTTTATAACCTTTTTATATTCTTGTGAAAAACGAAAATAGAGCCAGGGATGGATACCTGCATCCAGTTATGAATAAGGATTATTATTAATCCAAGTTATCATTTCTATTACTACGTATCGTCACTATTACTGTGGTATTGCGATTCGCAATTACAAATGCTTTAAAATTAGTAATTGGCAACTTTTTCACATCAGAATATTTGTAATATGTGCGTAAAAACCAAAACGTAGGCTTCAAATACTGGATACAAGCTACGCGACCAATGCACATTCCAATTTAATGGTTGTGTTTTCTATATTTACAATGCTTCTGCTTCACATTGTAATTTACTCATATTTTGCTACTGTTCAGTGCACACTTTGTGAACACCCGTGGATGCATAAACAATCATTTTAGACGAAATATTACGCTAGCAAATTGGACAACAGACACTCTTACTAGCTAACGGACTCAATAATTATATATATATACTATATTATAGGGCACGTCATAGGAATATATTTCTCGCTATCATCGGAAATTTTGTTTGGACATTTCGAGTAGCGCAATATGGCAGAAACTTTTATTGATCAAAATAATATCATCCCATAGGAATAGGAAGGTTAAATCCGTTGACACGCAAATAATTTTGACCACAGGTTGTCGTTGGATTTCGTCTGTCAGTAAGATCGACGACATCGCCGCCAACATCTCATGAATATTTATTGAATTTTATCGGCTCAAGAATTACATCGATTTTCTTTTTGTAAACGTTGGCGTTACCCTGAAGTGTCGACCCAATAGCTGGGGTTGTTTCGTGATAACACGTCGAATGTAACTTGGGCATCAACCTTGTGTATTACCCCATATCTAGGCAATGTTTTATAGTAATGCAACTAGATAGTGGGAATTTTCAGCTTTCATTATTATCATTTTAGAACGCAAGGTATAAATTATCATTTAATTTTAAAGCATTGCATCAAAAACATTAAAATTACCAATTTCATGTAAATATTTGGAAAAGAATAACTTCACAATTTACTTTACTTTACATTTTTTTCGAAATCAACACTCCCCAAAATCTGTGATGATTAAAGGTGTCGTGTCATACACGGTAGACATTTGTTCACGTTGCAGGGATTGCCGATCAGAATTTATTGCCACAGACATAGTTGGTAAGATAGGCATTAAAAGGAGAAGTTACTTAGAAGAGAGAGTTGGTAAAAAGATAATTGCTTTAATAATGAAAATCTGTAGAATTTGGGTATTACAACGAAAAGGCGCAATTTGATATCGTATCGTTCAGGGCTAATATTGCAAATATTTTCGTGATATTGAGCATATTTAAAATCTGTTTGAAAATGTTTGAAAAATAAGATTGTCATATAGTCTATAGCTCAGTGGTTCTCAAACTTATGATCTACGGCCTTCTTCTTAGGTCTCTCAACAATTGTGGGAACTTCTGTACAAAGCCCCCGCCCCAAAAACACTACGCCACCGCTCAAAATTGCAAAATCGTAATTTTTAATTTTGGGCGAAGGTTAGGAATGCAGATTGCGCTGGAAATTCACATTCATTTGCATTAGTGGCGGGGGTTGTTTACACAAAATCCCAATTGTGGACCCTCTTATATAATAATACATAGTTTTGCTTTTATCGTGTTTCTATCATCTTCTCGCTCGGCACGTTTATCAATTGGAAGACAACAATAGAAAGTGATAGATTAAATAAAAATGCAGTCAAAGAATGGAACAAATCACAGTCAATTGGCTGGTACCTATTGAAATCTTTTGCTCGTGGCATCGAAAAGCTCTGAGTGGCGAGTAAAGAAATAAAAAAATATAAAAAAATCGGATGCACCTTCGATTTCTCTTTTCCGTGTCTTCGTCTTCTGTGCCCATTGCTTCTATGTGATGTTTCTCGCTTCGCATTATCCGTTATTGCGGGTTTTACAACTTCGCTTTTTTGAACTGTGGAGGTCTTCGAGGCCTTGACCCTCGACATAACAAAAGCTGCGCTCTTAGGCATTTTGTTGGTTTGTCGGTCGCACACTAACCCAGATATAAAAATTTAGTGTCTCATAGTGTCAATAGCGACTTCTGTTTACATTACAGAATAAGAACCACGTGTCCAGAGAAGTGGTTTTAATGATCTAAAATACAAAAAACACCCGTAGATAGGTCAAACATAAAATGTCACAAACGGATAATTAACAAAATAGGACACAAAAAGAGTGCTGTTAGGGCCCCAAACGCGCTATAAGATACTCGCGCTTTACATATACATATGTGCGTCCCTTGCTTTTAGATAGCGTTTTGGCGTCCTGTGTTGAACATGACCCCTAGCAGCAACCCATAAAAGAATCCTCACTCAATGTTTTCTGAACAATTTCGTGTAAAGTGGTCCATGCATAGGATAAAGGGAAATTGAAACCTCAAAAGTGGTGAAATCGATAATTATGGTAGAAATCACCGCAGAGCAGAAGGTGACACACTTCTTGAGCGATGAGCAATGGTGAGATCTCTGATACTTACTGATAAGTTGTGGATGACGGTATATAACAATGAAAAATAGCTGCTAGTGAAAAGCATACACGAGGCTAATAAATTTCCATTATCAGCAGACAGAAATTATTCCCCAATTCGAACGCGTCTTCTTTGATCTAACTTGAAGTTACTATAGGAAGAACCAATTAACTGCTACGCTGCGGAACGAATTGGGTAAATAAATCACAATCTCGAAGGTCGGGCATTCCTAAATGTTGTTTTAAAATTCAAAACCAACACTGTACTTGCTAGACAATTACGAGACTCTAAAAATATAGGTACTTCTTATATCCCCAAACTAGCTCAAAGGGGACGAAACTAAACACCCCGCATCAAGACCCCACTCGGCTTTGATATTGGACTGGGTTTCAATGACAATTTGTTATCTGAATTGGTCCACTAATCTGGGGAAAAGTCCACCTACCGCCATGCTGATATGCTGATAATAGACCCCCTGCACGTCCGGCGGTTTGCTCATGCTCGCAATTGTAATGACAAAGCACTTACCGGTCGAAAGCAATCAGGTTAGAGAAAAAGTCTAAATTAGATCTTTCGGGGATTGACATTACTTTCGTTAGTTAAATGTAGGTTTTCGGTCGCACAATGATGAATATTTTTTGTTGTAAAATTACGTTCTTTCAAATCGTCCAGAGCGGGCTGCATGAATATTACTAATCATAAAAACAGTTGTTTATTGATAATCGTAAGGACTATGAGTGATGCGAAGCAAGTGGCAGTTTATTGAAACGATAGACCGCTAGTTAGAATGTTAAGTAATGAAACTTGCTCACTGCTCCTAACATAATATGCTATGCTGTCCTAACTGCGTTGCGCAAGAGCGCACCTCATGCCTTGAACTATAGATTTTCACACACTAACTTACTGCGAATATCACAAAGATTGGCTTACGAATGAATGCAAAAAAAAATTACTATCGATACCAATTAGGTAATTGATGAAAGCTCATTATGGGGAAAAACACGACGAGGGTTTCCGAGCGATATTGAACATCGAACTACAATGAGCATAGGGAAGCGATGTTTTGGAATAATAATTCTCGTGGGAAATCAGTGATGCCTTCGTTGTCGGAATATACATTTTTTCCTATTCGTTATCAGTGGAAATAAACTGGTTGGTGTGAAGGCAAGTTTACCAATAATACAAGCAGGGTATATTATGTGACCAAGCTCTTTCTGATATTAAATAGGAGGTTCCATAAACACACATATCAGTTAAATTGAAATGTTTTTAGACAGGAAATGCTCATATTATATGATATGTAAATCGTCTTGCTTAATCGTTGTTTTAAAAAAGGTTGTGGTAGGTTGTGGACGTATCGATTTCAAATTTTCAGTACATAAAGAGGGTCGATTTTGTATTTTGGATCTTTTGTACAAAACCCCGCCAAAAAAAAAACCTCGCCAACGCTCAAAATCAGTTATTATTCAATTATGGTTATTACTACAGATTGTGCTGGAAATTCAAACTTTGAAATCATTGCTGACCCCAATTGGAGAATTACTAATTTGCCAATGGGACACTTTTTATAGTGTCAAGCTTGACCGCCTCCGTCACGTTCAGCGTTCTACGCTACATTTCAACTGTTTCGGTACCGATATAAATGTGACAATTCGAAGTTTAAAAAATTCACACTAACCAATGCCTTTAAATTATATTGAGAAACTCGAATACAAGAATATCAGCGACATGTAAGCATTTTCGCCTCATACTGACGTCAAATCAAGCAACTTCTAATTCCCGTCTAACCTCGGATGGAAATTTCGATATTTCTTGACCAAAATGTGTCATATTTTTCCTTATTTATATGTCTGTATCAAGCACAAAATTAGTAAGTAGGCCTACCAACTAAATGTCGCCGCTTTCAGTAAATTTGACTTTCCATGGACCAGGTGAGTAAAATTTCACTACATCAACGCTTACTTCCCGATACATGATTGCCCCGATATTTAGGCATATGAAATAAACAAACCATATTTGTCTATAGAATGAGGGAGTCCCGGAGAACGTCGTCGAAAAAAGGATATACCGGTATATATATTTAGCTAGGCCGATTTGGTGTGGTTATTTAATCTTCGTGACCAAATATTTTAGAATTTTTCTTTTGTTTCTTATCGTCGTGTTGTTTTAATTTTTGGACTGATTTTATTTTGTAATATATATAATCGTTGTTATTTTGATTACAATGCAACGTTCACAGTGAATAATTTAGCGAGCGTAAAATAGCTTGAAACATTGTTTGAACAGCGTTGCAATACCTCCCCCCACAGCAATAATTGGCTGCACGCTAGCTACTGATCTAAAAGAGACATCAGTTTTTTGACACGAGATCTGCAGCATGCAACGTTACCATATTTTGTTCCAATGCTCTACTAGACACTATCGTTAGGCCATGGAGTCTTCGTAAATGGATTTCTTTGCCGTACCCAAACGAGGGTAAGGCTCGCATTTGTGGGTGCATCGATCGCATGGACGTTCGCGCATAATAAAGTCGGGGATAGGCCTACAGTAGAAAAATAATGACATATAACCTTTGACGATTACGCAAAGCAAATGTGGTAACCAACATATTTCATAAAGTTTTGTGCCACTACCAACAGGTACGTTTTAAATTTATATATATATAGAATTTGTTTGCTTTCCATTATTTGTTTATCGCTTTTTCTTTTTTTATCAAATCAAATTTATTGACGATTATTGAGTCGAACTAAGCATTTTACATACGGCCGCAGAAACATTCAAGGTTAGTTGATCGAGTGGCGTGACTATCATCTTGCTATGATCTTATAAAAAGCACTTAATGGGAGAACGGCCGACTTAATGATCTTTTCCCATGGGTAACGCATCAAGTACAGCGCTCGAGCATTGCATATTTTCGAGTTTAGATTGAATCAGTTTTATCCGGTGCAACTCCAGCAAGTACCAGGGTGACACATAAAACAAAAGCTCTAGAATATGTTCCGAATCACCTCGCACTCCATTTTACAAAATCATGCACGAAAAAGAGGATTTGCATGCATATGAATTACCGATAAACGTTTGAATACAATGGAGAATTTATCAATGGTTTCGAAAGAGTTTGGAACGGAAATCAATCCGATAGAATTGTATTTATCCATCGTCTTTCAATCGCATTAAAGTTACTGCCATTCAGCTCAATTATTATTTCAGATTTCTAGCATTAATTTAAGTCTTTTCAATTTGTTCTCCAAACGGCATTCTATGCAGGAAAATGATGAATTCCATAATAGCATGTAGTATTCGTATATATAGCCTATACCCCAAAATACTCTACCAGTTGGTTCGTGTAACTACGGAAGTGAACATCTGCTACAAGATAAATGACAAGATATGAGCGTATTGTAATGTTATTAAAGTTGTAACGGCATATAGGCATCCCTGTCCTAGGCAATTGAATAGAGGCAGACTTACATCCGTTGCGCGAAACTGTCAATCACTGACACGCACTCATCTATGGGGATTTATCTGATTTATGCTGCAATTGCAGTTCTAGATTCACCAATTGTTTGATGAATGTTCTAATACACGTTGTCAGTCGAATATCCTTACAGGGGGATTCAAGTCCAATGACTCACTAGAATGTCACACTTCCCACTGATCAGCTTGTTCTGAAATTGCTCTCTCAGCCTCAATAGCACAATTTGATATGTCGGAGTCTTCAACCACTAATCAATTTCCATTAAATCCATCTACTCCGTTCAAATGTTGTCCCGCATTTTCACAGCTTCGCCCCATAATGTTCCATATTCACCGTTTGATTTTCGTCTTCAAACCAATACTAGTTATGTAATATTTAGAAATGGCTACCCATGCTTCGCACTGTATACTGAGTGTACGATTCTCTGTAAGACTTTAATTGGAAGTGTGTCCAGGTAATCAATAATTTTGCCATTTAAAATTAGAGCAGGCGATAGAAAGTGAAACTCCGCAGAAAACGAAGTGGGTGATTGACAATTTTGCGCAACGGATATAGGTCTGTCTCCAAGGACGAGGAGGTCCTTTGGAACATATTCTAAGGAGAACATAACTTTTGATCATAGCGTCCTAGAGTAGACTACTGAAACGTTTGAGACAGTAGTTCAATCTTGAACAAAATCTATTAAATTTTTATCATTTGTTTAGAAGTGATTAGGTAATTCATGGGGTTCTGTTTTTTTTCGGATAACCCTGTAGCACAGTACGGTATTTAAATTTCAGCACCGCCTGCGGTCATCTAGGTTTGGGATTTGGTGACTAAATTTGAAGATTTGTCAGAAATTTTATCCAACATTCCCGGAATATTTTGATATCAGTAAACATTTGAAAAAGTACACACATCATCTGGAAGGAGAACACACGTTGAAATATCGCTAAACAAACAGGAGAACACCAAAGCTGATATTATTGAGACAGCGTCTGATATAAACTGCAAAGTATCCAAGAGTAGAAAAATAACGTTCAGCGGCACCTGCTGCTTGATAGTTCGAGCGCTTCGTGCAATTTTTCCAAGTTCTTCAGTCTTTTATTCCAAATGCGTATATTAGAGCCACATTCTGCATTTCGGGCAAACTAATGGTAAGCCCACGCACGCAGGAAGCTAGGCGCCTACGATTCGTCTGCAAACGTCGAGTTCAATCTTAAAACACCTGATAAAGGGTTATAGTCATGGTATGAAATGGGATTTTTTTTCGAGGGGTGCAGGCTCGAGGGTCCGTGATTCGAACACGAAACGTCGTCATCTAGTCTTGTCATTGGCTCCGCCATGGAGATACAGGCGTGAAATCATTTGGATACATTCATGATGTGTGAACGATGTAGCTTGGCCCCAGTGATCCAGGTCCCTGATGATCTCGCCAGTAGTCAGCAATAGTGAACGTTACATTTTTATGCTCTATTCGCTCCACTCGAGATCTGTTGGTACACCCCATCCATCCTACATCCCTTAGTAAGAACTAATATTGTGCGACAGGATTGCTGAACAGTGAGGTTGAAAAAATCATAAAATATGCGAGTATATATGAGCCTTCTTTCTGTCGTGTTCCACGGCACGGTTAGAGTGTCATATTGGTTCTCCTTTTCCTGGGATCGAGTATAAAAAAACAGCGAAAAATACAATCTTCAACCACTAAAAATTTGAAAGCAATTGGTTCGGTAAATTAAGGGAAAGGCTATTTTTTCATAACAACAAGAAGGAAAGTACTACTAACAAGATGGACGACAACAACATGATATCAAAACGATCCACATGTACACAGTACACTTCGATTCCAATAATACTACATATTCAAACGCCCATCATAAGGCCGGACACGAGGTCTTTCTCTCTCGCACAAGTCTGTCCAATGACATTGCTCTGTCAATAGTTCATATTATGAACTCTCAAGTCGTACCCAAAACACTATATATCAAATTTGTGGGCGTGGAATACACTTACTTGTTTAATTTATTCCAAAAATCATAATTCATTGAAACACGCGTTAAAATATTTATTTTGATGCTTATACCCTGTAGTGGTAGTCAAATATTTAGAACAGCATTTGCATCGAACTTACTAACAACGGGTTCTCTCATTTCAGAAAATATATTTGCCTATATTTAAAGATTAAGACGATGAGAGGGCCCTAGGCTGCGCCATTTGTGAGGCTCCTTTGACAATGTATAATACGGGACATATACACATATACGCTAATCACCAAGTAGATAGGATAGTACATTAGGAACTAGAGAGACTGGAATAAGGTGACAATGAACCACCGTGGCACCACAGTTTTTCAAAATTCATTTCTTCAACTTTAATTGCTTTTTTAACCTTCAAAAAGGTATCTATTTGGGACAAGAATTATTGAATTGATTGAAAATTTAACAAATATCAGTTGTAAAATTCTGAACCTGTATTATTTGGGAAAAATCCTTTACAACAGAGGTCGGCAATATTTGTCGCTCGCGGGCAAAAATTAAGGTTGCAAGTCATTGGCGGGCCGCACATATTCTAAGAAAGTTGAAAAACCGGACAGATGGTACTTTTTATAATAAAAATCAAGCAGTGATACATCTCTCGAATAGAACATAGATTTATTTCCTCATTGCATCTCATAAAATTCCATTTGAATATTTTCAGCGCCATTAAACCCTTAGCACTTAGTATCAACTTTTCTGCGTTTTGTTGCCATTTGCTTAATTAAATTATATGCTCATACGAGTAATTGTGAATTATATAATTGTTAGGTTATAATATAATTTAGTCTAAAGTATACATTTATCAAAACGGATGTTTTGTTACTACAGGTTAGTGAAGCGTCGCGGGCCGGATTATAGCGCTCCGCGGGCCGTATAGGTTGCCGACCCCCGCTTTACAACAATTTAAAAACGTCTATAAATATGTTAGTGTGATTTTTTACGAGTGATTAGTCTGTTAGTGCTTTCCTGATAATTGTTTTCATAATTGCCTGAGCGTAGAATTTACCAGCATTGTTTTGATTTGTTTGTATGTGTCTTGATTCACTGTATCACCAATGCCAAATCAATGTAGTTTTCATGGTTTTTTGACCCTTCTCGCCACCTTATCACATTACACCTGCACACGTTGTCTTTGTATCATATCGAATTAGTCCTTATTAGCTTGAGTATTTCAAAAGTATACAACAGCCCGAAAGTTTATTACATTCGCGTATTTTTGTGTGTGTTTATTTTTGGCCCAAGCCCTGTTTAACAAGATTTGTGTTTTTTGTTGTGAATGCGTGTTGGTGAGCGGGCACATGATACTCATCATGTTTTAAACTTTTTTAAAGGTTTTGCCCATTTTTAATTGTACAATCATATTGCGGAGTTTTCGGAATAAACTATCTATCTAATGTTTGAAGACATCGCATCAATTTTCACCACATTATTCTAACCCAGTAGTTTCCAAAGTTGATTTACCGCGGGCCAGAATTAGAAGGCGAGGGATATTCGTGGGACGGGAGAAGGGAGCGTCCGCGAGGGGCTATAATTAAGATTCCAAACTGAATTGCTACAATTATACACGTGCTTAAACTGTGATAATGACATAACAATTGGCTGTATCTAGAACACAAGAAAGAAAAAAGTGTTGACTATTTCATTCGGCAGGCTATATTAAATAATTACGCCGGTCGTACCGTAATTGGCCCGGGGTTTGGGAACAACTGTTCTAACCCGTTTAGGTTCTATTATATTTAACGAATTTAAACGTAGATAAAGTGTTTGTTTTTATAATGAGAAACTTGATAAAGCATATAATTCTGCAGCAGTCTTTTACATTTATTCCAAGATAACTTTGCACACAAACGGTGTGTTCTGCTTTTATTTGCAATATCATTGAAATGAATAGGTCTAAAAGCCCATAATGCAGTTTCGCTTGAGATATTGTTTGAATTAAAAGTGATAGGACGCACAAAGTAAAAAAATAAAACAAAACTTCAATAAAAATTCGGTGCTCCCGACGTATGCGAACCAAGATGGCGGACATCGGAACGTAACATGGGTAACAGGTAGGGTTAGGCGATAATTTCTTTCCAATTTTAGTCCTATTATTAGTTCGAAGACTAGCCAAGAGCCTCCCGTAGTATTTATACCTAAAATTATGGCCTAACCCTAACCTATACACATATTACATTCCGATGTCCGCCATCTTGGTTCGCATACTTCGGGAGCCCCAAAAATTCTCAACTTCAATGTCTTAACTCTTAATCTCCAGAGTCATGGTGCAACATTTGCCCAAAAGAATTATTGAAATCAATTAAATCAACTCATTTGAAATGGGAATAATCATCAGAAAAAGCAACTCAAATGTAAATCAAGAGAAATTGTCATGAAAAACACCCCAAGAGTAAAATCTGCCTTTTCCTTGGAATATAGTAAAAAAATAATAAAAAAAAAATTTCAATAACTAGAAAGATGAAAAATGATGGTGTTTTTAAAATACCTAAATGTGTAAAATATAAGTCCTGAAAATGTTATCATAAATATCACAGACAACTTGATAAATAGGAAAGTTATTACTCGTTTTAAGGTGGTTAAGTAAGTTATACATTGTGTTTCTGACATGGTAAAAATTGTTGAATAAATATCTTCACTGCAAATCTTTGATATTACTTTACAATAAAAATTAGTTTTTTAAAAAGGCACGAAAGTGGATAGAAAGAGATAGGTCTTCATATTCTTTTCAGTTAAAATTCAATCATTACATTAGCTTATTTTGAATAAAAAACAAAACACTGCATCTTTGATGTAAATTTTATCGTTTAAATGTCTAGGATAGAATATCTGAATATTGATCACGGAATGTGTTCCAGGTTTTTCCTCATCATGTTTAATCTACATCTTGTTATGAATAAAAATAAATAAAAAATTTGAAAAAAGAACATCCTGCAATATAGAACTGTAAATGTGATTTTTAAATTGAAAAATGATTGCTTCGTCAACAGTTTATTCTGGATCATCATCATCCTTGTTTAGGTCACCGATTTCTGCTTCTCCCAATGTTGGAGTGGATAAATTCAAGTTCGGCAGTGGTAAAATGGCATAGCCACCATCAGACATCTCTGGAGCAGTAGGTCCACTAACTAATTGAAATGTAGCTGCTATCAGCAAAGGAAAACATGAATTCCATCCACCTTGTTTTTTGTGCACATTCTCAGGTAGTAATTCTTTGTCTATTGTTAAAATAACTTTTTCTTCTTCTTTTTCAAGAGTCAGGGGCATATTTCCAGTACTCAATCTCAGAATAGTATGTCCTTTGTCATTAACTGAGGCAACATGCATGCGAAAAATGATATTCCGTGATTGTGCAAAATTAACAGATGATGAACATCTCTGTGACTGAACATTCCTGCGTAGTGATATTGTCTTTGGAAACTAAAATTAGAATTTTAATCTTCATAAATCATATATATTTAGAAGATGTTGAATACATTCGAACATAGAAGTTGAATTTAAAAATGCAAGTGCATCAGAACGACGAGGGTTTTCATTTGTTATGATCAGTCAAGTGAAACCTATATTCTGATCGGTTTGTGCTATTAATGGGTAATGAAAAAAACATTTTTTGGGCTAAAAATAATTGAAAATACTGAAATCAAATGGGATATTTTCTGCTTATATTGTGACCAATTGCAAATATTTGGTTCCAGACACCACTCTCAATGGTCACTGCTTTCAAACTCTTGAAGAACAAAGCTAGATTCGGAATCCCACATTACAGCGTTAGAGAGATTTTGGTACTCCCGAAGTATGTGAACCAAGATGGCGGACACCAGAACGTAGTTATGTGTACCAGGTTATGGTTAATAATTTTATTCCAATATTTTACCGTAGTTCTATTACAAGTTCGGGGACTAGCCAAGTGACTCTCCTACCTGAAATTATGATCTAACCCTAACCAGGTACACATACTACGTTCCTGTGTCCACCATCTTGGTCACATACTTCGAGAGTATCGAAATTTCTTTACAAAATGTAACAAAAGCAATAATATGATCTCACCTGTGAAGAGTAGGAAACAAGTAGATCGAGACCAAAATTATATCCATTCCATCTCCAGCAATGGTCAGTGTCTCTGAGTAGTAAACGACCACATCGTAATCCATTGCACTCAAAGTCTTTTTCATCGCAAATTTTGGGGCCTGCGTCTAGACTTTGTTCTTCACGAAGCATTGACAACCATTGCTGTCTATAAAGAGGAGAAAGCCAAGACCATGGAATTATTAAGTCCTTTTCAAGTTCACGACAAGACACAAAATCCCTAATGATATGTTGCAGTCTAAGAGCTTGAAACACTTGTATATATGGCTGGCCTTGCTGAGAGTCTAAGAAAACAGTTGTTGTAGTTTTAGCCAATTCACGAAAGTAATTGTCTGCAACTGTTAATATTCCTTTAAACTCCCCAGAATATTCTGGATTCAGCTTTAGATATAGCCACTTTTTAAGAATTGTGTATATATCCATTTCAATTTGTATAACAATTAAATTTGGTGAGTTGATGACGTCAGTTAACAGATTAGGTTCGAGCTCCCTGAGTAAGTCTAGACTCTGGGATGTCATCAGGTTTGTCTCTAACCAAGCCATGCAATTTTTTGCAACTTCATTTTGTCCGTACATGCAAGCAGTTTTGTAATATAGACATACATTATCAAGACATACTGCTTCTTTCATTACTTCTGCACATTGTTGCATAAGGCCCTCAAGTTGTATGAGAGAAGCTGCTGCTAGTATTGACACTACCTTTTCGGGGCATATGAGGACCTCTTCAGAATACAGAGAACCAAAGGTAATATCTAGTGCATTTTCATCAATATTACTATCAGGTATTTGTAGGTCTATAACTGTCATTGATGATTCTTTCCATTGACTTTTATGAAACATACTTTTAAAATAACCAGCTTGTCTTAAATAAACTTTATGAAGATTCCATTTCCGATCAAGAGAAGATATTGTCACATCACTGTTTTCGCCATGAACAAATAAGGCATCATAAATGTATTGAGAAGTTGATCTTAGCCTTTTTCGTTTAGGTTGTAAATCTTTTGTAGGCGTAGGTGGTGAAAATGTAGATTCATTGATGTGACGTTTGCGTGCTAAATCATTCTCTCTGGCGGAAAGTTCTGGATGCTCTTCTTGATTTGAGTTTGATGGTCTTCCAAGGGCATTTCCCATTGTGCTATTTATTAACGGCTAGATCTTTACTGCAAAAGAATGCATAGGAAAAGCTGTTTATTTATTAGAGTCTGATTGATATATTAATTAAAAACAAAATATGGATAACAAAAAAGACAGTGAACCCACAGGGCTATTTTAGGTTTAGGCTGTTGATGGGCACTAGATGCTTTCAGTCACTTATTTCCTTCTATAACACATTGAATTGTACAGTATTCTTTACAATTTATCTCATATCATTTCGTTTATTGAAATAGCCTACGTGTTTACAAAATGTGATAGCAGTCAGTCAGTGCTTTGTAATAAACAAGCCATTATTATATTAGTATATAAATAAAAACAAACTTGCTACAGACAGTACAGTAGTAAGAACGTAACGTACACTGGTTACAGGCCGGCACCCACATAGTAGTAAACTTTCTAACTGAAAACTGGCCCAAATAACTAATACGGGTACCGGTGGCGGTATGGAGGTGGAGGACCGGACTTGTGAGATATTTTGCTCATGCTCTCTAAAAGAAATTCGAGTTGTTTTATGTCAGATTGTTGACATTATTATAATTTATATACAACTGTGTGTATTCGTCGTTTTTTCATAGTTTGAACATGTTGAAATATCATGTGAATAACATACAAATCCAATGATTGATTTATTCAAACATTACCGGTATAACCGTAGTAGTATATATTTACGGTATAACATGACATTAACCTGAATTTACATTCTTAAAATTAAATGCGGATGTGAGTTTCTCCGACTATCGACCCCAGAAAAAATCTCCATATGACGTACTTTACTATTGCAAACTTTTTTTACAATGACCTGATGATTGGTCATTGCTACGGAAATAAATATTAAAATCAATGCTCAGAGAAACGTCCAATGAATCACTGTTTGGTTTTAGCTTATTTTACTTAATATCACCAGATGACCAAACTCGAAAGTCCAGTGAAAGAAGCTCTAAAGTTTCATGGAAAATATATATATATTGACCGGGGGTCGCACTGGACACTTGAAAGTTGTCTTTGGTTCGGGGTCGTCCTGGAAATAGCTTGGGAAGCCCTGAACTAGACCGACAATTGGATATGAGCTACGGTACGTATTCGAGTGGGACGCCGAATTAGCAGATAACTCGCCTACCGGCGACTGCAAATCACCAAAGTTTTTCAGTCTTTTTTTTACATTTTTCATGCAGAAGAAAACCAGGAACAAATAGGTAATGGCACTGCGCCTGGCAAGGAAACTAGGCCGAAACATAAATAAGAGATTTCATTCGATTTTAAGTTTTGTGTAGGCAAAACTTGTGTTTTTTTGTAGGTAGCCTACCTGCCGATAAATATCAACGTAATTTACAATCCTGTGCAGTGATTTCCCTACACCCCCCCTATAGGGGGTGAACACCCCCCCTAAAATTTCAAACCCCCCCCCCCCCCTAATTTTGAGGTGCGATTCCACACTGAGGGGTTTTAAACCGCAGTCTGCGGGCCTATTACGGCCTTTGAGTTTCAGATACCGTCTATTGTTACATCATTACCACAGTTTAAGCACGTTTATTTCGTAACAATTGAATTATTCCGGTATCTTATGTATACGTATGGGTATTGGGATTACACACTGCAGTATTTTAGATATCAGCCGTATATTTAAGAAAGCTTAAAGATGTCGCAAAACGAAAACTAGGCACTGAAAACAGACGTTTTTTAGATGATTGACAGCGTTTTTATTTCTTTATTGAAAAGAATCAAACTTCAGCGATTTGTCTTCTTACCAACAAAATATTTCAGTTCTGAAGGAATACAACATTTTGCGCCATTATGATCAGTTGACGAGCTTATTTCGAAATTTAATTCATACAAAAGTCAAACAAACATGTTCAAAAAAATTAGAAATGTGTAACAAAACAAGCCATAAGTAGCCATTCATACAATGCCAGATTAGCAAGTAACTTCATTAGTCACTATCAGTTGCAAATTACTTGTTGAAACGTAGTAGTATATATTTACGGTTGAAAGCCGTGCTTGTTATCTATTCCCCGGGAATTCTATCAGCTAAAGAATATAATTATTGATTTCATTACATAACAAACTGCGATGCTAGGTGTATCTAAAATCAAGCTTAGAGCCTATTTTGGTGCCTATTTCTCAAAATTTTCCCAGGGCGCTTGAGCGCGCCCTCAACCTCAGCCGTGTCGTCCCGCGCTTTTCCTCGCTCCCCTTTTCTGGCCCTACAATTTCATTCTGCTGTGGATTTTGGCTCGCGTCAATCAACTTGGGGGGGCCCTCATGTACATCGTTTCTTAAATACATACCATTTTTTTAAGAATACAAATAGCCTAGTTTTATCTCTAATAGCAAATTATTTACCACCCCCTAAATTTTGAAACACCCCCCCTAAAAAGAAAAGCTGGGGAACATACTGATCCTGTGGCCCGTGTATCCTTGAACATCTTCTAGAACGGGATTGTATATTTTCAACAACTCACTTCTTATATAAACGTTTGAGATTGTTGACTTGTTGTTATCATCTACGAGCGCTATGGTAATCTCCGTGCATCAGATAATGTTTAATATTGCTGATAGCGGAGGCACAAGCCCTGATTATAGTTCTGTTATCGCCGTGTTTACAATCTCATTCTCGCAGGCCTCAGGCCAAGTAAGCTGTTTTAGGGGCGTGTAAGCATTCATTCCATCAAAATGTTAAAGAAAAAGGAAGGCCCCCATAACTAAAAATCTGCGGAATAATTTGAAAAGGCGCGTAACCACCAAAATGCATCTATGTATTTGACGTGGACATTAGAACAAACACTCATTTGGAGGGTTGGCATCGATATATCAAAGCCCAAGTCGAAAAAATATTCAGCTTCATTGCCAAAAGATAAGTATCGGTATAGAGCCGAATGTCGTGGAGATACTAGAACTAGAAGAAAACAGTCTGGCAGCGTAAACGATAAATCATACTCCAGCTTCTTCTGGAGAGCATGGGCAAAATATTGATTTGTTCCTCTTTGGACATCAGCGTCTTCAAATTCACGCACAGCGAATTCTAAAGTTTGGGATCCAGTAAAACACAAATAAAATGCTGTGTATTTTAATACTTTTCACAACTTATTGTTAATAGTGGATGTTAGTTGCCTGAAACAAGTCCGTTGCCCCAATTCATTTCCTTTATGACACTTCTGTGCAACGTTTTATGCGAAAAAGTTGAGACATATATATACCCCCCCCCCTCGCTCAAGTGTTTTTTGTCATTGTTTTATCGTTCTTTGTTAGTTAGAAATTTTGTTTCATCACATGTACTTGCGTTTAGGTTTTATGTTTATTTCGTTATCTGTTATTTGGATGAATTCGATTGCGCAACTTTACAATATACGAATATTTGGTATCACAACCTATTGTGTGCTTATTGACCTCTGAGGAGTTGTTTGGGTTACTCCGCTGAAGTACGTTCAATATATGGGGTAACAGATAGGGACCCACCTTCCTCTATACTGCCTCACAGATTTACTCATGAAAGGTAAGAACAAGTCGGAATTACTTTTTCCGTTGGGATTTCGTTCCCTTCTTCCGTCCGTATTTTTGGCAAGTATGTTGTCAAAGCAGTTTGGTAACGCATTATTATAAAAGTCATAAATAATGACGATACTTAAAATTTCACTCTATTCTCAATTCTTTATTATATTCAGCGATATGAAGTGATGATCTACAGTTACACCAGGGTGAACCTCCAGAATAAACCCAAAATGTCAAAAACATAATTAAACGAATGTTTTTACGACAAAAGTATGCAATTCTAAAGCAGACAATTCATTTCAATGAGAAATTTGCTGATATTTCATACGTATTGAGCGCCGTTCTGTGAAGTTTCTGCAAAGCGAGGTGGACTGTTGACTTCCACACGATTTATATATATGTTAGGTCTGAATGAGAGATAACGATGAGAAGCTTTTCTCGTAAAAGGAGGTTCTACAAAAAATCAGTAGTAATTCAATGGCGTTGTCATTGAGCTTAGAATATTCCTTTTCAAGCGATATCCAAAACTGTGACAATGATAAGTCTTTATGCTTCGACACCAACGTGGTACCGCAGGGACGTGTAATCATCGATTCTTTCTCAACAGCATTAAGATTGTACGAATTGATGTCCATTGCAAAGGATTAACAATCCAGAGATTCCCCTGACGAGAATCTGCAGTTTTTGTTACTTGATGGACGTAACTCCAGCACATCGATTCATCAATATTAACCGGCATCATCATCCTCCCATAGCACTATATGCGCGGGGAAAGCAACTCTGTTGGTATTGTGAAAATTAGTTTTGGTGAACTTCTCAAAAATTCCATTTATTCCATAAATAAAAAAGATGAAGTTCAATTAAGGAAGCAGATACACAAAGACGAGTGAGGCATTCGAAACGGTTATTAGTATATATATATCTCGCTTTGTACAACTGACTGGATAAATCCAAGAGCAATGTTCATATTGAATAAATGAATAATGGAGGATTATGTCCAGTAGTGGGATTCAGCCGGTTCGCACCGGTTCTATAGAACCGTCTCACGGAATTTTTTGAGATCAGCGAACCGGTTAGCATTACTGAAATAAAACACGATTCTTTGTGACAGAATCGGCTGAAAATATGACATTCGTGTGATGAAACCGTCTGACAAAAAATTTGAATTCCACCACTGATTATGTCCGTATAAACATGTGTATATATCTTAGTTATGATTGATTAAAAATGTACAATGGGTTGGGTGTACCAGATTTGCAGAGGATAAAAGGGTGTATCATTTCGAAAAAAAGGTTGGCGAGCAATGATCTATTCTAGACTAGGCCTATCTTAACCGGATCCCATATATTGGGAAGCAGAAATTCTATCCATATTTATAAGGCCCACTACATCAATGGAAATATAAAACAGCATTTGTAATATATAAATATATATATATATATATTTTTTATTATCCGTTATGCTAATTATGTAGATAAATGAAATGCATAGATATTCATCAAATCGCAATATTATTGGTTTATCATGCACGCCTAATGCAGTGTGGTATAATCATAGTCAATTGTAGTAATCTAAAACCAAACCTAAAATATTAAAACCCTCAAATAGACTACGTTTTGTATGACGGAATGAAACGAGGATAACGACTTGATGGTATATAGATTTTCAACAACTGAGCACTCGTGCAGGGTTACTTAGATTTCACTTGGCTTATCAGTCATAATTTTGAACGATTCGACTTCAGATGTACTATCACGTTTTATTTATAGTTATTGACGGGACATCGATAATTTCCGCACGTGTAGCTTATACATCATAAAAAATTGATCCGTATATGAGTCGATATCGAATCACGAATCATCGAATCGATTTTGATTAATTGGATCAGAGTCTGTTTATGTCATTTTTTGGCCGCATATCAACGGAGTATTTACGTGGTGCGATAATTGAAAAAAAGGTTATGTTTTTATTTCGACTTCTCCGAAAATATTAGTTCCTTAGGTACATTTTGTTTAAAGAGAAGGTTTGTGAATATATCGTAACTGAAAATTTAGACTAATCAGGTTGTACTTCATAGTTGCATAATATCGGTGAAATAAATGCCATGATTTGATTTTTAAAAACTTTCAAATCGGATATGATATATATATATATTGCGGATATGATATCATTGGGTAAATACTAATATGCAATATCTACACAGCCTGCATTAAAGAATAACCAGTTGGTTATAAGTAGGTTAAAAACAGACTGCAGAGATGGCGAATACGGAGAGAGCCAATGAGATTGGATTACAATTCTCTAAGTTTTACTATGAGAATTTTCAAAACAAATCTGTCATCGCTACTTTATACGTAAGTGAACAACTATATTTCTAATAAGCAGAATGTGGAAGGTGGCACTTAGAATGATACCGTATACAGTTACAGTCAGGAATTTCATCACTTTGTGTGCAGCTTCAAAAAACATGTACAAGTACGTTACAAGCTATACGGTTTTTGATTACGTTTACACCAGGTGATCTGACACTCGTTGGAATGAAGTTTCTGAAATATTTTCCATCGCATTGTGGAACCTTCCAGCTCATGATTTTTACTCAAGATTATTATTATTTAATGGTTTCAAAAAACTTATGCTTCTTTACAAACAAATTCTACTAATTTTTACTAGCCACGCCAAGTTGTAGGCCTACTATAGTTATGATATATATTGAAATATTTTAATACCATTCAAATTTATATATATATATATACAATTAAGAGGTAGAAGGCGGGTTGACGTAAATTCGGTTAACGTGTGAATATGTATATATAATTATTTTGCATGGCAATGCTGGTTCACCAAGTCTCTTTGTTATATGCTGTTATTATATATTTTTATTTTAAGCAAAGAGAGTTTGGAAAGTAAGAATATGCTTACACTAATTTGTGTTTTTATTACAGGTTGATTCCAGCTGTTTAACGTTTGAAGGCCAAACATTCGTGTCGAGGGAGAAAATAATGCAGAAACTTAAAGTGAGTTTTGTTATTGCGGATCAACTTTGAACGAATTTACTAATTATTTCAGCTTAGTCGGAATCTATTTTAATTACATCCGGAATCGTGGAACATTTTCATTATAGAAAGTATGCGAAATCACGACCTAAAGTAGTACGGACCATGGGTAATGCTTTAAATTAAACATTGGTAATATGTATTTACAGGAACTTCCGTTTAAAACTGTTACTCATGTTGTCAGCACATGCGATTCCCAATACATATTCGGAGCTGATGGAGAAGCAGTGTTAGTTACGGTGAATGGGCAAATGAAGGTAACAGTTTTGGTTCTTCCTAATATTGCATGAATAAGTTTTTATCGTTATTAAATAATTGACATAGAAATTGTTTCAAGCAATAATATGTCGGGACCATCAGCTGTCCGGAATAACACTAGTGAATTCGTTAGGGATTCACGAGGTGAGTTAGTGGCGAACGCTATACGCTAGCACCTACGAGTTACGGGTTATACCTGGGCACAACAAAAATCCAGCAGTCCTTTCTCACATAATTAATTTCAGCAGGGTTCGAGTCTGCAAAAATATATTTGTTCATGGATTGACCAAAATATGATTCTCTAACATGTTCTAATTTTAGACTGATGATGACGCTCCACATGGTTTCAATCAAACATTTGTCCTCAGTGCAGTTGGAAGTTCATACGCAATATCAAATGAAATATTTCGACTTAGTTTACATCAAGCGTAACTACGCGAAAAATCATTGCAAAAAGATATATCCACCAGTATTATTTGCCCACTTAATTAAACTTATACATATATCTAAATGTCGATTCTATTTCCGCCAGGGTACTTATTACCGCGTTGAGGCTAAAGACGATTTTGCATTTGCATGTGGTTGGGCGGTAGATGATCTGAGGGATAGCTGTTCCGTTGAGTCCCAATACTGTACTAGAGAACAATGTAGACTAGATCAGGGTCGTCCAGCCTTTTTGGCAGGAAGGGCCACATGTAATTTACCAATAAGTGCACGGGCCATGACTTAACATTGTAGTTATGTTTTAGTTTTGCTACACTGACTACAGGTTAATGACCAAACTTTCACAATTATTAGAAAAATAAAACTGTTGTTTCCCAACCATTGATGGGGCGCCGTCAGTGTTTATTCCCAAAAGTTTCGCGAAAAACCCAACAAATCAATACCCATAGTGAGCTCTTCGGTAATTTCAAAATCATCATTAACTCCACGCATGAAGAGCATTAGACTTAATGCCAGTATTTTCGTCAAGCACCAAGGAATACGATGAAAACTTTCCCGATTTTGCAATTAAAGTTTCTGCTATAGAATTCCCAAGCTCTTCAACACGACGATAATTAATCGTCTGTCTTGGCAGGCTTATATTTGCAAACGCCTCTTTTATTTCCGGACATCAATACTCAATTTTTTTTTATTCAATTCCGAAAAATATGGCCACATATGGCCCGCGGGCCACGGGTTGGAAGACCCTGGACTAGATGCTAACAAAATTTGGCACGATGTCCGGTTATCTGGCGGTACCGGTGCACCACGCACTACCGGTACAATATGCAACAATACAGTTCTAATGTTTAGCAGTGAAGATACATAAGTTAGTCTGTATGCAATTTATAGTATTAAAAAGACTGTTAAAGCAACATTTGCACACAGCAAGCCCTTCAAAGCAGGTACGAATAGCAACCATGCAAACTCTGAAACGGCGCGCCAGGGCGGGCATCCTCTGAAAGATCAGTAAAAACGTAGCTGGCAGGATCGGTCAAAAGTCATGAAAGTTGGTAATTTCCGACTGATTGTGGTATTTAAGCGGTACCCAGTTTTGGTTTTCACATACAAAGCGTTAAAATGCGATTTTTCGTTGAGAATTTTGTAATACCTTAAAAAGTCTCCTTGACCCACGAAATAATGCAAAAACATACCTACATTTGAATTGAAAGTGAATATTAATAATAAAATCAGCCTGGAATCAATTTACAAATAGATGAACTATTGCAAAATACAGTTACTGAAAACAATGCTGTTGGATCTTTTGCCTAAGTGACACTAACTGCTGAATTCAAAATGTTCTTTCTAACTGTTACTATTTATGGGCTATTCCAAGTGACACTACGGGACAATTCCAGAAATTTTGCATGTTGTTAGATTCAATATATTTTCACATTTTCAGCTACATGTTTTGTTTCATTGTCCAATCAGTTGCTTTATTGAATATGTAAAAAATTGCATAAAAGTTACACCCAACCTTACTTAGTAGATAAAAAAAAATATAGTAAAATATAGCGTGACACTACAGGACGGCAAATCCACCATGCACTAACAGTACGTTGTGTTGTGCTGTAAATTTTTGCGATGGTACAGTAGGAGCCCATAATATTTTCTGGTGCAGTAGCTGAACCACCCCTCTATGTGTTGCTCAAGTTACTTAATGTAACACTGTAAATCCATGCCAATAATGTGCATATTGTATGTGACACTACAAGACGTGACACTACAGGACATTTTTCCACTTCGGAATAGCGGCATCTGCGCCTATTTAAACTATGGTTATATATAAACTACTTATTACTGAGTGTTCGCAATCAGGCTATCTCTAGCCGCTTACACGTATCAGCATTTCAGACCTCTGTCTACCCGGTTAATCAGGGAATACCCTACGAGTTATCCGGTAGGACGGGATTTTCAAACCTGTACATTTTATTCTTAAAACTTAACTTCCGAGCTTCCAAATTAAATTAGATGGAGAATCTTGGGTGTCGCTGCTCGATAACCAAATTTGGTTCCCCGCGGCTTCCCTTCCCCAGTAAAAATGTGTGTTAAATTTTGTTTATTTTTTGATTTTGTATGTTATTTTTTTGCTGGTTGGAAAAAATAAAATTGACTATGACTACTATATCACCTCTTAAAAATTCTGGTAATAAATCATTAAATGGGTGAAGAAATGTTCTACAATCTACAGCACTGCAAACATTTAAACTTTATTAACTTAAATCCAGTGCGTCAATTCCATATGAAATAACTGTACCACACAATCAAATACTTTGTGTCAGGAATCAACACAAAATATGTCAATTATACCAAAATTTCTACATTTCAGGCCATTAGCATAGCATACACTAAAGTCTAAACAATCCCGCGCTTCATTCGTTCGTTCCAGGTGCGGGAGACTTGATCAAGTTTAGTTGAGTTGTTGCCAGTGACAGGCAGTATAGTAATACTCATTTCATCACCATATTATGTAAATTAGGTTGAAGATAAAACACCCATCAACAAAAAGTAGCAAAACATCACTGAAAACGGGTAAAAAAGGGAGTCACAGTAAACTGCAAAAATTATCGGAGCTTTGATATGACGGTCTGATGTATTGTTGTCCTACTAGACTTGAATAGCAAAAATAAACACATGATTTTTCTTATCATCTATTCATAGCCGTTAGGGAGATTATTTTCCAATTGTTAGACTAAATATTGTGAACGATTCGTGAATGCAATGCGTGATGGAACATTTACGCAAATACAAAAGCCCTGCATTTTGGACTGAAAATCACATGTGACGCCATGGTAACATGACTAGTACCATTAGCAACTTAAAGCAGAGTAGCTTATACGAATGGTCGATGGTGACAAAACAGATGAATTAGTCAGTTTGAATGAAATTTCGGAAACATCTCTATTATTGTACATGGAACTATATTAGTTGGGAATATGGATAAACGTATATATATATGATTCCATTTGAGTGGCCTGACATTTTTATTCTGCCATTCAGACAGTATGTTTGAACTTTCTGGCGTCGACGCGATGTGTGTACTGCTTTTTACTTACAATACAATTTTATGTTCAGACAAGTTGGTGACGAAGTGCGATCTATGTGGATCGTGTTTCTAAATACTGTAGTTGTTGCTACTCTTGCTGTTATTCGACTTTTTGCTACAAAAAAAATCTACGTAACTCATAAACCATCAATCTTCACCGCTCAAGTCACGGATGCGACGGATTGATTTTAATCTTGCCAACTCGGTGCTCAGAAACATTTCCGTGTGTGTCATATTCTACCAGTACTGTGGCTAGTTAGTAGTTACTATATCTACATTTTCATATATTTGAGCATTAATAAGTTGTAGATATAATACCAGAAAACAGACAAAAATGCAAGATAAAAATACGTTCAATAATAACAATGTATTCTTGGCTTGTGGAACTCAAAGATGTACAAATCCTGAAAAATCGTTACACAATTTAGTAATTTAGATAGCAAAACTGGATGTTATAACAAGCTGTAATTTAGTTTTATCTGATTATCATGTAGACTGCATTTGTCCAATGATATCCTTCCCCGTCTTGGGCGCAGGCAGTTGATGACCCATATTTGCCATATACTTTGTGAGCATTGGCTGATGTTGCACACCTAAAAATAAACTAAACTGAAATGTCAAGAAACAGGAACAGGAAAATTTCTTTTGTGAGATGCTGAATAAAATATTATGATCGTAATGAACGTGTTAGGTGACTCCCTCCCCCCTCAAAAAAAAAAAACAGAACCCAGGTTGTTTGATACACAAACAGAAGTTCAATTGCTTTCTTCATGTTTATAGAAGTAACAAAGAATTTATTTTTTTGGAAGGGGGGGAACAATGAAAAATTTATTTATATTTCAATAATGATAAAATTTGTTCACAAAAATCTTTCACATAAGTTCATCATTATTAGTTATAAAATGGAAAGACTATTTGGACATTATTTAATAAATGCCACAAAATTGATCCTTTGTCATAAGATTAAATTGAAATAGATAGATTGTGCCTAAATGAAATCGATTCAAAAACAGAACAATTTTGAGAGTATGAAATTAGGTAATTCCTCCCTTCGCATATTTTAAAACTCCTTCCTCCATCAATTAGTATGAAAACTACTTTAATTTTCCAATCTTCAATAGATCTTAGCTAGTATTATGTGCAAGTCGCATTTACGCTTTTGTACAGTTTAAGCGTGCCTAAATGTTAAAGTGAAAATGAAAAAGCTATTTAGTATTAGTAATACTAAACTAATATAGTAATACAGCTATTTTCAAAATTACATTATTCAGATGAAAGAAATAATTTCTTCATTTGCACTTCTTTTACCCGCTCAAAAATGCCCAAAGTACAATTTATGTTTTAATTGGCTTTACGACACAGCATACTTATTACATACATACATATTTGGGAGGTGAAATTGGCAAAACTCGTGCATCTTACAATTTCATATATAATAATAATCGACTCTGAATGTTATTGAGTTTGTCTATGTATTTTGAATAAATTCTACATTACCATCCACCAGCTTGAAGCACGAATACTTTATATCCCAGGCACCAAGCAACCTTTGCACATTTTTCTATCGCATTGGTTCTGGCTTCATAATTTCCCGTAACAGTCGGAAATCTCCCTTCAGCTGTCGTCACAATACGATTACCCCGCCACGGAGTTTCTTCTTTGTAGCAGCCGATATACATGTAATCCGCAGCTAAACAAAATGTTGATAGAAAATAAATAGATAGAAAAAACTTCTAAAATAGCGTATTTGTATATATTATATATATATATATCTACGATCAATTTTAGATCACGCGATATACTGTGCGTATATGCTGTATTGAACCAAATTAGTACGTAAACTTGAGTTTAAAGTACACAAAAGTTAATCTAATGAAAAAAATCTGGCGCTCCGAAAGTATTCGTAACAAGATGATGCACAACCTGAACAACCTTTAACCAGGCACACATACTATGTTCAGGTTGTGCGTCATCTTGGTACGAATACTTCGGGATCACTGAAAATCTTTATTGAAACTCTCGATATAATTTATTGATTTCCAACCTTTTTGGTGAGAGAACCCCAACGAAACATTCCGGATGCTCGAGGTGCCCCGATACATTAGTTCAATTTTCGAATTATTTGAACTATAAATATATATAGAGCAAACCCAACACTGGCATAACAAAGTTAAAGTGTAGAAAGTGTAATAACAGTGGCAAAACTAATAGGAATTTTATTATATTCAAACAATATACAAATGATTGTCGACTATCGGGTTTAAATAGAAACTTGCGGAACCCCGGGACTATACCGGCGAAACCCTAAGTTGGCGCGTAATCCCGGTTGTAAAACACCAATCTAACCATTGAAAAGTTCACAAATCCTATCGGAATTGGTGCAAAAATACTCACGTTCAGTGTCCCATTTGTTGGTACACTCTGCTGTCGGGGATGCTTCCATTTGTGCTAAAAATAAACTGTATTAGTAAATAGAAAAAATCAACTCATGAATGATATGAGGATATATTTATATGTAGGGCAATTTAGTGATAGCCGATGCATTACTACTATTTGCATACGATTGATATCAATTTAGAAAGCTTACTTCAATGTCTTGCTTGGCATCTTCATGCTATTACCAAGTTTACACTGAATTGCTAATACATTATTACTATTTTAACAGTCATACATTTTTAAATGAGGAATTTACCTGATTCTTCAAGTTTTTCCAATCTAGCACTGAGAGTATGTATTTCTGAAATAAAGAAAAGATTTGGATTAAATATATCCTATGTTTTATTATAAATTACCAGATTATGTGAAAGAAAGATAGACCATAAAATCATGAACATTATCCATATCTTATCATTTCTAAAATATCAACAATACATTATTTTTGTTTAACTCCTCGATGAACGAAACACATCCAAGCACTAAAACATTGTATACGGTTTAATGAAATAATGAAAACAACATCATTCAGAGAATTCATTCGAAGCTTATATGTATGATATTTCACTCACGCTCATTGACTTTTCTTGATATTGTTTCATCAACCCTGGAATAATCTACTACACCACTTTCTCCTTTATTTCCACGCTGTCCAGCGGCGCCCATGTCTCCTTTGGGTTCTCTCTTCCCGGGTACACCATGATTTCTTACTGAAATCGGCAATGGTGTATCGTGGCATATGCTTTGAAACACATTATTCAACCTTTGGCACGTCTGCTGGCGTGATATAGTGTCCTGACAAACACCAAAATTCGCCAGAAGCAACAAGCCACTGATGAGTGTAACAAATTTTGATTGCGTGAATTTTTGCTAATCTATATATATATATATAATAGAAATATTGATTATTACCTTGGGGACTTATGGCACTCGAAATTATTTTCTAGCGAAAACAATAATCCCAACAACAGCAAGAATTCAGCGAGGGGAAAAATAGTTGTTTCTCAATCACTCATAATTGTTCTACTGTAGCATGGGTAAGCAAAAAAGTCTTCTCTACATATTATTGTATTTAAAAAACTGTTTCTACTCCAGTTTTAGTCCCATCTGTGGGTCATATGGACGCCGTGACTACAGAGAATAATTTTATCAATGTTGGAATCTATGTAGCGTTGGCGCGCTTCATAAAACATCGCGCAACAAGTGATGGAATTATCGTAAGCTGTGGATTGTTACTTACGGTTCCAAATGAATGGTGGCGCAAACAGGGCGCGGCAAGCTGAGCGTCGTGCGGTTTAATAGTTCATAACTATACTATACAAGTGAATGATGCATTTAGATGTACTTGGCAGCGTTTTTGTGCAACCATGGAAAAACTGATGTACAAAACCCAGACTACCCATATTAGGTAGTATTTCCCCTTACTTGATAGATAATAGAGAGCTGGGTGAGAAGTCATGCTTCAAAATTTTCAACATGAAAAGTAAAAAAAAATAGAAAGTAACCCTCGTTGAACGAATGTTAAGTACACAAATGAAAACTAGCATTGACTACCGCAGAGAATAAAATAACGCTCATGACCGTGAACAAAATCGATGTAATAATGGCGTGTTTCAAAAACTATCTTTCAATGGGCGGGTCACATGTTATATCTTTATCACGGGATAAACGACTGTTGCTCATAGATTAATTAATCAATGTCTGCGTCAATCTGAAAGTTGCTGTTGCATCTTTTCGTCGCCAAACTTTGGCAAGCGGTATTATGTGTTTGTGATGTAACAGTGACGTCATTTTTGAATAACATAATCAAGTGAGAATCAGGAATGACACATGCAAAAATGTCCCTGTCGAGAATAACAACAGTAAATTCACCATATCGTTAGAGATTTGCGAGGTTGCTTGGTGGAGAACGCTATGACCTAGCACCTACGAGTTACGTTAACCACCACGTGAAGACAACAAAAGTCCAGCAGTCGTTTGTCACATAATTATTTTCCACGGGGTCCGAGTCTGCGGAAATATAATTGTTCATGGATTGACCAAAATATGATTCTCTAACATGTTCTAATTTTAGACTGATGATGACGCTCCACATGGTTTCAATCAAACATTTGTCCTCCGTGCAGCTGGAAGTTTATACGCAATATCAACTGAAATATTTCGACTTAGTCTTCAACACCAATCTCAATTACGAGAAAAATCATTGCAAAAAGATATATCCACCAGTCTTATTTACCCACTTGATTAAACTTATACATATATCCAAATGTCGGATCATTTTGTTTAAATATGAATAAAGACAGTATCTTATGTGATGCCTATTTTTTAATTCATTCCTATTAATCGAGACAGAGCATGTCGCAACTTCATCACTTGAATGTTATTATTACTGTGAAATATATTCCGAACTTCTGATGACTAAATGTCACAATATTCCAGTGAACAATCCCCTCAAGGCCAAATAGTTATCAATATGGATGGGAACGAAACATTAGAGCCGTGTCTTATTCACGACTGATAGTGATATTTGAGCGGTACCCAGTTTTGGTTTTCAAATGCAAATAGTTAAACGATGTTTCGTTGAGAATTTTGTAATACCTAAAAATTCTTCATGGCCTACGAAATTAATGCAAAAAACATACCAACATTTGAATTAAACGTAAATATTAATGATAAAATTGGCCTCAAATCAATCAAACAATAAATAAACTGTTGCAGTATACAGTTACTGGAAACAATGCTGCTGAAGCTTCTGCCTAAGTGATATACAACTGCTGATTTTAAAATTTCAGCTGTTTCTTCTAACTAATACTCTTTATACGTTTACAGCCATGACTGTTGAAAGGAAATGGTAGGTTTGTTGTCAGTAGGGTTACCAACCGTCCGTTATTTCAAAATACAATCTTTTAATTGAGCTCTTTTCTTCTTGTTCTTTAATGAAATTATAAACTATATAAAGGATGCTAGTTGTCCTTTATTTCTAGAATCGCCTTTATTCTGAGAGTTGCAAAACATTCAAAAGTGAATTAAATATAAAATAATTACTATATTGTATGCACTAATGACTAAACAATCGTGTGCCTCAGTAGTTCGTTCCAGGTGCGGGAGACTTATACGTTAATCAAGTTTAGTTGAGTTGTTGCCAGTGACGAGCAGCATAGTAATATTCATTTCATCACCATATTATGTAAATTAGATAAAACAGCCATTTACAAAAAGAAGCAAAACATCATTGAGGACGCGTAAAAGGGAGTCGCCACAGAAAACTGCAAAGGTTATCGAAGCTTTGATATGGCGGTTTGGTGTATTGTTGTCTTACTAGACCTGATAAAGAATAACTTTAATAGCAGAATTGAACACATGATTGTTCTTCATCTATTCATATATGATTAGAGAGATGATTTTTCAATTGTTCGACTAAATATTGTGAGCGATTCGTGCTCAATGCGCGATGGAACATTTACGCAAATACAAAATCCCTGTAATTTAATTGCATTTTTGACTGAAAATCACATGTGACGAGATTATAACACGAGAATATCGGTCGGAGACCGAAGACTTATCGATCGGAGATTAGGGGATCCCCCAAAACAGCGCTCTTACTTCATAGTGACACCGTGTGTCCCATCACTGATTAATTAATAACTCGCTAAATATACGACATAATTCATCGAAAATCAATAGGCTTCTGTTCCGAACTATAATGAATGCACATGCCAAATTTGGAGCAGATTCAACCTCGCTTTCGTGAGATATCGCGTGTATCTAACAGACAAACAAACAAACAAGCAGACAAATACCTCGATGCTCAGCAACATTTCCGTGTGTGTCATATGCTACCGCTAATGTGGCTAGTTACTATATCTACGTTTCCATATATTCGAGCATTAATAAGTTGTAAATATGATACCAGAAAACAGAACGAAAATGCAAGATAAAAATACGTTCAACAATAACAATGTATTCTTGGCTTGTAGAACTCAAAGATGTACAAATCCTGAAAAATCGTTACACAAATTGGCAACATAAAATAGCAAAACTGGATGTTATAAGCTGTAATTTCGTTTTATCTGATTATCATGTAGACTGCATTTGTCCAACCAGCTCCTTCCCCGTCTTGGGCGCAGATAGTTGATGACCCATATTTGCCATATACTTTGTGAGCATTGGCTGATGTTGCACACCTAAAAATGAGTTAAACTGGTTAGCCGGAAAATTTCAGATGTGAGATGATGAGTAAAATAGTATGATTATGTTGAATGTACATGGTGACCCTCAAAAAATAGAATCCAGGCCATTTTGGAACATATTCTAGAGATAACATATATATAACTTTTGCGCAAGGCGTCTTTGATTACTTAAATTTTCTTCGATAATCGAATCGAATCCAAATAAAACTGATTAAGCAATGAAATAATTTTGAGAGTATAAGGTTGAGTCCCTTATAATGATGTTAATTTAAATATATTTCAGTTTATATATAAGATAGGCTACCAGTAATCGGGCTCGAGTAAATGTCTATTAACAGAAAGATTTAGGTAAAAATATATTGTTGTATTATACTAGATAACCGGTTCTTAACCAGTGGGCCATGGCCCACTTCTAGGTCACAGAAATAGTTTCAGATGGACTACAAACCTAATAAAAATTGCCAGAGTCATTGATTAATTAGTTAAACCTTGAATGTTGTAGCGATGAATGATGCTGCTGCTTTTTGGCTCTGGGTGGTAATTTTTATTTAAATTAATAATATGGAAGTGTATATCTTTACGCAAACAACTATTTGTTTTTATTTTAGTTTTTCCCTTGCCACGGAGTTTATTGTGCAATAAAAACAGGCCACGAAAGAAAAAAGGTCGAGAACCACTTTCTGGTCCCCGTCTCCACTAGACCTTAGGGGTTCACGGGAAGATTTCAATGGGTACTTGGATGGCAGTTTTCACGTGTTGCTAATATTTAATATCTTTTACTACCAGAAGAAAATGCGTGATTGAAACTCAGCGTAGATTTTCCCTGATCTTGCAACAATGGGAAATCCACGGCTTTGAAGCCAAACTGTGAAATCTCAAAAGACGATGTGCAAGTATTGCAGAAAGTGATACGCTGATTGAAATTTAAGTGAGGGATTTTAAGAATTCTTTAAGTAGGCGGAGGACAAGGGCAATAACATCAACACGAAGATTTAATTTAGTTACAGCAGATATGGTAGCATAAAAATGCTCCTCGAATTGAGAAACTTATTCGCAATAAACAGGGACAGCCTTCAAACTAATGTTTTGTATAAATGAAATAAATACTTCAGTTAATATCCCTTACAATTTAAAGCCTTCAAACTAATGTTTTGTATAAATGAAATAAATACTTCAGTTAATATCCCTTACAATTTAAAAATTGTTAGTCAATAGTCTATATTACAACTTCGTTTGGTGTCTGAATACTGGGGGTTCGGGTTGATTGTTTTATGACTCAGGGGTACTTGACAGCAAAAAGGTTGAGAACTTCATGTCTAGACTCTAGACTAGAGTCTAGCTGCTGCTTATTGTTATTGATAGTGTACTTATCGAATCTCATCATGTTCTGCGCGTATGATTAAAGGGTACATTTCGTGTGTCAGAGAGTCACTAAGAGAGTCTTTGAAAGTATATAGAATATAGTTCTGCAATATTATCAAGTTTACAATAATTGGATGAAAAAAATGTCTCTGTCCATGTTTATCACAAGGACCGGTTCAAAACGCCAAAGTAATGTGTTAATTGGTTTAATAAGACACATTGCATACAGTTTGGGAAATAAAATGGCAAAACCCCTGCTAATGAAATGTTTACAATATTTTCATGATAGTCTACTTTGATCGATTATAAGATTTTTGAAGGGCATGCGTTATTTCTATGTATTTTGAATAAATTCTACATTACCATCCACTATGTTGAAGCACGAATACTTTATATCCCAAGCACCAAGCAACCTTTGCACATTTTACTATCGCATTGGTTCTGGCTTTAAAGTTTCCCGTAACAGTCGGAAATCTCCCTTCAGCTGGCGTTACAATACGATGACCCTGCCACGGAGTTTCTTCTTTATACCAGCCGGTATACATGTAATCCGAAGCTAAACAAAATGTTGGTGGAAAATAAATAGATAAAAAAAACTTCTAAAATAGAGTATTTGTATATATTATATATATATATATATACCATCAATTTTAGATTACGCGATATACTGTGCGTATATGCTGTATTGTACCAAATTAGTACGTAAACTTGAGTTTAAAGTACACAAAAGTTAATCTAATAGAAAATCTGGCGCTCCGGAAGTATTCGTGCCAAGATGATGCACAACCTGAACAACCCCAACCAGGATATACTTCGGGATCACTGAAAATCTTACGATCATTTATTTAAAAAACTCAAAACTATATTGAAATTCTCGATATAATTTATTGATTTTCAACCTTTTTGGTGAAGAGTTACCCCAATGAAACATTCCGGATGCTCGAGGTGCCCCAGTACAATAGTTCAGTTTTCGAATTATTTAAACTATAAATATATATAGAGCAAACCCAATACTGGCATAACAAAGTTAAAGTATAGAAAGTTTGATAATAGTGGCAAAACTAATAGGAATTTTATTATATTCAAACAATATACATAGGATTGTCGACTATCGGATTTAAATAGAAACTTTCGGAACCCCGGGACTATACCGGCGAAACCCTAAGTTGCCGCGTAATCCCGGTTGAAAAACACCGATCTAACCATTGAAAAGTTCACAATTCCTATCGGAATTGATTCAAAAATTCATACGTTCAGTGTCCCATTTGTTGGTACACTCTGCTGTCGGGGATGCTTCAGTTTGTCCTAAAAATAAAAGAAATGTTTTACAATTTCGATGATATTTACAAAGTTATTCCCGCTTAATAAAAACTTATATGCTCAAACTATATTAGCAAATCGCAAGAATCAACTTCCACAGAGAGGTTCAATATGTTAATTAAGAGGTATCCAATGCAATACTACTATTTGCATACGATTGATATCAATTTGGAAAGCTTAGGTTACTTCAATTTCTTGCTTGACAATTGACATCCTTATGTTATTATCAGGTTCACACTTGCTACAATTGCTATACATTACTATTTTTCTAGTCATACATATTTAGGTGAGGAATTACCTGACGCTTCAAGTTTTTCAGTCTAGCACCGAGGGTATGTATTTCTAAAATAAAAAGAAGATTTTCATTAAATATATCCTATTTTTTTTATAAATCATCAGATTATATAAAAGAATCATAAGGTCATAAGTTCATGAACATTATTCATATTTTATCATTTCTAAAATACCTACAACAAATTATTTTCGTTTAACTCGATGAACGGGACACATCCAAGCACTAAAATATTGTATACGGTTTATTGGATTGATGAATACAAACAATATCATTCAGAGATTTCATTCGAAGCTTATATATATGTGTGATATTCACTCACGTTCATTAAATTTCCTCGACATTGTTTCATCAACCCTGGAATAATCTACTACACCGCGGTCTCCTTTATTTTCAAGCAGTCCAGTGGCTCCCTTGGTTCCTTTGGGTTTTCTCTTCCCGGGTATACCTTGATTTCTTACCGAAATTGGCAATCGTGTATCGTGGCATATGCTTTGAAACACATTATTCAACCCTTGACACGTCTGTTGGCGTGATATAGTGTCCTGACCAAACCCGAAATTTGCCAGAAGGAACAAGCCAGTGAGAGTAACTAATTTTAAATGCATGGCTGTTTGGTAATCTATATAATATTAAATGAAAAGCAAAGTACATGAAGAAGGTGGCATTTTTGAAGAAAAATGGGAGTTGCAATATTTCTGCATTTCTCAAAATTCTGAAGCACATCGTTTAATTTGTCACATTTCCATCAGTACAATGTAAGATACAATATAAGTAGACATTATCAGAATAAGCTCAGCAGTCAATATGACAAATTTGGGGATCAACTTCGAAAAGAAAATTTTTTATGTGTTTGTATATTATTATATTTATACAATAGTTACTAAAAATCAATATCAATCACAACACAAGCGGTCCTATTCCACGTAATTTCGGGAAATGTTTGGTTGGAAAAGTAATTCATTTGTTTGTTTACTGATCCATGCAAGAAATGATGAACGTAATTTTTTTTCATTACTGAAATTAATTGAGAATTCTCATGTGACCTCGTTAATTCGAGTTGGTACTGTAAAATCATCCCAGACTGATATTAGTAAGCTGGTGGCACAAAAGAGATGCCAAACGTCAGGACATATGTAATAAAATACATTGGGTTTATTCTATAGTATTTAAAAAAAATTTTAGGTCTATACATTTAGATTAAGTCATTTTCAGTGTATGTATTATTCATTAAAAATGGATAGTAGTGTACATAAAAACTTATGATTTTTTGCAATAAATACAGTAAATTGCAATAATAGTAAAATGCAAAAATTAATGTGTAAATGGCATTTGAAATTTAAGAAAATAACAAAACTTCATCCGACTGTTTATTTCATCACAAATCACAAACATCTAAAAATATGCTTCAAGTATACATTATCAAAAACTGTTTGCGGCCCCTTGCGCACAATTCTCAAAATGCAATGCGGCCCTCGAGAACCCACGAGTTTGACACCCCTGGTTTAGGGCCTTCCATAAATACAGCCTGATTCCATATCTGTTGAATACGAGTTTGGGCCTGGGCCGGAATAGTTCAATACATATAACTTAAACTGTTTTGTGAAATCTCTAGCCATTGCAAGATGGTTAATAAAGTTAAACAGTTGAGCAAAATGAAAGATCCAGCATGGTGAAAAAAATCTGAAGTTTATATAATATTCTTGTCGCACAAGTCACTTTTTCATCGATATATAGTAAATATGTGTGGGGTTCATTTAAATTCGTTTTTTTTACGTGGATGCTCATGTATTTGAATGAAATGATGTTTTCAAGAAGAACTTTATTGATGACAATCTGAGGTCTATTTTTTCTGCAGCTGATTAATAATCACTTTGATTTTCCAATATTTAAGCCAAGTTTGTTGCTGGACATCCAGAACCAATTAAGCCGTCTGGCAGAAAAGCTGGCGACCATTATGTTTTACAAATTATTATCTGATTGGTAATTACAGAATTTTCAGAAGGGTTCAATATTATTTTTCATTTTGCGAAAACGACGATGACAAGCTATAGTGAAATTAATTTGGAACACGTGGACACCGAGGGATCGGATATTAAGCGAATCATTTTAGGCGTTTTTAACAATAACGCTATACGGCTATATTTATTTTTTTTTTGTAACATTTTTATACCAAACCTTACCTAAGGGATTCGTACTTTGATCATCTTTCGGATTTTAGACTGAACACTAAAAAAGTTCGGTTTGAGACACTTGAATGCATTCAAAAAGCTCAATTATAAGGACACCAAAGGGTATTTCTCTGTATTAAAAACATATGAATAAATAAAAACTAATTTATTTTTTCTTCAATCTTTAATGGATTATTATCTAGTGCAGTGGTACGCGTACCACCGCGGAAGATGATCAAGTGGTACGCGAGCAGCTTTAATTTATTGCAACAATTAACTTTTGAGTTGGCCAAAATATGCCGACAACGCTTTATCTTCCATACTGTATGTATTCGCTGAACGGCCTTTATGAATGCTTCCCCGGGCATCAATTTTCTGGTTTATTTCCCTAACCAGCAACAATCAGTAAACATTGCCTCGTTTTTGTAGTTTTGCTTGCATCAATTTCCTTGTTTATTTCCGTAACCATCAACAATCAGTAAACATTGCCTCGTTTTTGTAGTTTTGCTTGCATCAATTTCCTTGTTTATTTCCGTAACCATCAACAATCAGTAAACATTGCCTCGTTTTTGTAGTTTTGCTTGCATCAATTTCCTTGTTTATTTCCGTAACCATCAACAATCAGTAAACATTGCTTCGTTTTTGTAGTTTTGCGTGTAATTTGTCAGTTTTCAGTTGCGTTTCAAAAAAAAAAAATTATGAATAAAATATCTTAATTGTCATTATGTCTTCAAAGGAGCATTAATTTAGTTGCTGTAATCAAAAATGAGTCTCGCAAATTCTGCGATAGACTAATCTAAACTAAGCTATCAGTGCCTGTAAGCGGCACATGGTTGATTAATTTTAATAAAAATGAAGGTTTTTAAACACGTAAACCAGCTTATAAGCGCCAACACATCAAAACACTCTCGAAATAAGTATAAATTTTTTTGCAATAGTAAAGTATAGGAAGAATTTCTCTGGTTTTTCCACTGATCTAGTGGTATGCAAAAGTCGATCTCCCGCTTTTGTAAAGTTCAAGTAGTTTATAATGTATGGATAACAGATACCGCCCCTCACCTCGTTTAAGAAAACCGATTAGTAAATGTAGCTTAAATCAATCCTATTGGAATTTTTTAAATAGAAAATGGTTTCGTAATTATCAGCAACATTATAAAACATTTCTTTTCTTTGTTTTTTAGCTTCACTCTGGACAAACAGAAGCATCTCCGACGGAAAAGTGTACCAACAAATGGAACACTGAACGTAAGCATCATTAATTCGTGCTGATTTTCAACCTTACAAAAATCTAAATTAGAGTTCACTCTGGATTCAGGTTTCAGTTGACAAATGAATATGAATCTAATTTTTCCAAATTGCTCACCCTAGAATTTCAAATTAACTCAAGGTTTGATTACTAAGAACCCTGGTTTAAATAGCCAATACTTTCCATAAACCTAACTATTATGTTTTACAAAATATATGGCAAATATGGGTCATCAACTGCCTGCGCCCAAGACGGAGTAGTAGCTGGTGCGACAAACGCAGTGTACATGATATTTTGATATAATAAAACTACAGCTTGTTGTAACACCGAATTTCGGTACTTTGAGTTAGGATTTCCGTATTTTCCCACTGGGAGGACGATGACGGCAAGATCATATGGCTGACCACGGCCGGTTACCACTCCATATTGGATATAGGAATAGTTAAGCAGTTATTCGTTCCAGATGCAGACATAATAGTTGAGGAAGTCGTAACCTTTGAGCGGTTAGGTGGACAACACAAAAAGACGCTGAGACGATTAGCCACTCACTTGTACATAATTTTCCTCACGCAGTTTGAACCCGCGCAGGATGTGATGGCAAGCGTGTTAATAACGCCCAGCTTTATGTGCGAACCGCGAAGTCGGTGTGAGTTGTGTAACGACATTGTAGGGTTTGCAGATCTCTTAGTTTCCTGCACCAAGGATATACCGATCGTATTTTTTTCCTGTATCATTAATAGCAGTGTCGGTGTCCTATATGCCACTCACACGGAAATGTAGCTGGTCACCGAATTCGCAATTAAACATCGTCACTTTGGCGTTAACGCTTGATTGAAAACGGTACTCACATGAATTAGAAAAACAGCAAAAGTTGGGTGAAATATCTCATAGAAATTTTCAAATTATAGCATTTTTAGTGATTACTTCCATCTTTAACTGAAAATTTGCATTTCGGTTGAATCTCGGCAACGGAGAAAAAGAGATAATTTGACGGTTATTTAAATGTTATCATCACAATTAAAAATCAATGACAAATTGAGGACGGAATCTTCTACGGATGGTCTGTATGAGATTCGCTTTTTTGTGTGTGATGGCGTCATCAAAAAAATTGTGCATCTTGTGGCGGTTCTGCGTTCCAGCTCATTGTGATTTGGGCCTCTGGATCGTTTCGTTTTTATTTATTTTTCGTTTATCCAAAAATTACGTCACTGTTACGTCACAAACACGTAACAAAACGTCGCAAGGTATGGCGACGATCACCCGTAATGATCCGAGTGTCAGAAATCAGCTCAGTCATGGTAAAAGTATTGATAGAGCTCAAAACTAAGCAATACCAACAAAGGGTCACAAGAATTGTGAGAAAGATTCAACAGCAAGTTTCACATTATTGCAGACATTGATTATAAGCAGCAGTCGTTTATCCCGTGATATAGATATAACATTTGACCCACTCATTAAAAGATATTGACCATCTTTGGTTCTATTATTTAACGATAGTTTTTGAAACACGCCATTATTACATCGATTTTGTTCAAGATCTTAGGCGTTACTTTATTCTCCACGATAGTCAATGCTAGTTTTCATCTGTGTAGTTAACATTCGGTCAACGCGGGTTACCGTGTGTCATCGTCCTTTCCATGCCGAAAACTTTTGCCACAAAAGTTCGTTTTTGACGCATGACTTCCTTCCCAGCTCTCTATTATTTATCCCAGCTAAACGGAAATACTACCTAATATGGTTAGTCTGGTTCGTGTATATCGTTTTTTTTGGATGGTTGCACAAAAACTCTGTCAAGTGCATCTTATAGCATCGCTCACTTGAACGTTATAGTATGAACTAGTAAACCAAACGACGCCAAGTTGCCGCGCTCTGTCTCCTCCGCTATTCATTTGGAACCGTAAGTAAATATTCACAGCTTACATCAATTTTATCATTGTTGCGCGATGTTTTCTAAAACGCGCCAACGCTACATGGATTTTGACATCAATGAAAGTATTCTCTGTGGGTACGATGTCTATATGACCCACAGATAGGATAAAACTGTAGTAAAAACCGTTTTTAACTATAATACATGTAAAGCAGATTTTAATGCTTAGTCTGGCTACAGTAGAACAACTATGGGGGACTGGGAAACAACCATTTTTCGTCTCGCCGAATTTCTGCTGTTGTTTGGCTGGGCTGATTGTTATTGCTAGAAAATAATTGCGAGTGCCACGAGTCTCTGAATTAAAGTTCAATATTGAAGTGTAGACCTTTTGTAGATCAAAACAAAATTCGTTTTATAAAACTCACAAACGTGCTATACCTTTTATGATTTTTGCGTGGTTACGCCTTGAGCAGAAATTCTAAACAAAATAACGATTATCTAATTGTTGTGAATATTGGTATGCTATATAATATTGGCTTCCATCGGATGGAGACTTTTTTAATTAAAAGAAATCTTCAATATTTGTTTGAACCAACCCCGCATCTCATTGGATTTTCAACTTGTGATGAACCAATAATATACGAAATAAAAATAGTAGGTTTATAAAGTTTCATAATGATATTTTTTGGCTGTGACCTGGCTCGAAACCACACATGATCGTTCAACTATATCATTGACTTGTAATGAAGAAATAAATTATGATATCGAAATAATATGCCGTCTTTTTTATTGGTCTATATTGGTCTAATATTTTTTTGAATGTTGCTATAGCCTATAATTGACAGTTTATCAACAGTGTAAAGAAATGCGCTAGGCATCTGGGCACGACTTTCAACGATATTTTATATTGACCTACACAAAACAATGTCACACCACTCATTTCGCTGTGTTACACCATCTATCAATATTGATTTAAAGTTTATATTGGGGATTGTCGCGAGAATCCGATGTTTGTGATTAATTATTTACCACCAAAACACAATTCAACATGCATGCATATGCGTATTTCACTCGTGGATATTTGCAACTACATACATTTGCACCAGCAGTTATGTGCTCTCCGAATAACCCTGTTTCATTCGGACAAACTTTAAATCATTTTCCGTCATTTTATTTCAACAAAATGAAGCAAACGTAGTCGAATTTACGATAGTGTTTGGTTATCAGACAATGACAATGAAAACTGGACATAAATAGATTCATCACGTTAGCGTTAAACCAATTGTACCAGTCAAGAAAACTGCATCGAAAAGAAATAGCAGATAAGATAAAATTGGAGAGCGATAAAGGACATCATGGCGAAAGTATGACAAAAAGTCGTTCACGACACTTGTCCTAGTGGCAGAGAGTTGTCAACGACTCTTTTCCTAAAGGTGTCTACCGTTGAGTGTTGTTTTTCGTCTGTTTCGAGATGTCTTTCCGAGTTAATGGCGGGCTGGTGCTGGTTGCATTGAATTCGTCTTCATAATTATTCATAACATTAGAATGGCTGTATTGCGGCGCAAATGGCGATGAAACGTCTTTTACTTCAACGACTGGTGGTATGAGTGTTCACGGATGCAAATATCGGAGGGTGCGAATTTTTTACTAGGTGCAAACGTACGTATGTGCAGATGTCTGTATGTGCAAATGTAAGTTGATGCCAGTTCATGCATGTGCAAATGTCAGCGATTGCAAATCTAGTGGGTGCAAACGTCCGTGGGTACAAATGTCTATGGTTGCAATTTGTATGTGGATGCTAAAATCTACTGGTCGAAATGTACGTGTGTGTTAAAGTATGCAGGTGCAAATGCCTTAGGTGCAATTTTCGCATACAAATGTACCTGCGTTCAAAGATTATGACACCCTCTAATCTAAACTATGTTCAGTACTCAACGAAAAGCAAATGGAACTGGATTTTGTAAATAATTTGTTAAAAAAAAAAACGATTTACGAATAAAAGGCGCTTGGCGTCTTCTAACAAGCCATCAGTCAGCTACAAAGAGTCAGCACAGTATATTAAGACGATGAAAACATCAATCAACCAAATAATAAAACGTCGGAGGAAGAGCGTAAATCCTCAGAGACCAAACTGAAAACTTCCACATGGAATGAAAATTAGCTTGTCAAGGAAAGGTTAAATATAAGTGAAAATTTTTACATGGGTAGCGGTTGAACTTTTAATTGAATGCCTCGTTCAACGGAATGATTGTCATCGCCATAACAGGCATGAAAACAATTATTTCTGCAACGAATATGCCCTAGGTTCAGACATTAAAAAATACTAAACTTCCATATTAAGCTTCTTCTGCGCGAAAATATGATATAGTAAAAAGTACTGTAAGGGAGCGACGGTACAAAAACGTTTGAATACAACTAACTGGTGTAAATCCTCCCTTTTCGTCTTGGTATGAATATCTCCATAAGGTCGTTCGACGCATCGTTCGTCACGTCATGCTAGCGCTGCCTTTCAAATAGCAGGTAAACATTTTCATACTGTGTGTTTTTGTTCAATTGATGCATGATATTTCCTCGCGCGTCATCGCTAAATTGCATTACCGGTATTGGTAACTTCCTCAGTTCAAAAGCTCGTTCAACGTGAATTTCGTCACGCTCTGCTTGTATTTCTTTCATTATTGCGCGATATTCTTTAAGGCGCGCCATCGTTATAAATATTCTGATTGATGTAAATATGACCGACTGACGACGTGGCTAAATCTAGGGAGCCTTAATCGAGCGCGTTCTTATTAATCTGGGCTTTGTCATAATATAGTTTCTATAGTATCGACAGTGTAATTGTTTGGATATGCCTGCCAAACGCTGTCTACCGTCGTCTGTCGCAAGAAATGGATTTTTTTTTATCTATCCTAGGCGATAGAGAATTCCCGTAAGGCGACATAATATGCTTACTTGGTTTTGTAGCAAAAAGACTGTTACATCGAAGGTACAATATGGTTGATTGCGCGAAACTAAATCTAAATAAATTGGGAAATAAGAGCACGACAAGTTTGTCAGCAGTTCGTGTAGACTAAATAATGCAGATCCATACTAGCTTTGGAGAATGAAGTAGTGCTGACAATAGTAAGAGCAGTTTCGGACAAGAAGATTATTCTGTTCATGTTTCCATGCAAGAGTAAATATTTGCACTGTTCATGTAATGAAAAAACGTATTTGTTGTTGGTCGTGGGGATGCGAAAACATGACGTATTTGGTAAAAAATTTTGTTTTTTAATGAATTTAGCATCTCGTAAATTCGCTACCCAGTGTATTTTTGTTTTAATATGCGCATTTTCGTACAAGTAATGGGGATAGTATTTGTGATAGTCTACGCAAATTGACTGAAAGGGTTGTTGTTTTTTGCCATTCATCCTTTTAGTCATTGGATACGTCAATTGAATAACAATAGACACAAAGTAAGACGAGATAGGTGACTCTGTTCAATTGATACTACTCAGAATAACTTTTAGCTGGAGGCTGATGTTTATGACAATTTTAAAAATAACTTGTAAAAATGATACACAAAGCCATGATTTGGTAGAAAGCTTTTTAACAACTGAATGACTTACATATTATGTATTAAATAGCCTATGATATGCCGCTAAATTTTATTCGGAAAGCCGGTTTTTTGAAGGTGGGAGAAACATTTAATTACCTCTTTAAGCCACTCAAATTGCCACAGACGCGGCTATGATTCCTGTTACATCGTTTTACTTATTATTTCGCGCACCAAAGAACGCGGTTGGGTCGCGATAATCGACGATTTCACAGGGAAGTGTATGAAGGTCTCGTGTCACATGATGAATCATAATATGTTTAATCGAAACGTGATGCATCGTAGTTTAATATTTTTTCCCCCCAAGAATAACCAAGGCGAAAAGAGCCGCATGAAACTGTCGCAAGAGCCACATGTATGAAACTGGTGGGAGCTGCGGGTTAGCCACCCATGGTTTAGCATCGAATTGTTCCGCACAGGGCGCCGTCTTTATTGTTTCAACTTCCCGTTTAGTTATGAGAACTTTAAAGTGACTCTTTATTCACGCGAGGCTGAATATGAATAAGGGCTGTTCCATATTCTCATTATCCTTGGAACTACCATATCGTACTAGGAAATATTACGTAATATTTATTAACGTAGTATGCAAATTTGAGTAGGAGAATGGGGAAAAAAAGGTTGGCGAGGTGGAATTTTAATTTCCTCTTCATAAATTCGCACATAACTATGCTCGTTTGTGTACACTCAAAGCAAATGGGATATTGATCAAATATGACATTTTGTCTTGGATGAACTATATGATAGTGTTTTTTATTTAGAGCTAAGGTTAAATGGATTAGAAAATATATAAATCTAGTGCGATTTTTGCTGAAGCTTGCGATGTGATCTTAGTCGTCGTAACGAAAATAAAATTTGAGTAGAATTGTTTGAAGTTACAGCAAAGGCGATGGATGGCAATGAGCGTGCAGGTAAGAATTTCAATTTAACCAAACGAATAGATTTAGTTCCATAATATTTTTATCAAGAATTTATCGTCGCCTAGGCATCCCAACATATAACCCTCATCTATAAACCATCTATCAACAACACTTTTAAAATTGGTACCCAACACTTGTTTACAATATATATATAATATTCTTGAATATCCATGTCCTTCCATGAAAGTAGCAGCTGACAATCAAGCATGCATCCATACGGAAGATGTTGAACAATATAATATTAAATAGTGTAATATCAGTTATTCCATTTGAATATTTTAGACAATATCATTGTTCATATTGTAGTTTTGTTGCGATCTTTGGCAGTTAGTCACCTTCCGAATATCGGCCCTGAATGAAATATTCTTTAATAATAGGTATTTCCCATGATTTATTATATCCCAGGTATTATGTTTTCAAATATATACCAGATTTTTTCTGCTCGTTATGATCTTACGAACTTATTTATTTGGCGTTGTGTAAGGTGATTCGACCTGAGACAGGGTTAAAACTGAAGCTCATCAATTATGCTTTTTTCAGATAAAGTTGAATATATACTTCAAAATCCTGTATTTAATGTTCCTCCAAATACACCTGACAATGAAAAAAAAACTGGTGAATTTTCGATGTTTATTTTGTATTTTATCATGCAATTGAAGTGTTTTCACAATGTTTGCAGATGTTCACCCCCAAATCCAATTAAAATCAATACATTATTTTAAATTTGAAAAGCGAATTTGAAAATTGGTTGCCCAATTTGTATTAAATATTAGACCATACGGTGCGTTTATGACAATTACAGATCACGCTAATAGGTTTAAAATCGAGAGAAGACAAATTATTCTGATTAAACGCCTCTTGAGTTCTTCTGTCCTTTGTATAGGTTAGTTACATCTGTGTAAAAAAACGCTGTTTATTATAAGCAGCAGTATCAAAAAAGCCATGCTTCACATTAGGACGCTATGTCTGTATCTCTGGAATAATATAAATAAAAGGTTTTCATCTGTGCTAATTTATATTTAAACACTTTGCATGTTGTGTTTATGCTAGTAATCTTTTTTACATTAGAAACATTAAGGAAAAAATTCATTGATGGCGTGAACAAAAGATCCCGTCGTCTAGCAGAATCGACGGTGCTAGAGTTTGAAAACGCCTTCCAAGAGCCAGAGGAAGTAGTTGCGCCAAAATTATCGAAAACAAATTTCTTTCGCTGTGGTAGTGCAAAGGATGAAGTCGAGTATTCAGCTACAAATGACAGAGGTAGACTTCCAGCAAAAGAAAGGAAAAGAGAAGTCGAGGTTCAACTCAAATCTATTCATTCGCATGGAAGATATATTGTTTTCGTCGGCGGAGCAGGAAGTGGAAAAACGACACTTCTTAAAAGCTATGGTCTTTTGGTGTTAGATCATAAAATCGAGTTTATGGAGGGAGTGGAAATAGTTCATCTTATTAACATCAAAGATTGGTCTCGTAAAGATGGGAAGTATACTCCCTTCGAAATACTTTTTTCTATATTTAACGTCGTAGCAGACGAAGATGCTGAAAAATGTGGATTCGAATGGCTTAAGGACACTGAAAATCAGAAAAAAATGCTGTTACTGTTAGACGGTTTAGATACAGCTCCATGGGAACTACGTGACGATATACATCACGATATGATTAACTACAGCGACAAAGCACTTGTACCTGTCATCATCTACAACATTCTTTATGGAAATCTATTTCCCTACTGCAATATACTTTTGACATCCAGAGAATACGCCATAAAAAGATTTCCCGAAGAAATAAGGCCGAGTGCCACAATCGCTCTCAGAGGACTCTCAAGAGCTTCAATCGTGACACTAGTAAAACATTATTGTAAAGACCTCGAAAAAAAAATTTTGGAAGATATGTCGAAAAATTCACACAAGGTCATGCCTCTTTGCTCGATACCGTTATTTCTCAAGTTTGTTCTCATGGTTTATCAGGATGATAAGAAAATGCCCGAATATCTTTCAGGATTACTCCTGATGATACTAGAAAATTTTGTACGATCTCGTCATCAAAAGAGCAAAGAGCACGTTCGAAAAATACTAAATAATCTGATGAAACTTTCTCTTGATGGCATTAAAAAAGGACTAGTTGTTTTCACCAAGTCTGATTTTGTAAATAACAGCATAAATGTCGAGGATATCAGGGGTCTCGTCATCAGTGCCCCAAGTCTGGGCGAAAATGTTTTTTGTGATCAGAATTTGATGGAAGAAGATTATTCATTCTTCTTTGTTCATCAGACCATTCAAGAACTCCTTGCAGCGTGTCAACTGTTTTTTTTCACTGAGCTCAAGGAGTACGAAAAACTGATTGATAACCAGATACATACCTTGAAATATGGTGTTGTTCGACAAATGTTATGTGGATTAATGTTTAACGAAAAGACACCGAAAATTGGCTTTGTCAAAAGTCTCTTAGAAGGTAAATCCCCATGAAAATAATAGGTAGTTCTTTTTAGTAATTTTCATGTTGTTTTACTAGGTGTACAAACTAGCATACATAAAATATGATTCTCAGTCGCGAGAGTGACGTACACAATAAATCTATTTCTCTTATTGTCACTATACTCAAAGTTTATAGACTGTTGAGAATTTTTCTTATTTGTGACATGATATTTCAGTCAAAATCAGTGTAAAAATGATACGGCTATTATTATTTGCATATCATTGGGACACCTTATATGCCGTTCCTAGATTTCTTGGGGTTAAAAAAAACTACTTTTGCCCCTTCGCTACCTCTACAAAAATTTCGAGCATTTATAGTTTAAACATACGGGTTAGCGAGCGATGACCTAGTGAAACTTCTTGCATGATTGATTACTTCTGTGAACGTCGGTCGTAACATTACGTTCGATACACTTGTAGCTTGTCCGTTCCCACAGCACCAATCGCTTCGCAGAAAGGACTCGTCAACGTCATATTAACACGTATTTCTCATACTCTTTAAAAAGGGAATCAAGATGAAATTCAACAAAAAAAAGAACATTTGCTAAAGTCCCTGAGTAAGAAATTGAATCTTGGGAATATCAACCCGATGGAAATGCTCAACCTGTTGAACTCTCTTTGTGAGTGTGGAGCTGACAAAAGAATTGTGCAGTTGGCGAAGACTAATATAAAAAAAATTAACTTGTCTGGAGTTCCTCTTACAGCGAGTGATCTTCATGCATTGGGAAGCGTTGCTTATCATTGTAATCGACTCAGTATATTGGCGCTGAACAATTGTCAGTTGAATACCTATGACCTTAAAGTTTTATCAGAGGAACTTAGAGATTCAGGTGTAGAGGTAGGTACTTGTTTATACTTTTATTTTATATTATATCGAACGAGCCTTAGATTTACCCAATAAGCAATCGAAGAGACATACCCTCATATAACTCTAGAATAACATTGGGTACATTCGAACAACTGTATTTATATTAGAGATGCACCGATACCACAATTCTCTCCGACATTAATATCGATCCGATATTGTCAAAAAGTGAAGATACCGATAAGCTGATATTTCAACTTGACGATATTATTGATAATAATTTTCCGATAATAATGTTCATCAGATCAGGGGCGGAGCGAATAAAATAATTTTTTGCAAACAGTATTCACAGTAAACAATATACAGTATTCTATGTACTTTTTCAGTTTCATTTTATAGCTTAGCTATTTGTTTGTCTGTTATTTTCAAAAATGACCGATGTCACCCATATCCGATACCGGTACATCTGCAAATTTCTAATTCATATCAGCAGTTCGATGAATTTAAACCAGGGATAATCATTAGAACGCTATATCCTGTTACGGAGTCAATGCGAACCATTATATTTGTTCGAGAATATTATTCTAAAACACTTCATTTTATGTTGTTCATCAGTTTGAAATACGAATCGTCCCCAAGGAGTGAATAGGTATGTCCCCAAGTATGAATACGATCATAACGTCGGTGTTGGCGTCGATCTAATCAGTCCATGTCGATCGATAACAGTGATGAAACTGCTGCCGAACGTCAGACATATTAGAGACATCGTTTGACTATAAACACCGTAGCTTGCTATGCATATTATGAAGGACAATTAATTTTACAAGTACATGACTCATTTTAGTTCACTTATTGAAATATTTTGTTTGCTTTTTAGATTACAGTGTTTGATGTTTGCTTCAATCAAGGACTCGTTAAAAACAGCTTGTATTACTTGCACGAACTCTATCTTAAAAGCCAAAGATTGAATCATTGGCAATGTGGTTTCAGAGAAATTGACATTTTGGAGTTTGATAAAAAAAAATCGAAGGTATACATAAGATATCAAAGTGTAGAATACTAGATTCCTTACACTTGCATTGCAAATTTGCAACACCAACTTGCGATTCATCTCAATTACTGAACGCCCTGGCATGAATGGACAAAAAATCCGCCACCGACTGCTAGAAAAGATTGATCATTTTACTCAGCATTCGAACTGAAAGTTTCGAGAAATCTTCATCGCGACCATCACTGATATTTGCATTGGCCTTGTCAATCGTTAACATTAACAAAATTCTATAAAGCATTTTTCTGTGTCAGTATTCCATTAAATCTAAGTTGTTGTGTTGTGACTTCAAAGAAACTTGCAATGTCAATGAAGTCAGGTTCGGAAAGATTCGATTAAAAATTCATGATTTAAGAATCGAATTGAAATATGAATTTGAAGGTAGCAAGCCTAGATCAGGCACAACGTCAGACATTTTACCATTTTGAAAGTTCGGGTTTCAATTTAAATATCCGCTACACGAATGAATTTCTGAAATATCAAAATCTGTTATATATAGTTACAATTACTGAGACTTACCTCTTCATCTCTAGGAAAATTCCGAAGAATCCGAACTTCAAGATGTTACGGCTCAAGTTCTCGACGAGGAACAACAAATCATTACCATGTTTCGTGATCAGAATATACTGGATTTAAGCCATCACAACACAAAAAAATACTTTCAAACGTTGACAGTATTGATCAACAAAGCAAACGAAACGGTACAAAATTTATAATCTAATAATGTTTCTGCATGGACCGTTTAGAATTTATTCATTTTTTATTACACATTTTAGGCGCAATATCAAAATTAAAGATGTACCCATATCATATTTTTCTTCGATACCGATACCAGTGAAAACGCCGGTATCGATACCGATTTTGTAATTAACACGACGGAAAAATTTACTGTGACATTTCTTTTCATATTTACCACATATCATTCAAAATGTAAATACCACAATTTTGGTAGCGAAATTAATTTAGATAGTGTTTCTTAACCTTGGTTCGATCGCACCCTTGGGGTTTGGTGGAGCTGTTCCAGGCGTTCGACGAAGGTCGTCTGTAATATTTGTATATCATGAAGTATTTTTATAAAACTTATTATTTATATAATAATGCTTGACTGCAGATATCTAAACTTCCACAACTCATGAAATAGCTTAACTATATATGTGTTGTTTCATGCGAATAGTAGTGTTAAAAACTCGTATCGTCACAGATATCGCACAGACGCCTAGATTTAACAATCGTATGCTAGCGTTTTAGATGCTTTTTGCTCAAAATAGGTATACATAAATGAATATGAAATCAGGGTTTGTTTTAATTTTGCTGAAAGATAGAATCTCAGCAAGGAATAGTTCATGACAGTGCGTTGCTTAAATTATCATTCCACGTTTTGTACGACTTTAATATGGATTTTATCGTATGTTAATTCCTGTAAAACGATCGGCATATACTTCTATCCGCATTTAGCAGTGAAGTGAAGTCCGATAAATAAGTAAATGAATTGAGCTATCAACATTTTCAAGCCATCATAGACATTTCACCTTTGGGATCTTCAAAGTTGAAATTTTTTGAAAGCTTTTTCAACTCGCACGACTTCTACGGCGCAAGCATGTTACCACCAACGCCACTGTAGCATAACGATTATTATTCCGACAGTTTGTAAATGATAAGCTTAGATTACGCCTCAATGATCGTGGTTGTTCCAAGTTCCAAGACGGCTGAATTCCAATAATTGCATTACCTGAGCCATTGTCTGCACGTGCACAAATAAATATCATGCACGCCCATGTGCACCCTTCTTTGTTTTAGGTGAGGAAATAATTGGTAATATTGTGATTTTATTGCGACAAACATTATTTGGATATGCCACAACATTGGCAACACTGCGATTTGAAACTGAATGAGAAGCGACGGTCCGTATTGTAATACTTATATGAAACGTCTCAGGCCAAATGATTTCAGCTCGAGCGCCGTGTCCGGCCGCGGACGGTGGGTTGCCTAACATTATTGATTTAACAAGTGGCGTATCCAGAGGGTTAGCGGTTCATACCCCTGCGAGAGGTGTGCCTTTCAAATGTAACCCTAAAACTCAACCTATGCTAAATAGTAACGCATCGAATGCATACTAAAACAATTGGAAATGTTTGTATTTATATAGTTTTTCTCAAATTTAATTTTAATTGTTGGTGTCGGCGGAAGATTGCAGAATAACGTAGGTAGTGGTTCCTAACCCTCCTGCCTATTTTAGATCCTTATTCCTCCCCCACTATGCATAAAAACTCTGTTATCGTCATTTGTTTAATCTCTAGAATAGCGTTTCCCAAACTTTTTGGCCACGGAACACTCACGATTTTTATCTCGCCTCGCGGAACACCAAAAATAAAAGGGTAAAAGTGATAAAGAAAATTTTTGTAGTAGAGCAATTTCCAAAGGGGTGGCGAGTTGCCAAATGCGCCGCAAATACTAACAGAACTAAAATATGATCGAATATTTGACATATTGCGTTTATTATGTTGTTTTATTGTTTCTTATTTTAAATGCTGTGTATATGAATCAATAAATTCATTTTACCTTTTTATGCTGACCGTTAGCGACAATGCCACTATCCTCCAAAAGTTAGTCCGTTTTAGGTCGACGGTGACGTGATATTGAACGATCACCAGATCGCCATGGCGACCAATTTAGTCGTAACTTTGATCCTATTTCCACGGAACACTTGGAAGACGCTCACGGAGTTTGGGAAACGCTGCTCTAGAGTCTACTTTAGAGGATTCTTAGCTAGCGCTATACGCTCAATTCGCACTTCGGCTATCGCGCAATTTGCAGTTTGCGCAGGGGTCAGCATCCGTTCAAATGAGATATGAAAACTCAATATATATATCATAACTATCGGTCTATTTTTACAAATACCGATGTCGAGAAATGACCGATCAAAAGAGACAGGTTTCTAAAAGCTGGTGCGAAAATTTTTTGCGCCACCTATTGTACCATTGTGATAGGCAGCAGTAGATCGCTTATTCAGTGCGCCAAATTGTTGTTGAGAAAGTTGTGTACAGTACATCAGATTTGCATGTTACATGCAAATTATGGAAATGGTTCATTCATTTGTATTCCAGTGGGAATCGCTTGAGATGGAAATGGGGCTTGCATAAATTTCTATGGGATGGGGTATAACAGGAACATATGTCCCACGGACAAGCCTGAAATACGCTTTTCAGTTGTCGATTTCTTTTTAATAGCAACAATATATATGTATATGTTTTATATTATATATTTTACATAACTTGGGCGTTGATTCTGAACCGACGACTATTTATAAACTTTACAGGGCAGTTTCAATGTAAGTTTAACAGAATATGAAACAATTTCGGATTTAAAAAAACTTTGCGAGTTATTAAATATATGTCAAAATATACAAGAATTCAAAATATCTGAATGTGAGTTGACTTCAAATCAACTGGAGAAAATTATGCAAGCTATCCCAGAACAGGAGGTTAGTTTTATATTTCTGAAGAAAATATCATGAATATATCTATCAGTGAAAAAGTTTGTATATTAATATTCGCTGTTCAATGAACGAAACGAAATTATTGTTCGAAGTTTAGTAACTTATTATAAAAAATTCAAAAAATACGGTGTTGTATCAACTTGCTTGTATTATTCATTTGAATTAATACAGCGTGTTCGTTAAGTTTTAACAAATTGAATTTTTAACAGATAACAATGGTAAACGTGTTTCTAGCGCCAGATATTGAGCCTAAAGGTTGGAACGTAATCGGTGAAATAACTAAAAAATTTAAAGCAAGTGATCTTTTTGTTACATCATGCTCATTGACGGAAGATAAATTGAAAGAACTTAAACGATCTCTCAAAGGCTCAATTGTAAGTTAGTCTATAAGATAATATTCCATTTGGGGTTAATATGAGTTTCAGTTTTAACTTCCACAGCTCAATTCCATATATGGTATGAGGGGCTTTGGGGTGGCTCATTGCATTGCCTGGGTGAATTACTATTTCAAGATGAATATAGTTAGATTTCTCCACTAACAACTGAAATTCTGTGATTTACTTTTCGATAAAATTGTTTTGAGAATTCGTTCTTGTGTTTATATTATCGTATCGTGCTTTTCTATACACAGATTTCGAGATTTGATATAAGTCGAAACGATAACATGAACAAACATTGCCTGAAGCAAGTTGGCGAGATTATTGAAAATTGTGAAACTGGGGAGTTAATCATGGAATACTGCAACTTGACCAGTGATCATATACAAAGTTTGAAAGGCTCTTTAAGAAGCGGAAACGTACATTTTATATATTTTCTTATTTGTTTTAATATAACTGATAAAGAAATTTTCCTAAAACAAGGTCACGTCCATTCACTCAGAAGTAAATGACGCTCATCTGTGGGCGGAAATACTGGCGACTACTGAAATGGATAGAGCTATTGAAACTATATATATATCTATGGTAGAGAACTTTACGCCTAAGGAAAAGCCGATTCATACGAGATTGGAGTGAGTAAAATTGTTATATACATAGAAACAACTATGAGTTGGTGAGCTACGCATTCACCTGTAATTCATGTGAAAAACTCATAACATAGAATGTTTTTGGTCTAAAGCACTGGTGGCCAAAGTTTTTGCGGGCGAGGGCCAAATCACACTTTTCGTGAATTTCGCGGCTGTACCTGTTCGACACTCTTTAACGAGCCCAATTTTGTATACCAATTTTTATTCATGTCAAACGACCCCCAAAATTTACCCAATATGCAATAATTATATACCATTGGAAAGGTCTTTTAGAGTACTATACGCTAGATGTCACTGGAGGACCGTAAACTAAAACACCTCTTTCAAGAGGTCTCTCGTAACGTCAAAAAATAACAAAAATATTTACACTCTCTCATTCTATCATCTGTTGGACGTGTATAGCTATTGAAAAGCGCAAATGTGACTATACAGTTGACTGCACATTGGTTTTCTCTTTCATATGATACTAAACGCTTTTCGTTAGCTCGTGTCGTTGAAGCGTTTTGGAAATTTTCCGTTTGAGAAGTCACCACATCGAATCAGGCCAGGCTAAGCTTGATAGATCGATCGGTTGTTTGTTTGTGCTTTATCGCGTTGAAAGCTTTTGTGAGTCATAATAAAACATTTATTATGAATCATAAAAGCTTATAATCGTGAGACAAGGAGAATTTGCGAGATAAAACGCCTATGTGAACTAACTTTTTTTCGGTGAGGCAGCTGCGATCAAACGACTCGATATTTTTATAACTTCCTGACGTTGTGAGATGTCCACTCTCCTATGTTATGTAGCATATAAAAGGACCTTCAAAATAAGACCTTATCATACTAGCTTTTGTTATTGGTTAGCGCGCAACGCCAAGGTTTATTGAATTATTTTCTTGCTGTGCGACGTTTTTCTATCGCAGCGGGAAGTACACTCGTGAAATGTAAGCGATATTTTATTACTTCCAAATGTCATATAACGTTCATTCTTATATTGCTGGGTAGGAAATGAGCTATTCTTCCAAACAAGACCATAACAAACATTCCAGACCTCATGGTTTACACACAGCGTCTGAAATTGCGCTAATGCACCGATTCGCACAGAACAGGTTTTTAGGCTCTGTATTGTTCATCGATAAATTCCAAAACAGCAATCCATATTTAGAGTTAAGTTTTTTTGGAGAAAGTCGTAAATTAAGGAAGATTTAACCCCATCTTTGATAAACGAAATAATGTCCAATGACATCATTCGCAGGAAGAACACGTACGGCTAGGCATTCCCGGTAAATATTACAAGGATGGTAGTGTATCGATTTGATCGAATATTATAAGTTATATAAAAATTCAGTAAAAATATAACAATTTGAAAGAGAGAATGTAAATACGGTAATATCAGGGATGACAGATATGTAAGAAATCAGTTGGAAATCAAATGCTCGTGGCGATAGGCGCAGGGATGTTCTGCAATTACATTTTGATCAAAAACAATTTCCGAAACATCTGAGTTGGAAAATTTAATCAGTAGTGTTGATCTGTGTAGTACCAGCATGTGGACAGGATAATTGCCCACTTCTTTAGTATACTGTAGACCACATACTGCTGAAACAGCAAAGATGCTTGTTGACTTTTCTCACAACCAGAACCATGATGGATTTGAATTCGGCGGGTTGTATTCTTATTTCCAGTTGTAAGTTTCCAGTTGTAAGTTTCCAGTTGCAGAAAATCACCTGATTTTACCTCCGATTAGAAAATTAATGCAGTGGTTTCCAACCTTTTCTATATCGCGGCACATTATTGAGCACTTTAAATATTCGCGGCTCACCCATCACAAAACATTTCTACTCATAAAGCCAGTTTGCTATAAAATAATAATAAACAAAGAAGATTAGATAAAGGAAATTTTATTCAGGTAAATGTAAATACCCTGTATTTAGTAACAGGTATAGATTAATAATAGTGAATGTCAGTCGGACTATTATGCCTTGTGCTTCTTTACTACTGCTGCGATTTGTGGACGAATGTGAGGGAGACTTCACTCTTAACGCGGGAGCTTCGGTTTTGCTCGCCTAGCCGAGTTCCGCGTTACGCCCTCTTTATTATAACAGGTATTCTCACATTTGCACAATATAATTCTTTTTGTTACAATTTGATATGTTTCTGCCATTGCCAAAAACATTCAACAGTGTAATTGTCGGCACTTGCGAGAGAAATGAAAATGGCAAACAAACTGTATTTCATTACAACAAATAATTATTATCGATAAACACACTAAATTGGTTTAAAGTTGTTATAAACCGCTGGGTGTATCTTTTCACGTTATGAATTTCGTACAAGGCCCGAGAATATATTGATGGCAATGATCATAGCATTTACTATGTCGAAACGTTTATTTGACTTTTCAGACCACAGAAACTATTCGAAAACGAAAACCGTTTTTGTGTTCGAGATATAAAATATTCGCCAATTCTACCACGCTTTCGTGAAGTAGTGCAATTCACTAAATCTAATTAACAATATTACCATTTCTGACCCCGGAATACGGATATCTATGAAGGCGATAGTTGACCTTCTTATAATTTTACTTTTCTATTGTGTCTGTTTATTTTCGTATTAAATAATGGATAAAAACCCGGCAAAGTTATTTTGTTATTTTGAGTTTAAATTATGATTCAATAAAGCGACAATAATGGCAATTCTACTAGTCAAATAATAATTCCTTGGTAAAATTTGGGAAAAATTTCGCACTATAATTTGTTACCTTGGTTGACATTTTCAATTTGCAAAACGGGGTTGGTGTGATTAATGCAAAACTTATTATTGAAACAATACCCAAATACAACTCAAATTTGTCATTTTGGTTCGTTAGCATGAGTCGTGGGGTAATTCTCGCGGAATTCAAGAAATTGGAATAACTTGGAAATAAATTCAAATATGAAATCTCTTTGCGGCACACCAAAATCAATTTGCGGCACAATGATATACCGCGGCACTGAGGTTGGGAACCACTGAATTGATGCTTCAATTTATCGCGCCCATGAGCAGTCTGTCCTTCTTGACGACAGGAGATTAGAAAACTACGACTGTTGCACTGCTATTATTTTTTGATACAAAGTTGTTCCCTATTTGGGTTATGTAATATCCCCGAGAAACCTACACTTTAACGCAACTTTATTCTTCTCGAAAAATTCATTATGTTATTCAATGTGTTTGTCCCTATATTCTCGTTCAATCCAACATTTCAATCAATCCATTTCTCAACGTATTTCAGAAAGCACCAAAATTAGGTAAAATCGACATAAGTGGAAATCATTCATTGTGCGAAGATGGTTTTAGGACACTGGGACAAATCACTGGTATGTGTAAAACCGAAAAACTTGATGTCAGTGAATGTGATCCATCACCAGAAGAAATTGAAAGTTTTAGTGAAGCACTGCATTCCCCTCAGGTGTGAATAAATTATATAACCATAGCTGATGAGGCTCTGCGAGAATCATTTTTAAAGCATGAACCAATCTCACATTTTACATCCTTAGACTCAAGATCGAATATATCGATCATAATAACTTTACCACTAATAATCCGATTGTGACATATTGCAGTCGGCAAAATGAGCAGTCTGTATGTGCAAAGTACAACGCAATAAAATATAATGTGATGATAAACAGCGAATTGGTGATAACGTTATGAGTTGCCAAACATGACAATACGTAAATTGCCATTAGAGTTTTATGTATTATTTGCGTTCAAAGACCCCGTAACATCTTGCGACAGTTTACTACAATTAAGGACACATTTTTTCGGATGATTTTTGATAGGTTGATTGCTGATATCTCTACAAAGCTAACGAAATAAAATTGAGTTTTACTAAACCGCTATAACGTATATAATTCAAAATGTTATGTCAATTTTTAGGTGTTCTACTTTCTAGAATAGCCTTCCACCTTTTTCTCTGACAGATAAATCAGAATGGGCTGAATTTCTCAACTTTGTTTTATTTATTTTATTTTCACACTACTTTTCTTTTATCTCAACATAAATTGCCCTGTGTTTATATATAGACTAATGGTCCGGATTTTTTATTGCCAACAACAAGACAAGTATATCCAACGACGATTGTTTGAAATAATATATTCCATATTTTGATGTTATCCCTTTCTGCTTTAGATTACAACACTTAACGTGAGTAGTAATCCAGATATCGGGGCTGGACTTTATGGAGTAGGGAAAATCTTGGAAAAATGTCCACTAAAAACCTTGCTTGTTCGACAATGCAAATTAGAACATACAACTCTTGGAGAACTTGCAAGAGGCATGGGAAACTCAAAGGTAAATTTGTATAGAAAATCACCGTGTTTTTTAAGCCAAGGTAAGTATGGAAAAATTGCGCAAACAATTTGTCCACTATTTATGATTTTATGATTTTTTCTATTCATGATCGACTAATTTGAAATGAGTAAATTTATGTGGAAAATGTGTTTAAACGAGTACAAATGAGTATTTTTTTTCAGATACAACATCTTGATCTTGGTCTTTACTTTATGAAACCAAAAGAAACAACAGAAGACGACATAAACATGTTGCTCAATTTGTTACCAAATATAACAAGAGAACTGACATTAAACGGATGGTGTTTTGGAGACAGAGAAGAGGAATATAGGGAACGGTTGCAAAATAAATTGAACGAACTTCCATTCGAAGTAAATACAATAAATATCAGTAGAATTGCTACCACAACTACCTTCATTCTTGACAAATTTGTTCAATCTTCTATTCACCGAAGTTGATACATGAAGCAAAATTCTTCTTTGATGTTTAGGAATGATGGAGATAAAAAAAAATATAAATAGTCTTTATTCTACGATTCAATCGGGTTTATCAACTGTAAGTGTAGCATGTCACCACCAAATTTGCGATTTGCATTTTGATATAAAAACGAATGGTAAGATTAATCTAATATTCGACAACCGTACGATATACAGCTAAACCTTAGTTTCAAAATGATATAACTACTCCTTCGTAAAATGCTGTTATAGAATTTCTTGTTTCAGAAACCAGGAATCAAAATTATATTAAACCGAGTTCAGACCGAGGAGGACCGAGTACAGACCGAGAAGGACCGAAGACAGACCAAGAAGAACCTAGATATAATACATCAAAAGAATGAGTGATGATGATATCCATAATTTTTTCAATTAGAACTGCAACTAAAAACATTCTCAAATGATTTGGCATATCAATTTTTAGCTGGCAAATTTTGAACTTTCATTTTATTTAATGTTTCAATCAATCAACCAAGGGGTGCACAACATTCGGCCTTTGAAGATAAAATTCGCGGTAGTGATAGTCCAGCTGCAAAGTAGGCTCATTGCCATAAGAACAAGGCAAGAATTCCCAAAACACCATTAGTTGTTACCTAGAATTTCGTTATAGATATATGTAGTGTCGTTGTCGTACCTGGCTATTTTCATAACTCTTTGTGGCATCACCATCTTGTTCATATTGTCATCCAATTCATTTCAAGGCCCAAAGATATAATTGGCAATATAATATGAAAGGCATAATCGACTAATTTTCAAAGAACAATTTATACTCCGATATGGTCTCATCTAAACTAACAGGCAAACAAGGCCATATATTGCAACGAAGCGATAACCTTACGAACTACCAAGTGATTATGTGTAATTGAATTAGTCAGTCGCACTGTCCGATCTCCGATCTAATGCACCGAGATATATGCTGGAAAGTTATTAATGTGGACAACATTTTACAAGTATAGAATGAAAGTTGAGATTGTGATTGAAAACTTCTATAAATTCCCCAATCTTTGAAAAAAAATCAAACATGAACTTTTCCATGTGAACTGATGTAGTTACTGTGGAATAAAGTACCTTCAACTACTGACTGGTAACAGTGAACGATATTTTCCTGAAACAAGGCCAGAATCTATTTCCTATATAATTTTCATGCATTTTTTTATGCCAAAGAAGTTGATGACTTATTTGTGTCTCTGCTCAATAGTTATTTGCCTTGATATTACTGTTTTTTTCTTCATAGTGTTGGACCTTATATTATGAGTCATAGCGTATTTCCTTATCTGTAACTTGTAATTTTTTAATACGATTGTGTAAATTTACAATATATGTACATTTGACAACATAGATATTGTGTGTTTATTGGCTTCAGAAAGGAAAAAGAGTAATTAATATAAGAACGTTGGCAAACTGTCTAATTTTGACAAATCTTAGTTATTCAAATTTCTGTTATGGCATAAAAGTTTCAAACGAGATTATGAGATTTCGGAGTTTGCACTTGGTTGATTTTTATAACCAGACTCACCTTCAAATCGAATACGTGAGTTAGCGTCGAGACATTTGTAATAAAGTTGTATTGGCATTTATAATTATTGAGAGGGGGATATGGGAAAGAGTGTTACTTCTGGAAAGCGTCAGATCACACGGAAAGTGTCGTCAGCTTCAGGAAGTTGTCGGACCATGCTGCTGCCTTGCTGTATTAGCATTGAGCGTCTCAGTGAATGTCTAGAACAGGGCTACTCAACTGGCAGACAGGGGTCCGAATCCGGACCTTCCCAGTATTTGATTCAGACCGCACCTAATTTTTTTTTTGTATCATTAGCCACACTTTTGAAGTTTCCTTTTATAAAATGACTTTTATAGTTTTGAATATATATGAAAAGAACTATAACACCATAATAAACAATCTTGATTAGTTAATAATCATTAGCCGGTCGAGGAAAGGGGGTTTTAAGGATGCCGAAATATAATTTCTGGAAAGACGGGACCCAAATAATCTCGAAGTTTTGTATGCGGATCTTCGGTAAAAATAGTTGAGTAACCCTGGTCTAGAAAGTCCAGAGGTTCTGATGTATTACATGTCGCTTTCTTCCTTTCACCCAACGCTTTTTCGAAAACGCCCGGCGCTTCCTCATGTAGGCCTTGTATTTATATCCATCTCTTTACTGATCATGATATTCACACCGCTATAGACTCCTTGAAGACATGCACCTTAGAGAAATATAAACTCTTACTAGAATAGTGAGAAAGACAACAATCGGTTATAGTTATCATACGTGGTGCAGCATTCGTGTTTTACAGTTTTATTTTGGAAGAGAAATGCAACAACCCCTTTTTAAAGCCTACGCACATTCCCGATAATATTTCAGCAAACAGTCTGAGGTGTTAAGAGTTCGTTGCCCATGATAATACATCATTGATAGTGTTGGTATAAATTACGGCGATAGAGTCGGTTTTTTAGCTAATCATTTTTTAGCGTAAATTATGAAAATACTGGTGATGTATGGCCATTCTGCCGTTTAGCCAAATTCAATTCTTCCAAAGTCAAGAGTGTATTCAAAACTAACTCAAACCTTTTTATTAATATTTTCTCAAAGTAAGGTCATGCGAACTCACTCGAAACAAATGCCGATCTTGAATTGGGAAATGCAATCTCTAAACAAATTTTTGCATTCATCTCATTTGCAAGAATGTAGACGTAAAAAATTAGTTTAGGTAATAAATAATTTTGGAATTCTCAATCTTAAGCCCCAACAAAATCAGGAATCGATAAGCAGGTTAACCCGATCTGCTTTGTCTGATTTTGTTTTTGGGACAACAATCCAACTTGTTCTAACCTAAGCCAGAATCTATAGGGAGATAGATAAGAAAATTAGAAGCAGGGCAATAACAGAATAGTGCCCAATGGTGGCGCAAGCACTTCTTAACATTTATATAATTCGATAAGTGTTTAATGTAATGATTGTATTTCAATCTCTCTGATTAAACATTAATATTTTTGTCAATAGTTCCCGCTAAACTTTACTTTTACGCTGGAAATCAAATGTTCAATATTTACTCTAGTCCGTGTATAAGTCGACTCAATTTTAGATATTTGTAAATTTCAAAATCTGCACAACAGAAATCGACTGCAATCTAGTATTCGCCGTTTTTAACAGTAAAATAATAACAACTGTTCGTGATTTCGCAGTGCCGTTGTGTAATAGAATGCGATGGTGCGTTCATGACTTCGTTTGAAGTAATTTGCTAGTCGATATTGAGCACTGCGACTGAAATGGTTACGGATCGTCTGGAATAGCGAGTTAGGGCCTTATTATTGACTGCATTACATCTAGTTGTCAAAATGTCCATTTTTTTGTGCCTGGGTGCCTAATAAACTGACTCACATTGAGGATTGGTACCGTATCTGGTATTGCACGACGATCCCAACCAGCAGAACTAACATTTTATGGTTGAGCATTAGTTAACAGATGACTGATTATATCCCAGCAGTTAGAAGCAGACGTGGTAATAGGTTACATGGGTCGGATTTCCAAGGGTACATGTCGAATAGTTCTTGTGCCTTGATACTAAATGATTTTTTAATTAGTTAAAGAGCAACGATGACTTGAAAATCATACAAATTACAATACAAATTTAACACCCAGCCTCGCTAAATATTTTGTTATTTTGAAATAGTCCTCGTTGGTGATTTTCGTGGTACAGTATATTATTGACAGGCTCTTCCGCATTTCAATGCTGTGCAAATAGCATATCGAATCAAGTGGTTGCGATGTATGCATTATATCGAATATGGTTCCTCATATGACGAGTCATTGCGCAAGCAGAAAGTGACTAATAATCTTTCTACGCTGTAGTTGAGGCTCGCCCTATAGATGAATATGTGTACGTTTTGGAAGGATATATTTGAATCATTGAATTATTTTGAGAACGCAGTAAGCGCCGACGCAGACAGTCGCATTTGGCAACTAGACATGGAAAGAAATAGGGATTTTTGTTTTCAAATATCTTTATAACGACCAAAACGCTTTGACACTGTAAAATGATAACTGCTGCGAGGAATTAATTCTATCACTTCTTTGATCTTTAAAACACCTATACTTCTTAGGGGTATAATATATTCATTTTTGAATGGTCCACCCTCAACAAAAATCTCACGCGATGTAATGACGCACAGTTATTCTAATATTTTAAGTAATTAAGTGTTCACAATTTATTGAACAGAACGCTCAACTCAAAAAGTATGCAACAATTTTCAGTGATTATATTTATTGTATGAATCAACCGGTAAGCCGGATAATAAAGCATGGAGCAATTTAACAATTTTAAAGTCAATATTATGAAAGTGTTGAATTTCTATATAGATTGCTAAAAAGATTTCCGGATAGAAAATACACAGCACGTATCGTTCGCTCACTGTATGGCCAACAGTATTATTTTGTCCAGCCCGTGCTGAATTTTGTAATTGTAAAAAAAGATCGATAGATTCGTAATAATTTATGTCATGTGTTAATAATGTATGCTTGTAAACAAAATTGGGCTACATCTATTCTCAATTTTTGCCATTTTGTTGCAGTGTATATACAAATTGAAAATGCGTTATCGCGCCAGATGGATTTGCTCCTTATTTTTCGTGTATACCATGTTGGTCCTTAACGCGCGATCGCAGAACACGGGGACATTTTGGCACATCAGTGACCATCATTTGGATCCGTATTATACAGAAAATGGACAAACTCCAATGGAAGTGTGTCCTTCATCGTATGGACGTCAGACCGACGCCGGTCCCCTAGGTGACTATGTGTAAGTAAAGATTTAAAATTATAAACAAAGGTATACAAATCATATCCTAATTGTTTAAATAAAGACGATGCCATGAGGTCCCATTTTTTGCTTTACGATATTGCTTAAAGTATTTCAACTTACAAATTGTGCGGCAATTCTGTCAGTAAATGCTGATCAAAGTATTTCAGATCGTACCTTGATCAAGGGAAAATCCACAAATATAAATTAATTTCATCATAATTCCTTCCCAGACAAAACTGTTTTCTTATGCGATCCGCACATGATCAGACATTACAGTTACTCACCGCAATTCTTCGAAGCATGCCTATATCTTTAAAAATCTACATAAGATTTGAAATGTGCTAACAGTTAACCGGTATCAACCGGTTTAGCTAACATCCGGGATGTTATGCTAAATTGCATTTAACCGAATCTTTCAATCTGATCAACCGACCGAAAGCAAAAGGTATAAATACTAAACTGCGTAGGTAAAATATTGCTAATGTCGCATCTTTATTATTATTGACTCATTGTAGATGTGATTCACCATGGAAACTGATCAATTCTTCGGCTTACGCAATGAAAAAGATTGAACCAAATCCAGACTTCATAATATGGACGGGGTAAGAAGTTGAAATCTTCATATTCAATATAGATTAATTGAAATCATCAATCCTGTTAAATCACATGAAAATGACAGCTTTTTTCAGTCCCGGTCTTTATGACAATTTTAAGAATATGTAGAGTGTGGTAGGTAGAAGAAGTTGCAAACGATCGACGTTCAATATTGAACAAAATGCAACCACTTACTGTACATATTGATATACTCAATTAAGGAATGCACACCATTTTATTTGAAAAATCCCTATAATAGTTCGCAATCGTTTGCGCAACCATTTATTCACAAATCTGTCTGTGCACTAATTTGTCACTCAAATACTACATAACTTGAAGACTCCACCTGCAAGTCAGGGCGTCAGCACAAAAGAATCCCTATGAAAAACTGTTTTTAGATAAATTCATGACATATTCAAATTCTACTAATTATTGCAACAATTTATTACATTTTATTTATTAAAAAATTCATGCGAAAAACCAAGAATCCTTGATGTGTCATGTCAGATTTAAATTATTTCACAGAGATGATTCTTTGCATACCGCAGACCAAGATAAATATCTAGGAGTTGACAAAGTTATTGAGATTGTCGGTAATATCACGGCATTGCTGCGAGAAGTTTTTCCAGATACTAAATTTTATCCTGCTCTTGGAAACCATGATTACCATCCAAAAAGTCAAATTCCGCCTGGGGGAAGTGCTATGTTGACTGCTTTCGCAAATATATGGCAAGACTGGCTTACAGCAGACGCCTACGAATCCTTTAAACGCGGTAAGTTAAATGAGGCTTCATTTCCAGGGTATATTCATACCGTATAGTATGCTCAAATTGATTTAATTATAGAAAAACAGTTATTATAGCTAATTATCATAAAGAATGGTACTAGCATTTTGGATAAATCTTATTATTTATTCAGTACAGGAAATGGGAATTATAAAACATTCTGTGAATAGAGTTCATTATATTTCCCAGGTCATTAAAACATTTCGTTTCGCAAATCTTTCCTCATTTCTTTATTTAAATGTAGGTGGCAAAAACTTTATTATGACTTTGGATATTACATGTTTTTGAATAGCTGAGAATATATACATATGTATCTGTTGCAGAGGGCTATTACAAAGAAAACTTGGACCCAAATGGGAAGCACGTTTTAATAGCGTTGAATAGCAATTTCTGGTACGATAGTAACAAAGTGGTGGATGGAACGGGTGACCCAGGCGGTGAATTTGCTTGGTTGGAGGAATCTTTGAAGAGTGCGAGCCAAAACTCGCAGAAGGTGATTTTAGACCAGGGGTCCTCAACTACTTTTTGGCGTGACCCAAAAAATTTTTTCCTAATTTCTCGCGACCCAAGAATTTGGTAAGCAGGTAAATAGTTGTCGATTTTGAAATAATTATTGACACTATCAAGTTTCCTGCAGCAAGTTATATGAAACTTAGCACATAAAATCTCATTATCTGTCTTATCAAGCAATTCCACACAACTACTGCCTACCTCGCATTGCTATACAAAAGAATACAATTGACTACGTAGTCGGATAACAATGCAAATAACGACGTGATGAATGTTTCCCCGAATTTCGATATGGTAACCCGAGATTTTAGTGGTCAAATTTGGGCCAGGGAGTAATGTTAAAAAGTGCGTAAATGTCAGAGATTTCCGAATACAGGGAATTCCTGCTACAAATCTTCGAGTTTTCAGATATTGCGCATCCACGAAATCCTATTTTTTCAGAGATATGTCACGCATGCAAGCTTTTTTGTGCAACACGGATTGCGTTGCATTCAGATAATTGTGATGTCACATATGACCTGAATTACCAGCATTTGTAATCGGTATTTCGGTAGCACTACCTGTAACTTACTTTATTCCGTGCTGGGGTTTAGTTACTAGTGCTTAAGATTATAGGCAACAATTTTGCCTCTTTTGTTTTGTTCGTTATTGATTATATATATCCTCACGAAAAAGCGACGACAGCTTGTGCCTTTGCCTTGGATACATCGTGAATTTATACCATAATATAAGTGTTTTGGCAGCAAAATTGGTCAACGTGGCTCATTAAAATTTTGTCATGGATTTTGTTTCTTCGGATATAGTGACCCTAAAATAGCACGCAAAAACGATGTAATATTCACAACCATGAAAATCTGTCTGAGTGACACAAAAGTGTCGGAGTGGCTGCTAAATCGTTTATTGTTACGCCAATTTTTGACTTATGCTGATTGGCCAATGTTACGGCAGTAACTGATAAAGCAAATTTAAATTGGTTTGCGACCCAGTCTGGAGGGTTTCGTGACCCGTATTTGGGTCGCGACCCCGTATTTGCGGCTTCCGGTTTTAGACTATCGTGTGGTGGTCAATGGAATATAATTTAGTCGATTAATTTTGTTTTTTCCAGATTACCTTTTTCGCATCATCAATAGGTATTTAATTCAGACCCTTCGACATTTTAGCTACGTTTCTTGAGTAAACTATTACTCGGATATACAGTATGAATATATAACTAAGAAACGGTTGTAAAATCGGTGGAGAAAAGTATTTTGATATTCAAAAAGTTGAATGTATTAAAAACGATAGTTCAAAGTTGAGTAGAGAGACTTTAATACCGGCGATAATATTGAATTCAAGTCCCCTTCAAATAAGATAATTCTAATAAGCAATTGCTCATCCCATGACAAACAAATATGTTCTGCATTTCTTTATCAGAACTAGATTCATAGTTCTAGGTGCCCCATGCTTTTGCTGACTGAGCATATCTCGAGAAACGTTGAATTTATTAGTCAAACCGAAACAAGGTAAATTTCGAACTGTAGACAATTACTGCCTCATTACATCTATCAATTACATCTATCTTGGAATTTGCCTAATTTAAACAAACCCTAGTTTCCATATGTCTATAAAAATTTATAGTTCAAGAATTTTTGCATTGAATAGCATTTCTTTTACTTGAATCACGCAAAGTCACTATTTCAAATACTGATGGTTTCGCAATTATTGTCAATTTTAGGTATTCATCATTGGGCACGTTCCGCCAGGATATTTCGAACTTGCCGCAAACTCTCCCAAGCGATGGTTTTATCCGGAATATAACAAACGTTTTATCAGTATTATACAAACATATGCTGATGTGATTTCAGGACAGTTCTTCGGACATCACCACAGTGATACTTTCAAGATCTTCAAGGATGGCAGTGGCAATACGGTTGGAAATATTAGCGAAGACTAATTTTTTGTTCAATACCTCAGTCAACAAGCCTTATTAGATAAAGCTGATGAGGGTCAGATAATATCAGATATTTGTCGATATCAAACCATTAATATTCGTAAATATGCTCGCTCTTTTGGCTCGATTTAATTCATTATCTACGCCTCACAAAAAATTAGAAGTAGGTGACTTAAATTAAAAGTATGTATACTATTTTGCAGATAGCTTCGATGTTGTTAACTCCCGCTGTGACTCCATGGCGGACGACTTTACCGGGAGTAAATAAGGGATCAAACAATCCGGCTATTCGCCTTTTCGAGTACAACAAAGACACACTGTTTTTAAAGGTACTTTTCCTTTCTGTTCTGTTTCATTCTTGTTTAAAAAACTTTTACATATCTAACCGTATATTCCATACAACTTTTGAAGCCCGAAATGCGAAGTGCAAATTTGAACCTGTTATTATAAAATAGCATGGGGGTTGGATGGATCGAGGTGAAACAGTTAGTTATAAATTTTTTACAGACCTTCGGAAAATTATTTAGGATACTATATGGTATACAGGAATGTCTTCATTGAGAAAAAATACAATAAAGCACAAATTTTCCAAAAAAATTTCATTTAAATATACCGTTTTGTGGTCATTTTATTCTTATAGATTTTTGAAGGAATTTAGTGCCGCATAATTATACTTTCGTATTTTTATAGGATTTCCAACAATATTATCTTAATCTCGAAGAAGCAAACACCGAAACCTCCGCAGATGAAGACTCTTGGAAGTTGGAGTATAGAGCTACAGAGAGCTATAATATTCCTGATGTATCTACTACTTCGTGGGGAACACTGGCGAAGAAAATGAGAGATAAATGTGAAGCAGATTCTAGCGATTGCCCAAAAGAATTTACGTTATACCAGCTACACAATTCTGCTTCCTATAATACGGATCCATGTAACGAGACATGTCAACGTTTCCAGTTATGTGCTATCACGGAGCAAGATATAGAGCAGTATGAATTATGTCAAGAAAAGTGGGGATCTGCTGGATTCAATCCCGTCGTTTCCGTTTACGCCTTGGCAATTGGAATTCTCTTTTACTTTTTAATTGTATGATTGTTTGTTTCAAGTTTGACAGTATAAAAAATTAAATCACGTGGAAGAAGCTATGGTTTTTAATCAGTATTGTGATCATATTTGAACTTAATTTAGCTTAATGATTTGAACTTAATGAAGCTAAATGAAATTTGCAATGAATGTCTTTCAGCAAATTTCGATAGACTTTTAATAGACATTTAGACTGTAGGTAAGCTTTTATTTATTACAATTTTTCAAGTATGTCGAAACGGAAGTCTAAATAAAATTTGCCGTCCATTTTTTTTCTTTCTGTCTACTACGTATCTATTTGATATTGTATGCTGCACAATGTAGTGCTAATAAGCAATCTCAATAATCATCTTTGTATTGATTTTTTCAGCATGTTTTCCGTATGATTTTCATTAAAATTTTGGGCCACATACAATGGTTCTCATTGGAACTGTTAGCCCTCGCTTTGCTGATTTTTATCCGCTTGCTCAAGGGATTTGTATAATCTTGTACCATTATACTATATTCTTGTGTTCTTCATATATGGCGTTACAATTTATCCGAATCCTATATGAATAATAAAATCAATTGACAACCTATATTTGCTTTGGATGACGAAACTAACTGGAAATAGAAAGTGATAGAATCAAATGAGTGCACTGTGCTATGTAAGTACTCTTTGTAGATGACGGATTTCTAAAAGGTCGAGTCGATATTGCTACATTCAATTTTGAATTGTGATGTGGTGACTATAATCGCAAACTTATGAATTTAACGATTTTGATCCACTACTTTACAACTGCTTGGCCATAACAAGATTTAAAAAATTCATTACATATAAATCGAACTGTTTCTTTATAACAGAAATAGTATCATAAATACATATTACAAAAGACTAATCCAGGTTCACAAAGTTTAAATTTACGTAATAAATTTTTTTTGTAATTTATTCCCAGCACGCCACCACGTGGTACTATTTGAAATCAGGCTCGTCGAGTTATTTGATAAACCTAATGCTCAACTGGAACTTTTGGATCTTTTGTACAGATGTATATAGATGTAATAGCCACTTTAAAAATACTTCCATTCTTGACTGTTAAAAATTGAAAAGTGATTATCCATGTTGTTGAAAGACAATTTTCATCTCAGCTATACAACAAGAATGACAACCACAAAAATTTCCGAATTTCAACAATATAGACCACTTGGTGTTCGAAGATATTATTCATAATAGAGTTGGAAGATTTTCAATGCAGGTACCGGTAACAATTCAAATGATGAAAATTTCACATATATTCACTTAATATGTTACAGCATGAATACAGCCTTGTCAAAGTGATGGTGCAGGCGATGAAAATGAGAACCTGTGGGGTAGAGTAAATGTTGACATTGCTTCAAAAATTAATGATAAAACAAAGTAAATATTTTTCTGCCAACGAATTCTTAGAACTCATAATACTTTAAAGGTCGTTGACGTTTGTTCAATGGTTTTGCCTTTCTAAGAGATTACCAATGTATGTGTAGTTAGATCATTTACGGAACTCGGCCTGGTTATCAAATGCCAATGCATAGTACAATCAAATAACTAAGCAGAATATCAGCAAGCAGCGTTGGCTTGCTCTAAGTTAAATTTTTGAAGATGAAAATATTTATGTTAAAATATAATATGAAATATTTAATACAGTACACATTGGATATGTCGAGTGGGTACTCCCGTATTACGTGTGCCAGGTTCGGGTCATGCCATCATTTAGTCCGATTCTGCTTATTTTAGCTTTATTACGAGTTCGGGGACTGTCTGTGTTAGCCAAGCGAATATGCCCCCTGACTTTTAACTTTCTGACGTTGTGAGATGGCCACTCTCCTATGTTATGTAGCATATAAAATGACCTTCAAAATAAGTCCTTATCATACTAGATTTTGTTATTGGTTAGCGCGCAACGCAAAGTATTATTGAATTATTTTCTTGTCGTGCGACGTTTTTCTATCGCAGCGGGTTTTTCAAGAACACGCGTGAAATGTAAGCGATATTTTATCACTTCCAAATGTCATATAACGTTCATTCTTATATTGCTGGGTAGGAAATGAGCTATTCTTCCAAAACAAGACCTCATGGTTTACACATTTATCCTACGCCTCTCATACAACCTGTCAGGTTGTGCGTCATCTTGATGCACATAAAAACGTTATTTTTTGACTTTCAATCGCCGTAACGAGCTTGTTCTGGTATTGTCAAGTAGGTAATGGAAAAATCTTCAAAACAAAACTCTAACCGACATTCTAAACCTAGGTCACTAGATTTTATATTCAAAAGGGGCACAAATGTTCCATTCAGCTTAGATCAGGTAGGGTTCAGTTCCTTCATACAACTTGATGCATAACAGGCGAACAAAATTAGTTATCTCCATATTGGTACACACACTTCTGAAGCGTCGTCGAATGTATATTGTAAATCATATTTTTCTATGGTTTGAGCATAGACTACTGATCTACAGCGTATACACACAAATTCCCCTTTTTATGTATCAGGATATTGTTACGTTCAGGTCAAACAAGTATTTTCCGTGGGTTGCTTGGCTTTGTGGCGATAAAACTTTACAATCATAGAAGGTATTGTTAGTCACTACATGGTAGGTTGCACAAATACCAAGCGGACTGAATAAAATTGATTACGTTAGCAACACGATATACATATAGCAACGACTGACATACAGAGGCTTCGTGCGGTGTATTTATCGATGTTTTGCTTGCCTGTCTCATTTTGTAATCTGACCTCAGAGGTATAAAGAGATCTTGGTATAATTGAGTTTTAGCTTGGTTAGATGTTCGGATATTTTATCTGTCATGACGATTACACTATGATATATCAGACAACTATAACCGTACCGTAATTGAAATCCTTCCACGTGATGTATCAATTAAGGAAGTATTGAATATTGTTTGAAATATATTAACAACAAGTCCGATATAAATGCGCTGGTTTACTTGAATACGTTGATATGGTCTGGTAGACACAGAGGAAGTAGTGAGACTGTTGCTCTACTTTGTATTCCAGACCGGCTGACTGAACTGACACTTACCGGTATTGCTTATTAGCCATTGATTCTTTCAGTCATATATAGAAACCATAATTTAGAATATAAAGCAAGAATGTGACCGGCCCAAATCTCGTATAGTTTTCAGCAGACAGCCAGAATTTTTCACAATTTTTGAAAATGAGTTTTATATACATCGTGAAAAGGAGCTTGAGGCGTAGATAAAATTCACAAAAATACAAAAGTGTGTGCGACAAATGCGGTATAATTATAAAATTTGGGGAAATATAGGAAGGAAACCTAAAGTCCGATTTCGAATGTTGAGATGGATTCAAATATTTCTGTTGTATTTTACCAACATTATGTAGAAATGGGGTCGAAACCAAGATTTTATAACATAGATATTTCTTCTATTTGGTTATAGCAGGACAATTTATTAAAATAACTAAAGTATGCATTTGCATGTGTTATCCTATAAATTATATTTGGGGTACTCACATGGGGCGGATTATGCCCCTTTGGTGCCCTAAGCTCTGAAGACTTTGATGCCCCCTTATGTGTAATTTAATTATAAAAACAATGAAACCAAATAAGCGTATTATCCATCACAAGTAATCACAACCAACAGTAAATAAAACAACTTTTAATATTTTCAGGATTTTTAGCTGTTATATATATATAACCGATATATATCGGCCGTTTACTGCCGATATCATATATCGACAAACACGCAATATCGGGCTGATATATCGGTTGAGCTCTAATCCCGTAGGAGTGTGATAATGAAGATTCATGAGTCCAGTCTCAACGTGAATCGAAATACCAAAGGAAAGTCACAACTGTAGTTCAAATTTCATAAAACAACGAGAGTTTACGTTCTAATCAGACTATTATTATGTTGCATGGGTGCCGTTTTTTTAAAGAAGATATATAAAGACTTTAGTTATTTTAAAATTAATTTCAGAGAATTACCGTTGTTTTTTCCCTCGCGTTTAATGTCGCCTTAAATTATATTCTTTCGTGGCAGATATTACTTGAAAGTAAACCAGACACTGTATGGTGGGAAAAGAAATACGTTTCCGCCTTGTTTTCCTTATGTTACCTTTCTTGGGACACTCATTTTTATTACAAATTGTTATATTTTATATAATTTGAAATCTTGCAGCGTGAGCAAACATAGTGTCATCGTCAAATACCATTCAAGTCCGTCGAAGTTGGTATTTCGGGACCTAGCTGAAAAAACTGGATTGCGCGGCGTGAAGTCGGCTCTGCGTTTCGTCAATATTGTCACATGGCCCACGCTTCAAAACAGAGGACTGTTTTTTTCTGAAATAAAGGCACAAAACGTTAGAAAAAAGGGTTTGAATTTCGGGATTGCAACCCTAGTTGGAATAGCTAAAAAATCAAAAATCGTTCTGCTATTAGATACTAATATACGCTAAAATTGTTCTGTTGCCCGCACGAAATGTATCAGCATGACAGGGTTTGGGACACCCTGGTCTACCTTATCAAAAAACTCCCGACTTCGCTGACCGCTAGCTCGTTGAAATACGATCGCGGTACCAACACATATTGTAAAAGCTCATTGGTTGAATAGTTCAAGAGAAAAGAATTTTTTTATAACAAAAATGCAGCAACAAGGAGAGAACACTGGGGAGAAAAAACAATACCAATTTAGGAAAGTGACTCATAGGCTCATTTCGTGTCCAATAAATAAGTTTCAGTGTTTATTTTTAATAGAAAAATATTAGTAATATACTTGAAAGCGAAAAATAAAAGAAAATTTTGAAGTTTAAGTTATCTGGTGAACTCGTAATATTTTAATAAACACCGATAAACTATATAAAATTTTGCTATAAAATTTCTGTGGTGCCCCTCTTTTCTTGGTGCCCTAAGCACGCGCTTATATTGTTTAATGGTTAATCCGGCGCTGGGTACTAAATCGTATATACATATATTCATCCCAATTTACTTATTGAACTTGAAACTACTATTATTTTTACTGATTGGATAATATACATACTCTACTTGTTTCCTGGATATCGCATTTCTGCAATTTGGTATTACTCGAAACTTAGTGGACCTTGTAATATTACTTATCGATCTTAAGATCGGTAAGTATGTTGATAGGTATTTGTCTGTATGTCTGTGTATTAGATGCACGCGATATCTCACGAAAGCGAGGTTGAATCTGCTCCAAATTTTGCATGTACATTCATCATAGCTCGGATCAGAAGCCTATTAATGGATCAGAAGCCTATTTGGATGGATTATGTCTTATAATTAGCGAGTTATTAATTAATTAGTGTTGGGACACACGGTGTCACAATGGAGTAAAACCAGTGTTTTGGAGGATCCCCTAACCTTCGATCGATAAGTCTTCGGTTTCTAACCGATACTCTAGTTTTTTCATTATGTTATTTTTTCCGTCACTGTCTATCGCTAAGAAAAAAATCGCTTCTTTTTAATTACTGGACCAATTGCTTTGAAAATTTCAGTCGTTAAAGATTGATTTTTTTTTGCTAGAAAGCTATTACTTTTATTTATTATTAAATTTCTTATGAATCTTATGCGGTCTGATGATATTCAAAATTTCGCTGTATTTTTTTTCTTACGAGAACACCGTTTTTAACTTATATTAAGCGGTTCCGTTATCGAATATCGGTACTGGTAATGTACGGTACTGGACTACTGGTAAGTTACCGTACCGCAATTTCTTTTTGTGGAATTGATGATAATATACTTTGCTTTGCATTTCCATATATTTGAGCATCGATCTGTTGGTAATAAATACGACCTAAAATACAAATATTGTTCATGAATTTTCATTTCTAAACTTCTCTGTTATTACCGGTAATCATTTCAGCTACTTTATCTCTTCTTTTGCTACTTCTCTGCCTCATTATTGAATACGTAATTCTCAGGTTTGATACTATTTATTTTTGAATGTTTCTCACAATAGAATAATGGAAAGGGAGTTCATTGAAGGCGTGAATGCAAGATCCCGTTTTCGTGCAAAGTCATCAATTTTGGAAGGGTTTGGAAATGACTTCAAAGAGCCAGAAAAAGAAGTCGTTCCAAAATTATCAAAAACAAATTTTTTTCGTGGTGGTTGTGCATTGGATGAAGTCGAATATTCAGTCACCAATGAAAGAGGTAGACTCACGGCGAAAGAAAAGAAAAAGGAAGTCGAGGTTCAACTCATTTCTATACATTCGCATGGAAGATATGTTGTTTTCGTCGGTGGAGCAGGAAGTGGAAAAACGACGCTCGTTAAACGATACTGTCTTTTGGTATTAGATGGTAAAGTCGAATGTATGAAAGAAGTGGAGATAGTTCATCTTTTAAACATCAAAGACTGGTCTTTAAAGGATGGAGAATATACTCCTTTAGAAATCCTTTTTTCCATATTTAACATAGCAAGAGACGATGCAGTAAAATGTGGATTCGAACTGCTCAAAAACATCGAAAATCAGAAAAAATTACTGATATTGTTGGATGGCTTGGATACAACTCCTTGGGTGTTGGATGACGACATGTATCACTATATGATTACTTATGACCAAAAAGCACCTGTGCCTGTTATTATTTACAACATTCTTTGTAGAAATCTATTTCCCCATTGCAAAATATTGTTAACATCAAGAGAATACGGGATAAACAGATTTCCAAGTGAGATACGACCGGATGCCACAATTGCTCTCAGAGGACTTTCAAGAAATTCTATTATGACCTTGGTAAGAGAAATCGGCGAAGACAGCGGAGACAAAATTTTGGAACTCATGTTGAAAAAATCACTCAAGCTCATGCTTCTTTGCTCGACTCCTTTATTTCTAATATTTGTTATTATCGTGCACTTGAGCGGAGATGATATACCCGAACATCTTTCAGGGCTCATCATGACAATACTACAGAACCATGTGCGATCTAAACATCTCAAGAACAAGGACATTAAGCAAGTACTTATGAAACTAATGAAACTTTCGCTTGATGGCTTGAAAAGAGGAGTTGCCGTATTCAACAGGAATGATTTGATAAATAACGGCATCAATGTTGATGATATCAAAGATCTTCTAATCAGTGTTCCGACTCCAAGCCAAAATGTGGTTTGTGATCAGAAATTATTGGAAGAAGATTACTCATTTTTTTTCGTTCATCAAACTATTCAAGAACTGCTTGCAGCATGTGAATTGGCTAATCTTGATTCATTGCAGTACGAGGAACTGATTGACAATCAGATCCACACTTCGAAATATGGTGTTGTTCGACAAATGTTATGTGGATTGACGTTTAACAAAAGTACAGATAAAATGAGTTTGGTTAAAAGTACTAATGAAGGTAAGAGTACAGAATCTGCAAGATAAAAGTTAATGAAGTCGCAAAATATATGAGTATGTTAATGAGGAATAGACAAAACAATGTTCCTATCGTTGTAAAAGAAAATAATTTTTTTTTTTTTTCCAATTAAAAAGGCACGTAATATAAAAGCAAAGTACATGTATGTATCGTATTTTTTGTCAATCCCGAGATTTCCGTATAATGTATTCGGTTCTTCATTTAAAATTGTTTGTTTTGACTGGGCTGTATTTATTCCTTTTTGTTGGATGAGTTGTTTCATCTATTACCAAGTCCGTATTTTTGAATTTAGAGCACGCACAACAAATTGCTCAAACGAAGCAAGATTATTTGCTGCAGTCGCTTCAAAATGAGCTGAAGGATGGAAATATCCCACCAATGCAAATGCTCAACCTGTTGATCTGTCTTTGTGAGTGTGGAGATAACGAAAAAATTGTTCAGTTGGTGAAAACAAATATAAAAAAAGTCTGCTTGTCTGGAATTCCACTTACAATCAGTGATCTTCATGCATTGGGGAGTGTTACATTTCATTGTGATCGGCTCAGTATAATGGCGCTGGACAATTGTCAATTGAATATACACGATCTTAAAGTTTTATCAGACGGTCTTGGAGAATCTCCTACCGAGGTACTCAATATTACAAGTAGTGATAATTACAGACGACATATATAAGAGACATAAAAATAGAGAAAATTACATACTTGGATTCAACGTTTACCACTTTTAGACACGAAGGGGGCAGAATTCAGTACATGCAAAGAATTGATCTTTTAATGATATGGCGATAGCAGCAATAGTTCTAGAAGTTTTCTATAACGCATGATGTAGTCGGTCCATTGCCATTCTTTGTACTTATTTATGTATACTCTTACCAATAATTAAAATCAAAATTGACAATAACATATATAATAGAAATGTTCATTTTTCTGCTATACAGTTGCATGTTTGTTTTTCAGATTACAGTGTTTGACGTGTGCTTCAATCGCAGTCTTCTTAAAAACAGCATGTATTACTTGCACAAAATCTGCATTCGTGGTCAAGGATTGAATTACTGGCAGTGTGGTTTCAAACAAAGAGATATCTTGTATTTTGATGAAAAAGAGGCAGAGGTATAACAATGTATTGATTTACTATATTAATTCTGTATTTTACATAATATATGATGGGCTTGCAAATAGTCTGGTGCACCATTTTTGCAAAACGCTAATTTTTTCATTTCTCGTTTGTATCGGACTTTATTTCACAATCCTCAAGGAAATTACTTTCTAAAATTTAAAAAAGTAGTGTATAGTATACACTTATGCCGTATATACCCTATACTATAGTGACTTTCTTTTGCAGGAATCTGCTTCGGTGGTTGAAGATGCCACACTCAAAGATGCGACGGAAGAACAGCAAATTGAAACCATGCTTAAGGATCAGAATGTACTGGATTTCAGTCACTATAACGTAGAAAATTATTTTCAAACGTTGGAAAAATTGGTTGAAGACGCGAACAAAACGGTATATTATTTAGGAGATACGATGATGCAGCATAGCGATAAACAGACCACGGATAAGCACGGCTGCACCCGAATGAATATAACTTGTTGTCATATTGTTAGTTTTGGGCAATAAATATTCTTGTTGTCTATCGGGTAACCACTTATTGTGCTTTTACACTGTGACACAGTCTGGCAATATATCTTAAAACGCCGTTCAGCGGACAGTTTTCCCCTGAATTGCGGCTCTACCTACCATATGAATCGTTGACATGAATAAAACTGCACCGCTATACGGATTATTTTTTAAACGAAAACCGAATTGCAGTATTTTGCATTAATACTTCACAGGACAGTTTCAATGTGATCGTGACAGAATATGAAGGACATTACGATGTTTCAAAGCTTTGCAAGTTACTAGAAAATTGTAAAAAATTGGGAGAGTTTAAAATATCTGAATGTGAGTTTAATGAGATGCAACTGGAACAAATTATGCAAACTATTCCGGAACAAAAGGTTTGTGTCAGTGTCATGGCGTAGTGATGAAATAGAAAGTATAGATTAACTTAAACACTGTAGTTCGACAGATAATTTATAAAAAATTGATGAACATTCAAATTAAGTTTAAAAAAATCAACATTGAAATCCAAGAAACAATTAGTTTATATTAGCCTCCACGATCAATCGCATGAATCTTCAACAGACATTCTTCAAGTTGAATTCGGTATGCTTACAGTCTCCAAAAAGTTCAACACATCCACTGAACTCGAAGCAAAGATTTTTTCATTAAGCTCTCGTTAAGGACTAAGTCCAGGCTAAAATAGCTTTGAATTTTATCAAAATTTTATTCACAGATACAAATGGTAAACGTATTTCTTGCGACAGATATACAACCGGATGGATGGAAAAAAATTGGCGAAATTACCAAAAAGTATAAAGCAAATAGCCTTGCTGTTACATCCTGCTCTTTGACCGAACAAAAATTAGCAAAACTTAGATTATCGCTTGGTCACTGGAAGGTGAGTTGACGGAGACGAGGATGTCATTAATTACTTGACAAAAGTATAAATAGCAGAAGAATGACCTGATGATTTGGCGAAACTATTCGCCTGGATTCACGAAAAAGTTAGCTAAACTAATTCATGCCACCTGCGGTGGTTATGTAAAGCAAGCTATCCTCCACGGTAATAAAATTGATAATGTGATATAGCCTGACAAATGATTATCTTATGCTCAATTCATAAATCGTTCCGTATACAGGTCTACATGAGGCTTTGGGATATTTTGTTTTAATTTGCAAAAAACATAATTCTACAAAATTCATATTTGTAAGTTTAATCTGATAAGCTAATATAAATCATTTTTATATTTCAATGAAATTTTCCACTGAACTCTCAGAAGCAACTTGTTTTCTAAACTAATTAAATTCTATCCACAGGTTAGCAGATTTGATTTAAGCCGAAACGGCGATATGAACGAAATTTGCTTGAATCAAGTTGGTGGGATTGTTAAAGACTGTGAAACTGAAGAGTTAATTATGGGATACTGCAACTTGTCCAGTGGCCAGATGGAGGCATTGAAAGTCTCTTTATGCGATGAAAATGTATAAATTTTTTCCTTCTTTAGCATTATTTGCCCAAAAAGAGAAAACGATTGGCGACTCGCCGCGACAAGATTTTCATTTTAATCAATTAACGAGAGGAAGAAATTAAATATTTGATATTCTATGTTTTCTGATTGAAAAGTTGAACGGAATCCTTTCTAATTCTTTGCACAAATCTAGATACACATCTGGAATGTTTAAACCGAAATGTAAAAGCCGATAGAAAAGGCTTCGTGTTGAACCTCCCTGAGTTTAGATAACTTTATTATCAATTCTTGTTTTTAACTAATTTTTATTTTTCAATGTATTATAGGGGGCAGCAAAATTAACAAAAATAGACCTGAGTGGAAACGACAAGTTGGGAGAGGATGGTTTCAAAGAACTTGGAAAAATTGGTAACATGTGCAAGACGAAAGAACTCGATGTCAGTGAATGTGATCCATCCCCACAAGAAATCAGGAGCTTCAAACATGGAGTACGAAATGCTGAGGTACAATATATTAGGATCAAATTCAAAAATAATATTGGTTAGTAATTAGTATAGACTAAAAATAGTGCTATTTTATCTCACCTCACTAGGTGGAATGGTCTATCTGATAGACTCTATCACACCCCTTTTAGCAATTTGTATTAATGCATTAGTAGGGCTTTAATCCGACATCTATTTAACCTAGCAATAGGTTTTGAAAGTACTTTTCGCATTGTTCGATTGTTACGTTTATGAATTTAGAAAGATTTTAATTCGATGTAACAAATTATTGCCTTTCTTCCTTCATTTTTATCACTGATATCTTCTGAATTTTTCTATTTAGTTTACTTTCAATACATTCATCTTTTTGTATCGTGTGTATGAGAACGTCGTGAATTAACAATTATTATTGAACTAGTTTCAGAGAAACGACGATTAATTTTAAACCTTCACTAGCTTTGATTGCTCCGCGAACTCTGTAAATGCAGCCAAACCGCCTAATTTAGGTATTGTCATTTATAGAGTTGTTCTATTGATCGAGTTGTTCTATGGTATATAAATTATCTATAGTTAAAAATTGTGGAGATTTTCAACGACTCCGTTTTTCAAAATGTGTGGTCGACGAAGCTTTATTATAAAAAGTCTAGATTTCCACAACCCGTATTGAGGGCAAAAATCGGTCGTGATCGGTAATATCATTATTTCAAAAATGTTGTCAAAAATATTTTGCAACAGATAACGAAACTGAACGTAAGCAGAAATCGAAATATGGGGCTATGGGGACTTTACGACGTCGGTCAACTCGTGGGACAATGCCAATTGAAAACTCTGTTCGTTCGCCAATGTGAATTAGAAGAGAGAACTCTTGCAAAATTTGCAGAAGGATTGGGAGTCGCAAAGGTGGAATTTTTATAGAAAATTACTATCTTAGGCTAGACAAATATGAGTGAATATCAGGATACGCAATACTCAATAGCCTCGAATGCAATAGTATTAATTTATTTCACAGCAAGTGATTGATTTGGATGATATTTTTTTAAATCGGTACATTTGTTGATAGCGTAAACTATATAACTTATGGAAAATTTGTGATCATCTCTGTTATATGTAAATATATATATACTGTCATTTCTGTGTTATGAACAGAAATGAATGGATTTGCACAAACAAATAATTATTGATTATACTAAATATATATATTTTGTACAAATATTTGATTTCTAAATCTAGATAGAGGAACTCGATTTTGGTCTTTACTTCATGAAACGAAGAAACACAACTGAAGCAGAAAGGAATATTTTCTTAAACTTGTTACCAAATGTTACAAAAAAACTGACATTGAACGCATGGGATTTTGGACCAAAAGAAACAGAATTCAAAAATCGGTTGCAAGCTAAACTGAACGAACTTCCTTTCATTGTAAGTGAAATGACTATCGATATCATCTCCATGTGTCATATTTTATTGGCTCATATTCGACGAAACTTGTAACTTGGGAAGTTTTGTTTCTTCAATTTGTGACCAATTCATTTTCAAAGTTTTATCTCAGGATACAAAATGTGCAATTACGTTACAATATATGCAATCATTCAATATTTACACGATCGGTTAACGAAATCAAATTGATCTATATATAACCTTCATATAAATCCATATGTTAGTATAGTTACTGAGATATATTTTTTATTTCATTACAGGAACCGGGAGTCCAAATTGTATTTGATCGCGGACAAGATGTATACATACAGCAAGAAAGGACATCATAAATATAATCTGAATTTTTCGCCTATGACATTTACTACTGTTTGAGTTATTGTTGTGAATGAGTATCTCTCGACTATAGATATAGGTTGTTTCAAAAATATTAGATCTTCAAGTTTTTGCTCATGTCGGTAATTAACTCACGGCATCAACTGTGTTGTATATTCTTGTATATATCGCAATTTGTTAAAATTAAGTAATTTCGCCAAGGATCCTTGTCATCCCCAAAATTAATTATATTTAAATATATAGCATATAGCTTATAAACAGTGATCTATGTATTCAAATGCGTTTTCTGATTCAGACATGGTATATTGCCCGATTATAATTAGAATTGGTTCGCATTTTGCAATCCTGGTAATTTATTAACTTGTCGCTCGAGATGATTGTCGGGATATCGCCGTTGGCAAAATTACGAGGTCGACGATAAAATGTGATCGGGCCGTAATTTTGAAATAGATAATGGAATGAATCAACCTCAGGTGACTACGGTATAGTTTCCGTGGCACTCCTAAAACGGTTTTTCCATTATATAATTTATATATATATACATTTATTTTTTATTATGAGATTTCTCCAGTGGAAATTCGATTTTTGTATTCAATCCCAACTCCCAAGGATGTATTTAGAGTCTCGTCTCAGATGACCGCATAATAAGTACTGTAAAAACTAGGAATGGGACGAGTCCGGCATTACAAAGACTCGGGCAAATCCGAGTAATAGGTCATGGACTCGAATCGAATCCTCCGAGTCCGTGACGTCATAATGAAAACGGCAAAAAAAAAAACCGTTTTCAATTGTGACGCAACAATGCGCGATTGGCGACGTACCGTTTTCTTGCCACGCTCGCGTATAGCTTAGTTAGCGATTAATTGCGTGAATCTTTTGGGTAAGGTAGATTGTTTTCGGAAAGATTTACGGGTGTAATTGGACTGCTTTTGACAACAAGGTTAGAAGGTTTCCGCTACTGGTGGTTGTCTGTTGCGATGTCATCACCGAAAACCAAGTCAGTTGTGTGCAGTATTTCAAAATTTGTGAAGATGACGGTTCAAAGGCCGAATGCGGCATTTGTGCAAATAAAATTAGACGTGGGAAATGCAAATCCTCATATACAACGAGTTCAATGCTTAAGCACTTGTCAACTTGCCATCAGATTTTCGAAAAATCAGGTGGATCTAAGAGATTCAACGTCGAAAGTACTGCTACTGCTGAATGCAGCAGTCGCCAACCTACCATCGTCGAAGCCTTGTCAAAACGTAAATTGTATGACAATTCACACCCCGTTTCTCGATGCTTAACATCAAAAATTGGCGAGATGATCGCTCTAGATTTTATGCCGTATTCGATGGTGGAAAATGTGGGTTTTTTGCGGCTTATGGAAGAACTGAATGCTAGATACACTATTCCGTCTCGAAAATATTTTTCCAACACCGTTGTACCAGGAATATATGATAAAGTGACATATAATATAGAGGAATTGTTGAATAGTGCCGGTGGACCCATATGTGCTACAACAGATGAATGGACAAGTCTTCAAATTGATTCATTCATGAGTATAACCTCCAATTTTCTTATCTGGAACAAGAGTGATTTACACCGGGTTACGCCCGTTCTTTCCTGTTCTGAGCTCGTGAGCTCCCAAACTTCAGGATTGCTGCTGTCAGAAATACGAAGACAAGAAAGTGAGTGGGGCGTATCGTTTGCTACTAGAACATCCGACAATGCCTCGAATGTGATCAAGGCAAAAAATGACGGGGAGATTTTTAATATGGCACACACTTTAAACTTAATCGTTCACGACGCTATCAAATCGAACATTGATGTAAAAGAAATCGTGACTGATGCCCGCTCTATAATTGCCCACTATAACCGCTCATCTCGCGACGCCCGGGCACTCAGGGAATGTCAGAAAAGGCTGAATGCACCAGAACATAAATTGCAACAGGACGTGAGTACCAGATAGAACTCTACATACGAATGGTGTAATAGAGAGAATTTATTAATGATATGTCCTTCAGAGGAATTGATAATACTTTGTCATCTAACCCAGTGGTTCCCAAACTTTTTTGACCATCGCCCCCCTACAGAAGCTTATACAACTTCATCGCCCCCCGGCACTACAAAAAAATGTAAAGTCAGAAACGAATATATTACAGACCAAATAAGAAGACAAATCATAGTTTATATTGTTTTTTAATGACATGGATGAGCTTGGTTTCCTTCAGCGAGTTTTTTATTATATCTAAAATTACCCCGTTTACAGATGGAAAGGCGATTTCGTTGTTTTGATAGCAATAGTAGCATGGCTGAAAACCCCTTTTTCATCATATAATAGGTAGGAAATGAAAGAATCCAGGGTTCTATCCCCTCAAAAACCGCCGTGTACTCTTGCCTTATAATAGCATTTCACTCCCTAAATTCACCCCACTTCACATTAAAATAATGAAAACAAAGGCAATTTTCCCAAACTTATAATAATGATTTTCGTACATTCATTCCGACAGCCTGATGACCTGCACCAAAATACTTCGGTAAATATCATCCCCGATTCCTTATCCTACCACGGCTTCCAGTCCAAAGAATTAATCAGTCTTTTGTTTTTGGATTCATGGACTCGGACGTGGAAGAAGCCGTGACCAACTATCGTGAATGTCTCGAACAGAATATAAATTTTATTTCCTTATTGCATTGCATTATATTCGAATATTTACTGCACTATTGAACCCCTGCCCTCAGCATCAACTTTTTTCCGTGATTCCATTTGTCTAATTATAATTAATTAAATTGTAGGCTCGTTACACGAGTAGCTAGCTGTTCGATAGAATTTTCAGGATATAATAAAATTTAGTCTGAACGTGTCTCACGATAAATTCTGTTAGGTAAAAAAAATGCAATTTACTCCTCGAGCGTAGATTATGGGTAATATTAATTCATCGTCAAAACCGCTTCCTTGTTTACTTCGTGACATTGTCCAATCAGCAAGATGCAAAAATAAACGTAACAATGCCCTCTTTCGCATCCGCTCAGACACTCTCTCAGACAGATTTTCAGGCGTGGTCGTGAACATTACCCCATTTTCGCGTTATTGAATTATATTCGTTAGTTTTCAGTTGTTTTTCGGAAATTTATATATAAATCAAATAAGTCAATGATTACTTTGTCTTCCTATGAGTTTCAGTTTAAATACAGTAATCAAAATTTAGTGTAGAAATAGCTGTGATAGACTAGGCCAGCGTGTCCCAACCTTTTTTGGTCGCAGACTATTTTCTCACCGACGAAAACCTTTGCGGACTCAAAGTGCGTTTATTGCATCCGTACTCTGTGTAAAGAAGCAATAAAACCAAACACAACAGAAATTTAACGAATTTCAAAATCGAAAATTCGCCGCTATTACGCGTTCGTTAAAAGAGCCGACTTTTTTGGTGTATATATAATGGACTTTTCTGTCGCACAGTATTCAATCCATGACAACGACGAGAATTTGAAATGTCTTCCTATTTTAATTTATTTGTGTTCATCATGGTAACTTGCGGTAGCGTCGACTTACGATAAGATGAAAGCATCACTTTTTTAAAATTCCACTGCCATCTGCGAACATAATAATGAGAGAATTTATTGCCTGATTATATTCAGCTTTGATACATATTTTTTGCCATCTTGTGAATTTGTTATCGTTGTTAAAAAAATTATACTATCTGCTATAAATTTCCAGAATGTACCAACCTAATTTAGTTTTTATTAAAAATATATTTAAGGTATATATATTAGTAAATCGAAAATACATATTCATCGCCTTGAAATTCTCGCGAACAACTTCTGGAGTAATCGTCGCGTATACGTCACTCGTTAAAGAGCCGACTTTTCAATGATTTTTTCTCTTGCATAAAATATTCAATCCATCCACATGTGTGATTCTTTTAATCTACGGTTGTGTTGACGAAATAGGAGCAATACTACTCAGAAAATACCATGACAATCCGTGGACGCAAAAATGCGTGGTAAAGTGTATATCTTGTTTTGATTCGTATTTTTGTGAATTCGACAAATCTGTGTGAATTCGACATTACTACTGTGCGACATTACTAAAGTGGAGTCAGTAAAGCAGAAAATCTTAAAGGAAAATGCCCTGGTACGTATACTACGGTAGCACCCGAAATTTTGCGATTTGCAATGTCTAAAAAGCGTTTTTAATCGATCGCGGACCGCTCTCCAATTTTGAAAATTTGGGTTGCCACCATTTACACCTACCAGAAAAATAATTTATTCCTCGTTGTTCGAACTCGCGAGAAACACCTATTACGAATCTATCGAAGCGTGTCGTCAGACTCTTGTTTTCGTCGGAAATCCACAAGTGAGTTGTGAAATCCAATCGCTTGATTAAGCGACTCGCAAGTGACCTGTCGCGTCACGTGTTATCAAATTTTCGATTAGTAATTGTGCTATTCTAATATTTGAATATTCGAATATATGCCCAGCCCTACTCAGTAACCAGTAATTATTGACGCGAATAATGTCATGTGAATAAACTGACTTTTTATGTTTTATTGTAAATTCTAACGCAAATCTTAACTTGGCTGATAGTTAATTGAGTTTCGCAAAAACGTTTGCGGCCCGCAGTGAATTTCTGACTCGTTGCGGACTCATTTAAACGCTCTGCGGACTCATTTGAGACCGCCGACTCGGGTTGGGAAACACTGGACTAGGCTAAAATACTTCATCAGTATTTTTTAAAAACAGATTGTTGGATGGTATGAATTAGAATGATAGTTTGAAACAAATATCCCATTTTACAGGCAGCAACTCGCGAAACCACTCTTAAAATGAGCACCGAAAATTTTAAAATGGTAAAGTATAGGAAGAATTTTCCGCAGTCAAAGGTCGGGGAATGGTCCATTCAGTGAATCGTTCCGGGCCAGATTATTTTACTCCAGCCGTATTTTGCCGACCACTGGGATACGCAAACTACTGTACCTTACTGCGAAGACGAGTCAAGCCATCCTTTTGCGTGTGATAATCGCCCACGTGATTCAAGCCTGCGAATTCACACAGAGTACAGAATGAGTGCACGGTGCGCCGAACAAAAACAGGTTCCGCGAAATCGCCCCCTTCGAATGTTTCGCCCCTCTCTGTATTGTTTTCGCCCACCGGGGGGCGATATCGCCCACTTTGGGAATCACTGATCTAACCAGTGGAGAATGGCTTCATCTTTAATTCGGGTGTTGTAGTTATTTGACATAGCGACCAAGGAAGTTTGTACTGATGAGGCGACAATAGCAAGCATTTTACCAGTAAAAGAAAATTTGTTGAAAAGATTGGAAGCATTCATTAGTGACAGCGATATTTATGAACTCGATAATTTTCTGAATAGCCTCAAAAGTGGTATAGAACGGAGATTTAGCGTTCCTGGAAATGAACCTCAGCCCCGAGACGCCTACTTTCAGAACGAGGCTTCATTTAATCGTTGTTTATTGGCTACAGTACTCGATCCAAGGTTAAAGTTGTAATGGTGCTCAACTATCAATCGGCAAGAAATTGAACGGCTGCTTGTTGCTGAAGTGAAGAAGTTCGCCACGGATAAGGTTGAACTCTACGGAGGGACTGAATTATATCAATCATCGTCACCAGAAGAGGCCGAAGATAGTGTGGTCTTCGGTGCACCTTAGAACGCGGGTCTTGTCAGGGAACAGGTGGATGTGGATGGTGATATCGTAACTGCTGCCAGGCAATATTTGCGGCACCTACTCTTAAAAGGCACAAGTCTCCACTTGTTTTTGGTCACAATACAGAAATGAATGCCAGGCGATGTTTGCTTTGGCCGTAAGCTTGCTTTCATGTCCCCCCCCCCCCCCCCCCCACGTCAGTCAATTCTGAGCGTCTTTTTAGCACAGCTGGCGTTGTAAAGTCGCCGTTATGTAACCCCGTCTGAAGCCAAAAAACGTCGAAATTTTAACATTCTTGCATGTCAATCTGAAGAAACTCAATTTTGACTACGATACGTCTGCATGATTGCAGATGCTATTAGCTATAAAAATTTTCATTCCGCGAGTAGCACACAGTTGTCACTTTCCCATTCAATGCCCCTTGTTGCTGTTTCTTTTCATTCCTGTTATTTCGTTAACTTGGTTTGAGCATAATTTCGTTGCTTTTAGCAAATTTTTCTTGCTTTCCTATTTTCAGGAAGCAAATTGCACGCAATAAACTGTAATTGAAAACGTTTTAATAAATTTTCCATTAGGGTGCTGTTCTTTCTATTTTGTTTACGAAGAGTAATTTGTTGGTTCGCGCACCAAAAAGAGCCTTGATGTTTTATTTGGATGTGGTCATTAGCGACGAAATGTTTAATAAGCGCCTGTGATACAATATACGTATAATTTTAGAGATCTCTCATAATGGCTAACCCGCATAACGGAGGTGCCAATTATTTAAAACAGAATTGAATAGGGACTCGGTAAAAATGTCGTGGACTCGAAATCGAATCCGAGTCCCCAAAATGCATGGATCCGAATCTCGTCCCCTCCCTAGTAAAAACCAGTTTTTCACACTTAGCTCTTTCTTGCCGTCTTTGACACACAGGGAAATACTCTATTTTGAGATTTGGCGGAAATATTGTTTACCGACATAATACCGATGTTCAGGTTCTGAATACGCCATTTGAATAAATCATTCGGCGATTTTAATCAAATTTGCCTTCTCGAGAATGCACACTCGCCCTTGTCGTCCCATTCGAATTTTTTGCCCCGTATTTTATCTCCTTCGCCCTCTTCAAGTATCACTGCACTAGATTACCGTCAGTCAGTTAATTTTTTCGATGATCAATTTAGGGGAAGGTAATTAGTAATTAATATATATATTATTATTGCTTAAAACCATGATATGACAGTGATCTTAGGGTACTTGGTAAATAATTCCACAACTATATACTCATGTACTAGATGTATTTTTGTGTTATACATAATCTATATCTTGAGACATGAAAGGTGCAGCAATAGTGCGATATGAACAGTAGCTTGCTTGGTAAAATATCCTACAAATACCTTTGGAATGTTGTCCTCAAAATATTGGTGCATGAGTATTAATATCTCAAATTCATGGAGGTTGTGTAGTTTCATTAAGTTAAATCTATTGTACAAAGGATCAAGTCTGGTGCGCAAAGTTGCGTTACCCACTCCTCTGGTGGATTTATTTTGCAACACATCAAGTATGCGAAGTAGGATGCCCTCCCCCCTTCTATAATACCATACTGAAGATATCACTCAAAGAGTCAAAAATAAACTAATCGCAAAGCTGATGTGATGAGGAAGTGATCCCCAATATGTATAACTAAGTACTTTTAAGAATTGACATTCCCAAGTGGAATGCCATCAATGAAAATCTGAATCGCATACCTTTTTTACTGTGGCTAATCAATAGAGATTTCAACTTTATTGCCGCCATCCAAGACACTTTTTGCATTTGGCAGTTCATGTACAATTCCAAATTATGTGATGAAGCCAACGACTAACATACCATGATGCGCAACTAAAGCCTTGACCAATGAGGAGTGTCTGACGCGATACGCTCCATTGCCGCAACTTGATTCGTTAACGCCCACTCGAGTTCCCAGCGTTTTGCTGCAGTTTCACCATATCTGTTGGTCGCATCGGACTCAAGGGCTGTAGTTATTATATAATCAGTGGCTATTATGGCTAATAATGGTAAGTCTACCATTTCTATACGTTAGATATATACTATCAGTATGTTTCCATTAGCGGGTGACTATTCAGAGCTACCATGTGCTGATATATGACAGACTGAGCTGCCGAGTTTAAATCCCTGAATCAGATCCTGAATTTGATGATACATTAAGACATTACCTGTCTGCCTGTACGGTACTAGACTCACTCATGTTAGAGGATCATAAACTGACAGTATTCATAGATCTTGACGAGGCAATGGAAGAAAAGTTTATCTTGAATGAGCAAAAGTAAGACAGCTATTGAAAAGAGAGCTACAGACAGACAGAGGGCAAAAAGTGTTAGGAGAGATTTAATGAGAGAGATTGGAGTATTTGGTTGTATTAAGTATTTGGTTGTATTAAGATTTATTACTAGCAACAATAGATTAAATACTAGATAGTTATTGCATTGAGCCCACTGTTACCGGGCAGACTTTGCCGGTACCGGTATATCCGGAGAAGATGAGTCGAGTTGCTTCCAGAGAACAGACTGTAGCTCCTTTCAGGAAGATACGGTGATCCGTCATTGCATCAATACTGTTCTATGGTACGTCTACAACAAAATGGATCTGATGACGACAGATGACCTGGTTCTCATCTGCAGCAAATTTTATTCGGATTCAGAGGTCGAGGAGGCCGAAGCTCAAGTATTTAAATTATGCCAGCCATCTGGTCGCAAAATTAATAGAACTGGCCCAAACAAAACCGTATCGAACCTTCGAGATATCTTGAAAGTGCTGCATGAAACACCAACTGACAAGTGCCCCACCTTCTTAACTGCATCAGCAAAATTCCCTCCTGTTGACCTGCACCATGCTGATTCTTTGGTCATAGCCCAGGAAATTAAAAATGTCCGAAATGATGTGGATGATTTTATAAAAAATAAAGAAAGTTCAAATGATATTTTAAGCTCCCTTCAACAACAAGTTAAAAACCTATCAGAAGAAGTTCTTCAGTTGCATTCTTTGCACGATGCAAACAAGATTCAAACTTCAAGCTTTTCACCCACTGTGCAGAATGAGGGAATGTTGTCCAAGAAAAATGCACATCTTATGCCGAAATAGTGATGGCTGATTTTCACAGCGATGCACCAAATTCAGAGGATCCTATACCCTCAAAAACCCCAATAAGGAAATTAGCTGAAGAGCCTGACAAAGTTAGGGACCACCAACCCCCACAGCATGGAGCATTTCAGCCTTCAACCCAGAAGGAAATGATGAATAATCAATGAAGAACAGCTTCTTCCCGCAAAAAGAAGAAACCGGCACCTGTGGGAAAATTAATAAATACAAGATTCACTCCTGTTTTGAGACCAGTCAACATCTTCCTCTCTCGCTTCAAAGCAGACACAAACCAGGAAGATTTGCTCAAATTTGTTAAAGAACAGTTTCCTAATAAAGCTGAAACAGCAAAATGCGAATCATTGAAGTCGAAATATGAATCATACTCATCATTCAAAGTAACCCTTTTTAGCACCGCGTTTAAGGATGCTCTTAACAAAGATGACTGGCCTTCCGGGAATTATTGTGAAGAGATATTTCAACCCAAAGAAACCTAAAAATGGCGACACCTGAAATTAATAATAGCAAGTTAAATATTCTATCTCTCAATTGCAGAGGTATCACAAATTCTCTCAAAGAAGTGAAGGATATATGTAAGCAGAACTTCCAGATGATATTTCTGCAAGAACACTGGCTTTCAAAACAAAATCTTCATAAACTCAATTTGGTACACAAAAATTTCTGTAGTGCTGCTATTTCCCCCATAGATTATGCCAATGACAGTCCAATCTCAGGTCGTCCATTTGGAGGTCTGGCTTGTTTATGGCATGAATCACTGCATCCATTCATTTCTGTAATTGATTCTATAAAAGATGATCGACTGATGGGAATTTCTTTTCAAAATAAGGAAATCTCTATTCTATTTCTAAATGTTTATATGCCATGTGGCAGCAGTGAAAACGAAGACTTGTTTGTCTCCTTACTTTGTAAAATACAATCTATCATTGAAAACTATATATAGTATAGTTTAAACATTATTGGATCAATCATTGAGCCTTGTAAACGAGTATAAACATTATTGGATCAATCATTGAGCCTTGCGGGATTCCACTTTGTACGGTCTCAAGTTCAGGAACAATTTGATCCTACTTTGACATATATACTGCTGGCACAAACTTTGATAGCTCTGATAGATCATCTTTCTAAGTAATACGTTATGGTTAACGGTGCCTTCTTGAGGCCGAGGTATATGGCACTGATTTCCCCCTAATTTTCATAAAAGTAAGTCACCATATCGCATGATAAGAGTGCTTATTTTGGAAACCCAATTGAGATTTATTTTTGATGCTATGCCGCTCTATAAATTGTGTCAATACTATGCTGAAAGGCGAATAAACTAAAATAGGACGATAGTTGAATGTAGATTCTTTGTCACCAGAATTGAACCATTGATGACTACATAAGGTAGGTATCAATGATTGAACACATGTGAAACGTTGACATCTTCATTCAATGTTGCGGGTTCAATGTTGTTGTGCAGAAATGATCACTAATGTCACATAGAACAAGAGAGCAATGTTCAAATATATGGACACGCAGAACAATTCCCCAAAAATCATATGCGGTCACTTACCAGTACCTGTATAAATAAAGCACCACATCACAGCAATCAAACAGACAAAAACACGGTGGTCGCACAATTGGTTGACAAAGATATTATCGACGTATTGGAAATGCGCACCCCCCTATTCCCCTCCTTTAAATGAAGAAACGCGAAACCTTCAAAGGTGGTTAAAAGAAACAAAACTCTACCCACCTTATATATATCTTATATTTGTATGGATTTTCAAGCTTTTGACAATTATGAGTTAGTTCAGTGTCACCGCGCTGTGTGAGGTACAGAACTTCTCTATCTGGGCTTCTAATTGCATTTCTAACCGTCATATATTTTAAGAACACGGTTATTTCGAACAAAACTCGTCAAATTATAAACAAAGCACCACATCACAGCAATCAAACAGACAAAAACACGGTGGTCGCAATTTGGTATTATCGACGTATTGGAAATACGCATCCCCCTATTCCCCCTCCTACCTGTAATGCCAGACGCTACTTCGTTGCAAAACCAACTTATTCGATTTATCACGGTATTATAACAGCATATACCACAGTCTATAAATATCTTCACACCAAGCGAAGCATTTCGACCACAGTCTACAAATATATTCCCATCAAGCGAAGCAGTACAGTACCGGTACGGTTAACCGTACCTTTGTCTACAAATATATTCACACCAGACACCAGGCGAAGCAGTGAAGTACGGTTTACCACTGTGCATTTGTGACGTAACAAGGAGTAGGCCTATATGACAAGCATGTATATTGTAAAGCCTATTGTCGAGGCTAAAACATAGCAGGTGTAGTAATCGAATATAAATAAAGTGTGAGTTTGCAGAATCAGTGCCCAGTGTCTTTGATTAAAGTCAAGGAACGTTAAAGTTTAGCAAAATGAATAATTTTTTAAAAAGAACAGCTGATACTGAGCAACATATTGTACCTAGCACAAGCAACGTTGGAAAAAAAAATTTTGGCAAAAGGAAATACAGGGAAGATTATGTTAAATATGGAATTTCTTGCTTTGGTAACGGAGATGCTCCAAAACCAGTCTGAGTTATTTGGGGGGAGCAACTTTCAAATGAAGCAATGTTTCCGAGTAAACTTTATGCGCCACTTAAATACGAAACTTGCCGTTCATGCACGCAAGAATATGAAATATTTCCAGCGGTTGTTAAGTCAAAAAAAAGAGTCAAGAGTGCTCTGTGAAGTCGTCTTTTACAGTCTCCGAAAAAGCATTAGAAGCTATTTATCGTGTTGCAAAATTGATTGCGCGTCACGTAATGATCTTAATATAGAGCGATTGTGCTCATTCAAACAACCACAAATCTCTCATTGTTATATAAACATAAAACAAAGTTACACCTTGTATTTTCTGTTTGTTGTGGTGTGCCGTCAAATTTGGCAAGTTTTATAAGTGTGCCGCGAATTTAAAAAAAAGGTTGGGAGCACTGCTCTAGACCAGTGGTTCCCAAACTTTTTGTACCATCGCCCCCCTAAAGTAGTTTATACAACTTTATCGCCCTCCGGCACTACAAAAAAAATGTAAAGTCAGAAACAAATATATTACAGACCAAATAAGAAGACGAATCATAGTTCATAGTGTTTTTTAATGAAATGGATGAGCTTGGTGTTCTTCAGCGAGTTTTTTTTATTATATCTAAAATTACCCCGTTTACTGATGGAAAGGCGATTTCGTTGTTTTGATAGAAATAGTAGCACGGCTCGGCCACTTTTTCACCATAAAAGAGTTCGGAAATGAAAAAATCCAAGGTTCTACCCCCTCAACAACCGCGGTGTACCCTTGCATTAAGCATTCAACTCTCTAAATTCACCCCATCTCACATTAAAATAATGAAAACAAAGGTAATTTTCCCAAACTTATAATAATAATTTTCGTACATCTCATTCATTCCTACAGCCTGATGACCTGCACTAAAATACATGATATATCACGGTCTTTGGTAAATACATCCCCGATTCCTTATCCTACCACGGCCTCCAGTCCGATCACCAGTCCATATAATTAATCAGCCATTTGTTTTGGATTCGTGCACTCGGATGTGGAAGAAGCCGTGACCGACTATCGGCTACGGCCCAGGGGCCGGCAAATTTTATGTCGCTCGCGGGACAAAATTTAGGTTTGCTAGTCTTTTGCGGGTCATATATATAATTTTTGAAAGTTAAAAACGGAACAGCGCGCGAAAACTGTGACAATTCGTGAACTCAACTCAGTCGTCTTATTAAAAAATTATTACAAAGACATTAAATGTGACATCGCCTTTTGCTGCATCACGCTTGAAAGCTTTACGACGCTAAGATTGGAACATTTTCTAATTGGACATCACTGATACTAGTTCTTTGCTTGTTCTCTGTAATGTCCATTTTCAAAAATTATTGTTCGCAAGATGAAAAAATAAACGCCCAGACACATTTCTCACTCAGACAGATTTTCATGCGTGTTTACATTACCTCATTTTTGCGCATTTGAATTATATTCGTTAGTTTTTAGTTGTTTTTCGGAAATTTAAATATAAGTCAATGATCACAATGATCTTCCTAGGCGTTTTAGTTAAATTAGTGTAGAAATAAATAGCTGTGGTAGACTAGGCTAAAATTGTTTACCGGTATTTTTGAAAAACAGATTGTTGAATGGTATGAATTAGAATAATAGTTTAAAACAAATACCCCATTTTACAGGCCACAACTCGCGAAACCGCTCTTAAACAAAGCACCGAAAATTTTAAAATAGTAAAGTATAGGAAGAATTTTCCGGGGTCAAAGGTCGGGTAAAGCTCCATTCAGTGAAGCGTTCTGGCCAGATTATTTTGCTCAGGCCCTATTTTACCGACCACTTGGATACGCAATCATTTCGCGTGTGATAATCGCCCACGTAATTCAAACCTACGAAAGCACGCAGAATACAGAAATCGAGTGCACGATGCGCCGAACAAAAATAGGTTTCTCGAAATCGCCCCCCTCTGTATCGTCTTCGCCCACCGGGGGGCGATATCGCCCACTTTGGGAATCACTGCTGTAGACCACAGTCTACAAATATATTCACACCAAGCGAAGCAGTACAGTACTGTCTACCGTACCTTTAGCATTACCGCCATTCACCGGTAACCTCGAAAAACTTGCGACGAATTTCAGAATCCGCCGTCACGCTAACGTTCGATGGCACGTGATAAAAAAGAGGAGTGCCTGCATGTGCATCCGCAGAACGTTCAGTGACGTCATAGCAAACAAAAACAAATCTTACGGAAATGTTTGAAATAAATAAAAGTAATAGTCTTCTAGAGAAAAATTTCATCTTCAACCACTAAAAATTTCAAAGCAATTGGTCCAGTGATCAAAGAGAAAAGCGTTTTTTAATATTTCCACTAGGTGACCAAAAAGTGTCATAGAACAACATAACAACAACAAAACGATCGTTATGTCCACTAAACGTGTCCAATATTACTTTAAATTTAGTTCAGATCTGGAACTTCAACTTCATAAGAGATAAAAAAAATTAGTGGACGTAAAAGCATTCACCGTGATAAATATGAGAGAATACGTCAAACGAAGCAAAGAGCCAGCGTTTTGTGCACTGCAGCTTTTGTTAATGTGACACTAATCCGGAATCCGTTGGTAAAGCAGCAATTTCAGCTCACAGTGCAACTCGTTAAACAAAATAAATCAAACCAATCTATATATAGCCTACCATTTTCAAGATCCGCACCAACGAATCTTGCCTACAAACCAGCTGCTGCGAAGGTCCGGGCTTTCCACACTTCAGCACTATGAAGCATCAGCAGTCATTCCTGCACAACTGTGCATCACATTTATTCAAAACACTTGACACAAAAACGGCCAAAGCCCAAATATAGGCTTACCATATATCTGAAGCAAAAAACCGGGACAGTGCGGATTGGACAAGCAAACCTGAGTACGATTCCAGAGGCTTAGTAATAGTTTAAACGTTTAAACCATTGTGGGTGTATTACAGTCATCGAAATTAGCCGTAAATCCTATTAAAATATCTTCTATTAGCTTTTGCTTCAAATAATGGAAATCGTTCAACTCATAAAAAATCTTGCACTTTGTTTTCGGCATTTTGATGATTTACCCACAGTACAGTGGTTGTTGAATCAACGCATGGTTCATACCAGGGCTGGCACTATTGCCTGACTAAAACATCTAGATTGAAAAATAGAACATTTAGAAAATACATCTAAAAATGAAGTTATTAAATTTAATGAAAATCAACGAAACAAGAGCATACAAAGTTTATTATATATATTACATTATACAGTAGTTAGTATTAGATGTCGAAGAAGTCAACATCTGTTGATGCTGTTGCTTCAGAGGGATTCACCTATTTTCCTGACAACCAAATCAGCAACATATAATAAGTGCAACATTGTTTTTTTTTCGAATCAGGCCAACTTTAATAATCAGTATTGCATTCAGTAAATCTGTCTTCATGCTGTTTCTCAGTTTAATTTTTGCATAGTTCATAACACTGAAAAGTAAAGTAAAACAAATTCACTAGCACCTAAATAACTTAAAAATTTAAAATCCTGGAGTAAGCAACTTGAACTACATAAATTATTCTCACCAATTGGTAACAATACCGGTACCAATACTAAGCACTGACTCATCGGACCAACGTCGTCCTCTCTATTTAATTGAAATGTAACATGTTCTAAACATGTTTAATTCGTTCTTTGAATAATTTAATTACATATGGTACCGGTAGACGATTACAATATAAATGAGTTTTATCAATATATTGAACTTACTTCTAAGTAATGAAATAATATTCATTCACATATCCCAGTATTATACACACCGGTTCATTACTTATCGATCTTAAGATCGGTAAGTATATTGATAGGTATTTGTCTGTATGTATGTCTGTCTGTGTGTCTGTCTGTTAGATGCACGCGATATCTCACGAAAGCGAGATTGAATCTGCTCCAGATTTTGCATGTGCATCCATCTTATCTCGGACCAGAAGCCTATTGATTTTGGGCGAATTATGTCGTATAATTAGCGAGTTATCAATCAATTATTGATATAGTGATCTAGATTTTTGTAAAGCGAGAGAATTTTGAAACCCGCCGAGTGTGTGTGTGCGATGCGCAGTGCGCAAGTTACAAGAGCGGATGAATCGAAACTGCAGTTTCTGTTTTGGGGATCCCCTAACTATCGATCGATAAGTCTTCGGTTTCGAACCGATATTCTCGTTTACTTCTTACTGGATAATATTCGGATCGTTGAACACAAAAATATCAAGATCTTATAGCTAACATCCAGACTCCAAATTTCACATCCAGATCTAGCTAAAAAAATCGAGAGTGGCATCCCTGGTTCATACTTCGTATTATAACTAATATGACATAACATTTTTTTCTCGTCTGAACTAGTCAAGTAAGACGGAAATCAGTGGTGAATCGGCTGCCTTCGTTAGAAAACAATTTTGTAATAGTATCAAATAGAAAAATTATTTATGACTACCATACTGCAAAATCGGGACATTTAGGTCTACCGCCGGGGCAGCGAAAAAACTTGCTAATACCGGGACTGTCCCGGCTAAACCGGGTCGTGAGGTAAGACTACCCAAAGAACATTTGTACAACCTAACAACCACTACGGCTAAAAACAGTATTCAATAGCGAACCAGACACAAACCTTTACAAACAATTTTCACGTCAATATGTCGCAATAATGCTGCGTCAATTGTGTCCTCTGCGTCTACGTGAGAATGTTCCACATCAGTCCGAATAAGATCTTTTCAACAAAATGATTCTAGCTAATAACGTGGCAGCTGGCTCGCAGCTAACCGTTCGCAAATGGTCAGTTATTTAGACTGTGCTAAACCGATACTTCATGATAATCAGTTGAAACGAGCCATTAGTGCCATTTTGAATCCAGACCAACTTTCAGGAGATATCGATACATAAAGGTTCCATAGTCGCTTACACTCTTGCTCTTTTACTACTCTATATGAACTTATCGCAAAACAATCGAAGGCATGTATATTATGTATTGTTCGGGTTTCCAATGTCTTACGTTCGGAAATATTTTTGCAAAAATAGGCGGTCAAGACAGACCATAACTCGTCGTGTTGAAGAGCCTTGGAAATCTATAGCGGAAACTGTAATTACAAAAGCGGGAAAATTTTCATCGTATTCCTTGGCGCTTGGCGAAAGCACTGACAACAAGTTTACTGCTCAATTGGCAACTTGGCGATGTTCTTGCGGGTAGTTAATGATGATTTGAAATTACCGAAGAGCTCGCAGCCATTGTCCCTATTAAGGGTACGACTGGGGGCATTGATTTGTTGGAAGCTGTGTAAAAAAGATCAAGCGTCTTAGCTTGTCTTTGAAGAAACTTTCGGGAATGACCCCTGGTGCCCCATCAATGATTAGGGAACAACAGTTTCATTGCAGTATTCTAATTATTGTGGAAGTTTGGTGTGAGGGTATTGTTTGTTTGTTAATTAACTTTTGGTCAGTGTAGCAAAACTAGAACATAACTACCATGTTAAGTGGCCCGTGCAATTATTAGTGAATTACATGTGGCCCTTCGACCAAAAAGGTTGGCCGATCCTGAGCTAGCACATCTTGTAATAAAATTATTTATGGCTGAACAAACAAAAATAATGCAATTCTTGAACGACTGCGCCCAATATCTAACTGAGAGTGTGGATATACCCGGATTCATATTCCACAAGAAAAAAAGCCTTTTATAAGCAAATACAATGATTTGTATTAGCAGTATGAATTTGTAGCCATGAGTGACAGCAACGAAATTTGTCCAATTTGGGACCTTTGTCATACGAATCTCTAAAATGAAGCTATCGGAACGTTGTCCAACGATGTGATTGTCTTGTGAACGACGAAATACCGAAGTAAGTGGGACGTAAGAAATACGTGACGTGTGTCATTGTCCACCATGTCTCGAAATTGGGAACAGTTAATGGCAACCAAACAAATATAGATCTCTATTAAATACCATTGAAATAGATTGTATAGCATTGCCTTTGTTTTTGAATATATTGGCAACATAAATTCAGGTCCGTGATGTGAATATCCCATATTGTTTGACTATCTAAACCAGGGGTCGGCAAACTTTTGTCGTTCGCGGGCCAAAAATAAAGGTTGCATGTCATTGGCGGCCGCACATATTTTTAAAAAATTAAAAATTGAGGGAAAAACCGATGAATCACATTTTTTCACACAAATTTCAGTTAAATTTCAAGCAGCGCGCAAAGACTGATCATTTGAATATTTTCTGCGCCATTAAATCATTTGCACTCAGCATCAACTTTTTTACGTTTTGATGCCATTTGTCTAATTATATTTAATTTATAGGCTCATTAAACGAGTGATTGTGAATTATATACTTGTTTGGTTATAATATAATTTAGTGTCTCAAAACAAATTTTGTTACGTAAAGAATATAATCGACAGTACAGTTGTTTTGTTAATAAAATTCAGTGAAGCGTCGCGGGCCGGATCTGGCCCGTGGGCTGTAGTTCGCCGACCCCTGATCTAAACATATTCCTAGACATTTACAAGAACTCACATTTTCTTATCAAGTTCTGCGAATTTGAATTAAAAAATGATTTGAGTTTTATGTTTGTGCGGTGAAATAGGTATTGTTTTGTATTTGGCAATGTTTATTGTTAGTGTATTAGCCCTCTGAATAGCCACTTTTACAAGCTCTTCTACAATCTCAGTTTACTATTAAGGAAGAGATGGGCGAGCTTCGTCACTACCAAGAAGATTAGTATCATCAGCGGATATTTTGAAATAAACAATGGGCGAGGTCATTGGTAAAGATTAAAAATAATGAAGGTCCAAAAGAAAACCCTTGTTGGACCCTGTGGTCATAGTTAAGATTGGGGTTGCCACTTCTGGATACGTTTTTTTTTTCGAATCAAATCTCGAATTAAAATTTTTGGAATCGAATCTTTCCGAATCTGATTCCATCGAGCTTTTTTTTTATTTCATGCGTATGTTTGCTCAAAGTCACAAAAAAGCTCATATTCAGAAAATAAAACTTGAAAATGGAATACGCTATATAGCCAGGATGATAAGGGGTTTCCAGTGAAAAACCACACTTATTTCCATCATGATAAAAAAGTTGTAGGTCATAGATATCATCAATAAATGCATTGATGAAAAACTTGCTGTTGCAACTTATCTGTGAGTCTTACAATACTGAGTTATTTTTTTGTTATACTTGTATCAGGACTGAGGCAATTTGATTTTGGAACAAGCCGGAATTGTCTTATTAAATGAATACCAAATTTATGATTCAATTTTGTGAGTTATACCCGTTCTCTCCAACGCCAGCAAGTTAAAGCTCATCCAGGATTTTAAAATTTGTGTTAAAATGAAAAATATGAATAGTTTCCCTGAGCTTTGCAAAGGTAGATTACAGGCGTTATCTGCATAATGTTTTCAGTAATTGATCTACCTCCAATTGGGACTGCAGAATTGCCAGCTCCCGAGCCGCAGACTATTTAACCTCTCTCTAGCTCCGGAGCTTTATTTTTTATTTTTCGGCTTTAAATCCGGGCTTCAGGTCCGGCTAAATACCATTAATGTTTTCTTAATATCACCACAACCCCGAAATATCAGCCTAAATTTTGAGATTCATCGTCAAAGGTTTATATATACACATTAAAATTGAAACTTATTGAGTTAATAATAGATGTTGTAATGTAAAAAAATAAATAGGCCGAAAAAGACATATTAAATAGCGTATTACAAATTATAAATGTGAAAAATAAGTAGAGGATTCGGATGTGGAGCCACCAAAATTTTTAGCAGCTCCGACTCCTGCCCCAGCTCTATTAAAATGGCACGGCTCTCTTGTGGTATGTGGGCCGCCTGTTTCACACCCCTGACATAAACTATTGGCAAATCATTATACGACATGAACTTGCCAACTTCGATCGACCAAGAATTTACCTGGTAGCACAATATTTGAATCATCGGAAAGTCAGTAAAACAGTGGTGCCAGGTAGGTGTGTCTCAAAAATGTCGTATCCCACATGTCCTACGTGCCCCACTCGTTTCACTTGTCCCACGTGTCCAACTTGTCCCACAGGGCCCACGTGTCCCACTTGTTTCTATTATATCGTTATTATTGAAGTGCTTTCTTTCGAAAGGACTTTTTAACTGCAAAAGCGATTAAAAAAAGTGAAAATCGCTCAGATGTTCGAAAAATTGCGAATTTGAGAATCGTATTCCGCATGACGATTTTTTCTGACGTATTTCCTCGGTACTTATTACAAATTTTTTGCGCATTTTATAATGCGATTCTACTTTCTCGAACTTGGAATCATCCAGATTGAAGTTTGTACTCGACAACAAGTGGGACACCTGGGACAAGTGAGACACGTGGAGCAAGTGGGACACGACAATTTCGAGACACCGGCAAAGTAGCACAGATATGAGCTATATCTATGTAGTGAACGTGTTTTGCCACTTCCATAATTAAGGGATAAACAGAAAAAAGATCAGTCAGGTAGTTTACAACAACAATTTTCCAAAATGCGCAATAGACCATATTAAAGTATTATTTATAGTTAAACTTTGAATTTTAAAACAGTAATGTTATTTGTAATAATAATATAGCATTTTAATTTGATCATAGCTGAAAAAGCTGAATCACGAAAACTCACTCAGAAATTAAAGAGAATGATTCATGAACCAAGCTACGACTAAAATGACAAGCGCGATTTTGACAACCGACGGTTGAATACATTTTTGGGGAAGTCTGGAGATTTGATAATATATTTACTGACAAAGGTTTGAGTGCTCGTGAATCAAATCTGTACTAACGATGGACTTCACTGTAGCAACGATCGCAATCTGTAGGTTGCCCCCAACGTTATCGAATAGATCTTAAAATATCTAGTTGATTTTTATTTGTAGTTTTTCAATATACCGGTACGCAGAATAGAATTCTAAAACGTTTTTTCTAGACAATCCTTTCGTTACAAACGTATTGAACAGTATATATACACGTTAATCAAACACTAAATTAATAACAAACGTGATCTCGTGATTCACGTCATAAAAGTGTTAATCGCTGAACAAATGAAAGCTTCTTAAATTGTATAATGTGTTTCTTATAAAACTATCATTAGAAATTTAGAAAACTTGACTTTTATTTAATAATTTCAAATTGATTTAGGGTAAATTTGGGGGTTTTGTTGCAATAAAAGTTCTGAAATTTCAGAAGAACACAGCCCATTATAATATCTGTAAAATAAGCACAACGTCGATGGAAGAGAGTTTGCAGTTTTGACACCCATTGGAAGCCAATCATATTTGATATTCTTTTTTTAATCCAGCCTAAGAGCTTTAGAACGGCCAAAGGAGCGCCAGACTATTAAGACAGAAATACTCCATGCATGGCCGTATCAATGATTTATGCAAGTCAGATATGCAGTCACGAGACAGATATCGGGGTAGAGAGATCCATCTTTCATGATAGTCAATATTGACATTTCTTCGCAAATTAATGATAAAACCTGATCAAATATTTGGTGCCAACCTATTCCAGATACCCACAATACAGATCACTGACGTTGTTTTTATGTCGCTACCCACCTAATATTTCACCAAAGCGAAAATGTAGTGAAAGTGGAAATAACAAAGTATACGAAATAACACACTATGGATAATGAATGTGAATTCTATTGATTTTATATTTTTACAAGGATAAGCTGGTGGGTCTATGAAAAGTACTTAGTTCTTTTCGTTTAATATTATTAACATCTAATTACTTCCAGACCAAAAAAAGTCGTGTTTAATATTTATTTTGCTTCAATGCTATATAAAATAATATCAAAAGGTGAAAATTCCAGAAGAGTATTGCTAGTAAATTCGAGCTAGAAAGCCGAACACCGGCTTTATCATCGAATATCCCTATCAACGCAATTGATCATATCAGCAATCTTCGTCAGCCATTTACAAATTATTAATTTTTAATTTAAATGATAATATGTAGTAACAAAAAACCTTCGTATCACAAACAAAAATGAGATACATGTTATATTGGATGCGTTTTTCGGATGCTGGATCGGGTCGCTACTCGGAAATGTTGTCGTTTTCATTAGGCGACGTCTCGGATAGTCGATCGCGTCTGATGTTGATTAACTTTAGTAACATAGACTAAAAAATTGCCTTAAACCGGTTTCATAATGCGACTGTTGTGTGTTTTAAAACAGGAAGAATATAGTACTGTACAAGCCAAAATACGATATACACATGCAGTAATTGGGTGCGGACAAGCCCGATAGAGCATATTATTACGTAACAAATGCAAGTTTCCCTACTGCCGAATTTTAAAAATGAACCTGCAGAATATCGTGTGGGTTAACTGGCAAACGATCCTTCAAAAATTTTTGCACCGTGCGAAAGTTATTGTCTTACTCCAAGAGTAGTGTGATAAATTTTATTCACAACGGGAGCAGTGGCATCAGCCTAGTTGCTCAGTATAGATGTTTCTTAGAAATGAGGGAAAAATATTTTGTAAGAGAAAGACCTTCAAAATAAAAACAAAATCTTAGAAATAAGGTCGTTTTGGCAGCCCTGCTTGATTCGTCACAGAACCAATTTAATTTAAAACCATAGTACCAAAATTATGCGGAAATTTTTCGACAAATGGTAAATATTTAAAAGAAATGGGAATGGGCTGCAGGAAAAAGACACGTTGCCTAACACAACAATAATCACTAATATTTCCAACTCCCGAGTGTGTGATCATGCCTGATTCATAAACTCTATTTTAACTTATTTCAATTCATGGCAATTCAAATTATCATCATCCTTAGTTTTGATCAAAACAAAGCAAAGAAATGGCTGGTCGCGGATGCATACATTTGCAGAAACTTCTTTGATGCCTCGTTTGCACCTTATATTAGAAACGAAACAGCATCAAAATTCTCACTAAATTTTATTGTGTCTGTACATAATTTGACATGTAGCTACATGTTTTTTCATGTGAAATGTTTTCTGTGTGCCGTTTTACCGCCTAACAGGTGCCCAGCTCTGCATTTTATTACGCAAATATATTATGGTATTATTTTATGTTCCATTCACTTCAGTTTTTTGTCAATTCGCTAGTACATTTTATTCAATTTTAACGGTCTGCCAGGTTGAAAGGTTTGGAAACCTCCGGTATAGCATATGGTGCTGGGAACCACACAATATTATCAAAACTTCCTGTGCAATTCCAGCTATCGTTGAACTAAATTTCTGTTGTATTGTGCATGGGTGACAACATGATTTCAACGTATCGCAATTCCAAAACACATTCATGCTTATAGGAAATTACTATCGTTTAAAAAATCGGGGATGTTCACTTCAATCATTTAATTTCTGTTCAAACAGCGCAACGCATATGCAACACTAAACATATCATGAGGTATTCTGATTATAATTTTAATAAAAGCACTTAACTTAAGAACCGGTTTTTATATATATAAGAATTGCAGTAATTTCATACTGCTAGTTCAAAGTATCATTGATTAGCAAAGTATCTGCCAATCGATACACACAATTGTTTGTAAGCCAAATAGAGCAACATACATATCGCATGAATACAATTAGAATACAATCTAGACAAATATTAGTGTTCTCTTAATTTAATGAATATGTTGATTCTAGAATAAACTAGAGCAGCGGTTCTCAAACTTTTTTAGTCCCAGAGCCGCATTTCAAACCTCAAAGGTATGAAGAGCCGCACACAAACAACGCAAGGTAAAATAGCAACAAACCTTAAGCGCGTAATTAAAATACCAAGTCATCGTAACAACAACACGTAACAACTAGGGCTGGGCCAAATATTCGAATAATAAAATATTCGAATGGCATTTTGCTATTTGAATATCTGGTATTACGTGACCTGCGCCGCTTTGCTTTGCTGTGAAAAGTTGTCTTTGCGTTATGGTGTTATATGCTTATTTTTGCACTTATGGTATCCTTTCAATTCATCGTTTTGCAAAAAAAAACGTACCGACCGTTCCGTAAATTTAGAAACGTCAAACCAGATTAGGTATTTAAAATAAATTTCCCAGATTTAAACTCGGCATGCTTGGTGACATGTCATTAGCCATTTCTTGCATTACTGAACATAAAGTTGCTTAAAATTAAATGTTAAAATGACATTTCGGCGTTTCATTGTGAAAAAGGCGATTTTAGGTCGTTAAAACACTCTAGTTATGTAAATGGCATGGATTTAAAAAATGACCAAAAGTTTTTCCAAAAGCTGGGAAAAATTCATTAAGTTGTAACCAGATAAGAAATGTCATGTCCCACTCCCTTTAAAGCACTTTGTATTAGCTCTTTAGTGATCCCTTCCATCCTTTGCCAAGTAATTTTTCGAATATGTAAACGTTTTACTCGACCATGCATGGCCGTCGAGCCAAGTTGAGCCCAGAGTAGAACGTAAAATCAATCGTGAATTTCGTTGTAACAATGCACACTGACTCGTTCACAAATTGTTGCGTCTATTATCATCGAAAATGATTACAATTGTTAAATTTTGAAGCATTTGGGCAGTAATAATTAAGCCATAAGGCATGATATAATCAAAATCATCAAGTGAAGTGCTGAATTTGCAAATTCCGTAAAGAAAATTGAGCATTACTGAGTAAGTATTTTAGCTATAATAACCATCGGGGTGTTGTTTTGTTGAAAAAAAAACGTTAAAACTTGAAGTAATCAGGTACAATTAGAGTCTGACACTCTATTAGGCACAAAGGTCTAAAAATGCCTTTATTGACAATTTATTTAATCGCTATTTTAAATCAGCTTTCAGGATTCACGCATTCGTAAATTTGCTAGGTTTATCTATCTAATACTAAAATAACACCATAGAAAAGCATGAGAAACTCAATTATCATTATAATAAATATCTGCATCTCGGTTACCGTTCACTTAAAACAGGCGCGGTTAATTTACAAGCGGTGATAAGAAAGATCAAATCCAAGGCAGAGGATAAAACTCAGAATAGAATTAATTTGGTTTTGAAATCAGTCCTTAAATGTATTCAACAGCTGTCGCTGATGAGAACGCAAGGGTATACTAGAATTATGGAATTTCGATATTCGGCGACCGCTTATTCTTGCAAAAACGAGAAAGGGCGGAAATATAGAATACCAACTTTAGGATATCGCCGCCAAAACGATCGCGGTGACAAAGACGATCAGCCATTATGATAAAATTAACCATTAAAAAACGCTTTATTGCCGACTTTTCAATGTTTCTATTAATTTCCAAATGGACTATCGGCCTCCGACGTTCTGGATCCCTGTTATGTATAAAAAAAAATATTCAAATTATTCGATTCGAAAAATTTTTCGATTTTTTTATTTGATTTAATTAGGCTTTGATTTCTGATAAGTTTGTCAAAACGGGTCGTAATCGTGGAGGATGCAAGGTGCAGTAGCTGCTTGAGATGATCGCCGATCGATTTTTCGGGACTATTTTCGATTTCTGGAACAAAATTAAAATGCTCTAGAAATTAAAATAATCATTGAGTTATTTGATTTATACATAAGATCTGGAAATGCGACACAAACTGAGAATCCACGAAAGCAAGCCAATGATTACAGCCATGTCTGAAATCTTTCCAAGCGAAAAGTGTCCCGAGTGTCCGCGAAAACGCTCACTGTTGCGTCACTTTTGTATCTTGTAGGTTAGTCAACGCTACGCAAATAAACACGGGGGAATCTATTCGACTAACTAATAGACTTCAGCATTTTAATTTCGAGTCATTGATTAGTTTTCAATGAAAAATTTTATTTAAAAATAATTAATTTTTAAAACATTAGCGGGAGCCGCAGGGAAGGTTGTTGAGAGCCGCATGCGGCTCTCAAACCCTAGTTTGAGAATCACTGAACTAGAGTCTCCGATGTTAGTTTGATGACGTTCCGAGCCCTTTGTTTACGAATGTATAATTAGATTATTTACTGAAACTCTGATTACGAAATGCACATTAAATAACAATCGAATATAGATATACCACTGAATTTCGCAAAACTGAATTTGTATGAGCCATTAAATCAATATACATTTTCATGGCAGGTTTGAAATTTAGGAGGCGAATATTAAATTTTGTTGTGAATATGAAGGCTTTTTAATTTGGTATATTTGTGGCCTGTGGTTTTCATCTATGTACGAATAGACTCTATTTTTGTAATCAGGATGTTATTGCTTTGCCCGTTTTCATCCAAATAAAAACGATTTTGGATGGTATTATGTTCTACTATGAACTTTCAGTTTTGTTGAGAGAAAAATGTGTTAGATTTGATATTGGGGTCATTTTCTTCACAGAAGTTCGAAAAGTTCAGCAGCTACGACCCTATCCTTATTTTTTAATCTCATTCAACCACCCGAATACAATTATCAAACTTCTGTTTTTATCGGTCACCGCAAACATAGTCAACGTTGATATCTGGGACATTCTTTGTTGAGCAATCATGCATAAAATACCTGATGTATCGATACAGAAATATCGAATGGCGATGGAAATATATTTACAATAGGCCCGTTAACAACGGTGGTTGACGCGACGCCATTGCGTGTTGTTAACAGACGTAAAGTAGTAGCGGTGAGATTGTTGTCGTATTCGAAAGAGACAGGCCTATTGTATGTGTACCCAATTACTGTCAATTAGTTTTCGTCATTTGCAGCTTAGTTCTAGTAACAATTGAATGTCATATCGCAGAATATGATACAAGAATGAGTACCGATCCAACCACGTACAGTTTTCAGATAGCACATAGGTCTGAACCTTTTATGTTTATCTAAACTATTTTGTTTGTATAGCGCTCGGATTAGCAGCAAAGACTTCATACATTCCAGTCTTGGCGAAAAGCTGACTTTTAGCCCATCGTATGTTGTATGCCCGCTTATGATTTATACACTGAAATATAGGTTACATGCTGAGTATTGATAGTTATACTTGTGCAGCAATAACAATCAAAATAAATACTGTTATAAACGAATAAAAGATGGCGGGAGATGGTGCAGGCGACGTCGAATGGCCAGGTTATAACTTTAATATGATCAACCCGTTATTCATACGATGGTTTTTATAAAAATTTATTCATCACCTCATGTGGCCAAATATTGCCTAGGCGAAAACTCTCGACCCCATAAAATACGAATTATACCGTTGTTCACCGACATTTTTTTCAGATTAGCCCATGTGGAGAATGGGTCAGTACCCGACACATGAGAGAAGTTATCAATAAACCTCGTAACTTTCCAGTCAGACAGCGCTTACGCAAGCTGTTATACCTTAGCTAGAGCGTACCCAATATTTATACGACGTGGCTAATAGATCTTGGATTACAACCCGATAAAAAAATAATCTTAAATTTTGTAATTTCGGTAACATTATGTTACGGTATAATTACGTGCAGTATTTTGGCGAAGTTTAGTTTGTTTAGAATTATTATTCAATTTCAATAATATAAGAGAAAAATAAAATAATTTTTTGTTAAACGATTTTTTTAGATAGGCAAACTATAAATATTTTTGCTTAGTCTGAAAATTTGACATTCTTACTTGTTGCCGCACGCTGTTCTGGTAACCCTGATGTTAAGTATTATCTGTTTATGCCACCTTCTAATTAGCTACGTGGGTTTTACTATCTAGTGCAAAAGCCCGATTGAATATTTCTAGAGCTAGCTGCGATGTTTGATATAAAAAAGAGGTAACTCCTGAAGTATGCGCATCAAGATGTCGCACAACCTGAATGCTAACCTGGTACACAACCTGAGTTAAGGTTGTGCGCCATCTAGTTGTGCATACTTCAAGAGGTCCAAAAAAGAATTGTTTTTTATCCGTAGCTATATCCCCAGTAATTACAATGAGACCGGAACCTTAAAACAAAACTCATTCTGCCCCCCCATATTGCCTAAAATGTAACTACTATTAATTAGATCATCGTGTCTCCTAGTGCAGCAATCTTTTCATTTTTTTTCTTAGGTGGAGATTTGAGGGGAATCGTTAATAGGATTGAGCATGCCCATATTGATCGGGCACAGTTTTTCTCTCCAGATGGTCGACTTACTAAAGAGAACGTTGGTAAAGTCCTCATATATATCCAACATTTTATTATGTAACTATTTTCCTGAATGTTGCCAATGCTGACAACAAATACCTACTTAAAGCTACATATATATATATTCTGTTGGTTAAAAAGTATACATTGTACTAAATATCCAAAAAATTGATGTGAGAATTCAATCGAAATCTTCCAAATCATTATGTCCAACTCTAGCGACAGTTAGAGATGCCTAGTACAGATAATGTCCATATCAAAGAGCATATTTATTTGGCAAGTACTGCTAAATTAAAATCATTTTAATTTAGTGTTTTTTATTTAAGTTTAAAAAATTAAGAAAATTTCTCTTAGCACACCGTGACTAACCAATTCAACAAAGAGTGCGGCTGTCCATCGCGTATGAAATTGTGACAATTCTTGAGCCTTTTTATTGCGTTGGAGAAATGAATGACAAAAAGTAATTAATCAAATCTTAACTTATATTGACAATTTATCGATAAATTGAGGCAAAATTTAGTATTTTACGCAAGGTGAAATTTTTTGGATATTTAGCAAGTATTCATAATTGTTTTCTATATATTGTGTTGAGAAATTGAATGAGAAAAATTATTTCTTGTATTGATAAAATTGAACTCTGACGTATTATATATTTTAAAGTTTCTCTTTTCGATAAATTAAGGATTTTCCACACGGTGGATTTTTTAAATTGACGGAGTGTTTATATTCGTCTTCCAAAAATACTATATTGAGGAATTGAATGAAAAAAAATTATTTCTTGCAATAATCTCATCTTGGCTCAGTAATTCGCTTGTTCTTTGGTAAATTAGGAGATACTTTCCATGTTCCGAATAGTGAATTTTTTTATTGTATATCGATCAACGGCAATCTTGTCGTCGATCGACGTACAATAAAAAAGTCAGCTGTTCATGTCGGGTCATATTTGGTATAGTAAGTAAAAATATATATATTTAGGTATTAATCAATTTTTGATTTATTATATTCAAACATCCTTGACCGTTTTAATCGCATATATCTATATAGGTATTCTGCCGCAAATCAAACCACTAATCAAAATCAAGCTTATTGCAAACTACCTCACACATTACATTTTGCTAACCGCTATCGCCGCCAAAATCGTGGTATAAAGCAACATGGCCTAAATTTGCGATGGTATTATAATATTAGGCCTGTTACCTTACGATTCGCATATTTGCTGCTGCTCAAAATTGTTCTCGTTGCACAAAGTTTCAGAAGAGATATGCCAGCTATTTTGGAATTTTTTAATTCAAAAAATTACATGTAAAATATCTGATAAACTTTCATTGGAATGTTACAATTTTGAAGCGTTTGGCACCATAGCCGAAACATATATATTATGTTAATTTGATTGAATACAATATTGTTGAATGAAATTTTATATCCACTATCAAAAATACCGTGACCGTTACCGGTATAAACTAATTGTAACCGTTAACTATTTGAAACCCGATTACCTGGTTGACTATTCTCATTATATCTATACGTATCAACATTTTTTACCATTTTCTTCTAAAGCAATCTTCGAGAGAAAGTTCATCGATGGTGTGAACAAGAGATCCCGCCGTCTTTCAGAATCGACAATTTTGAGACCTTTCAGAAACGACTTGAATGATCCAGAAGTAGAAGTTGTTCCAAAACTATCAAAAACAAATTTTTTTCGTGGCGGTTGTGCATTAAATGAAGTCGAGTATTCAGCTACAAATAACAGAGATAGACTTCCGGAAAAAGAAAAGAAAAAAGAAGTCGAGGTTCAACTTAAATCCATACATTCTCATGGAAGATTTATTGTTCTGATAGGTGGAGCAGGGAGCGGAAAAACGACCCTCCTCAAACGGTATTGTCTTTTGGTGTTAGATGGCAAAATCGAAAACATGAATGGAATTGAAATGATTCATTACATAAACATCAAAGATTGGTCTTTAAAATATGGAGAATATACTCCACGAGAAATATTGTTTTCTGTATTCAACGTGGCGGAAAGTGACGTTGCGGAGGAATGTGGATTTAACTGGCTTAAGAAGCCTGAAAATCAGAAAAAATTTCTGCTTTTGTTGGATGGATTGGATACAGCTCCATGGGTTTTGAGTGGCGACAATTTTCATGATCCGATTTCTTGGGATCAAAAAGCGACTGTACCTGTCATCATCTACAACATTCTTTATCGAAATATATTTCCAGGATGCAAAATACTGTTAACATCGAGAGAATACGCCATAAACAAATTTTCACACTACATAAAGCCAGATGCGACAATCGCCCTCGGAGGACTTTCACAAAATTCCATCGTGACCTTAGTAAAAGAAATCAGTGGAGACACTGGAGACATCACTTTGGAATCTATGTTAAAAAAATCACTCGAGCTTATGCATCTTTGCTCTACTCCATTATTTCTAATATTTGTGATTGTCGTGTACTTGAATGGTGAAGATATACCTGAAAATCTTTCAGGGCTCATACTCACTATACTAAAGAATCATACGCGATCTAAACATCTTAAGAGCAAAAAAGACGTTGATCAAATAATGAAAAATCTGATGAAACTTTCACTTGATGGCTTGAAAAGGGGAAAATATGTTTTCACCAGGGATGATATTCAAAGGAATAAGATAGATGTTGATGTAATCAAGGATTTCGTAATCAGTGTCCCGACTCCAGCCAAAAATGTGGTTTGTGATCAGAATTTGCTGGAAAAAGACTACTCATTTTTTTTCGTTCATCAAACTATTCAAGAACTTCTTGCGGCATGTGAACTGGCTAATCTTCCTATATTACAGTACAAAGAACTAATTGATAAACAGATCAGTACTCAGCTTCATGTTGTTGTTCGACAAATGTTATGTGGTTTAATATTTAACAAAAGTACGGCTAAAATGAATTTAATCGAAGGTGAGTCTATATTATTTAGCAAAGAAGAAATTTATATACATATTTTTGTAAAGACTTTCACGGTTTATACAACCAACATTTCTTTCTTTTCTACAGAAACTAATAAATTTAGGGTAATATCAATAAATTTATTCACGCACGGCCGTACTGTCGTGGCTGGCAATACTAATCAAGTGTTTTCATATTGATTTAGATGAACCACGTGATATCACACAAAAGCAAGAGTATTTGCTCGAGTCTCTACGTAAGGATTTAAATGGTGAAAATATTCCACCAATGCAAATGCTCAATTTGTTGATCTCGATTTGTGAGTGTGGAACGAACGAAGGAATTGTAGAATGGGCGAAGACAAATATAAAAAAGATCAGCTTGTCTGGAATTCCTCTCACAACAAGTGATCTTCATGCAGTAGGAAGTGTTACCTCTCATTGTGATCGACTCCGCATATTGGCGCTAGATAATTGCCAATTGAATGCCTATAGTCTTAAGGTTTTATCAGATGGTCTAGGAGAATCGCCTGTGCAGGTACTTTACGTTTATGCTGTTATCTCTTGAATTGTAAGAAATATTTACAACTAACGGCATCAAATGTAAACAATATAATGTAAATACGTATAATTAATTTGTTGTGTATATACATATTTCTGTATATGACTTTTACCACCATTTGACATGGACATATGCAATTTTGATTGTCCTAGTGCTAGCATGGAGTTGGCAAAGTGGGCCCGTATTCACTTCTAGAATTTTTGATGTCCCAAACAAGCTCTACTTTGCTTGGAAAGTTGCAGTTGCTTTAACATGCATTTAAAATAGTTAGCATGTTCCAAGGCAACCCATAAATAAACTTCAGAGGAAGGTGTAACTATAATGTATGTTATCATAGTTTTCATTTAAATAGTTCTGATCACAGTTACCAGTAAACATACAATGGTTGCAAAATAAGCATAGCAGAGTAAAGGTATGATTCAGATCTTTTAATTTCTATTAACGCTTTTATATTTTAGATTGAGGAATTTGACGTGTGCTTCAATCGACGTCTTGTTAAAAACAGCATGTATTACTTGCACAAAATTTACACCCGTGTTCAAAAATTTCATTGTTGGCAGTGTGGTTTTAGAAAATCTGATATACAGGATTTTAAACAAAACCCGCAGGTATAACAAATACTGCCGTGAATGTTAATTGAACCCGAAATGGACCCAAAGATCGTTTTGTTATTATGTTGTTAGTCATTTTCTTATGGTTGTTATACTGTATAAAAAAATCGCCTTTTTCATTAACTACTGGTACAATTACTTTGACTCTTTAAGATTAAAGATTGTATTTTTCGATATTATTTCATTTGTTTCTAAATTCTCTATGATATTTCATCTGAAATTCCGCTGTTTTATTCATATCCATGGGAAGGAACACGTTTTATGACATCATGACGATTGCTACCGGTAGTTTGCTGTTATAGAAGCCGTCGTGATCCCAGCGAATTTTTTTTACCCACAATTCAAAACAATGTTCACATAGAAATTAGTAAAATATTAAAGTTCATTACAGCGTATGGTGCGAAATATGTAAGTGACCAGTACTGAAGGAAATTTCATCACTTTATATTAGAAAGCCTGAAATTTAATTATTATACAAATGTCAAAGAAAATGAGCATTTAACTTCAACAGATTTAGATCTTGATATATACTAAAAATCAAAAAGGGTATCTTTAAAATAAATTGCAGTTTTCTAAAATCTGAATCATTATATTAGGAGTATAAATACTCTTATTGTACATTACTCTAAAGTATATTGAATTTAATTATTTCTGGAATTTGGGAAATAATGCGCATCTATATCAGTTAAAAATATATAAAACAATGTTGATACTAAGCGAAAAGCGTAAGAAAAGGCGTTTCTAAGCAATTCAGTTGCAATTTTCTAACATATCCCTCATTAGGATATCTATATTGTACATTAAAATACATTAAATTTACTTATTTTCAGTATGTAAAAAATAATGTGCAACCTTATTAGTTTAAAATTTATAAAGCAAACAATGCTGATACTTAGCGAAAAATGTCATTGTATCCACGTACCGGACTTCGTGTACATATATTTGAGCATAGCTACATTATTTTTCTAGAGTTTGTATTAATTAAGCTTTACTTCCATTATCCTCATATCAAAATAAGTTATTAAAATTTCAATGAATATTACAATAAAGCATACAGGCCTACTAAGTTATTATATAAGGTACATAGATATAATATTTCACAGGTAACTGGTTTAGAAGTCTCAATTCAAAATGTTGAAGAAGAACAGGAAATTGAAATCATGTTTAATGATCAAAATATACTGGATTTCAGCAGATATAACACAGAAAATCACATTCAAACATTGGAAGAATTGGTTATCAACGCAAACTCAATGGTATGAAATTGCTATAAAATATTAAATTAACTAGGATAGCATTTGCATATTTATCCCGGAGGAGAAGAAAGCCGATACGACGGCTTAATCATATGGCGAACCACGGCCTCACGTCCGGTACCAGTTCATGTCGGGTATGGGATTATTCAACGAGTTATTTGTTTTCGGAAGCATGGACTTGATGGTGAGGGAGGCCGCAACCAACGAGCGGTTACGTGAGCCACCCTGGGCCGGCGCACCGCACCCAGTAATTCTCTCGCACATAGCTATCCCCGCATGAGATTTGGCCCTGTGGACCCACGCGGAGTAATCAATTCCCGACGTTTATTTTATGAATTGGTCATATTGTTAGAGCTTCTTTTCCCCAATCAATTATCCTTAAAATATCTATTGGCTCTGGGATTTCTGTAATTTCGATTTTCTCCAATTCACACGGTGACATGGGATTTCAAATGTTATCTTGAATGAGCAAGTATTTTATCGCAATCATCTAACCTGAGTTGGCACTAAGCATATCCAAGGCACTGAGTTTTGTCGTCTAGCATAATACAAAACAACTAAGATGTACGCTATTTTTTGAATCTGCTTCCACAATATTTGACAGGACATTTTCAATGTGAGTTTAACAGAGTATGAGAGAACATCAGATTTGAGAAATCTTTGCGACTTATTAAAAAAATGTGAAAAAATAGGAGAATTCAAAATATCTGAATGCGAGTTGACTGAGCAGCAATTGGACAAAATCATGCAAGCTATTCCAGATCAAGAGGTTTTTTCATTTTTTTCATTTGTTTCAAATAATCCACAGAGTGGAACTGTACTATGAGTCGGTGGATATTTGATAGTTTAACCATAGATCTTAGGTGCAGTACAAGTATGCTAACGTTCACTTCTGATGATCTTTTAGTTCCTATTTAAAGGTTCATGGTTTAGGGGTGATGCACTTTATAGCTAACGGGGAAGTATTACGCTAGAGACAAGCAGCAATTGCTTTCCTTGTCGATAAGAAGTTTTGGTTCGTTTTTTGTTGCCGATTTTTACTTCCGGCAAGGTTCAAAATAACCAAGATCTTTGTTCATAGGGATCTACTAGGTTTGAAGCAAAAATTTTATTGTACTGGGCTGAAATCATGGTGAGGATTTTGGTCTATATTTACTAGCTTGACACTTATAAAATCTTGCATAAAGTCTATATACTACAATTCGTTCTGTTTTTTTTTATACATTGTTAACAGATACAAATGGTTAACGTGTTCCTAACACCAGATATACAACCAAAAGGATGGATGAAAATTGGCCAAATTACTAGAAAGTTCAAAGCAGCGAATCTTGCCGTAACATCCTGCTCATTGACGGAAGACAAATTATCACAACTTAGAGTATCTCTTGATCGCTCAATGGTGAGTGAAGGACTGATAATATTTCATTATACGTAACTATACGTAATGCCGGAAAATGACATACCAATTTTAGAAACGTAACATACCTAAACTGACAGAGAAAGAACGGGAAGAGAGAAAAGAAATTGATCCACTAGCTTTCCCATTCCGGATTCAAAATTTCGTTACTCGCGCATGTTGAAAAGCGTCTTTATGGAAGGCTTTTTGGAATTTGCTAAACAGATCTGCCAAAATGCATGGTTGAGTTTGTTTGTAGAATAATATTGGAAAAGGGGAACACATAGTCCCGTCTATATTCTGATGAAACCATACAAAAATCTCAGAAGCCATATTTTTATTTAGGTATAATATTGTATAAAACTCTTTTATCTCTAGATTTTTAGTTTTGATTTGAGTCGAAACAGCAATTTGACCGAAAGTTGTATGAAACAAGTTGGCTGGATTATTCAGAACTGTGAAATCAAGGAGCTAATCATGAAATACTGCAATCTGACCAATGGAATGTTGAAAAGCTTAAGGTTTTCTTTACGCGTAAGAAACGTAATATTTTGCTTTCTTCTTTTCCATTTTATTTGAAAGATGAAACTTTGTGATAATTAACAAAATATACACTGCCCATTTTCGCACAGCAATGAATTTTTTTCCTCTTAATAAGACTTATGTCAAAGTTCCACTTCTTTGTTCATTAAAGTAATTTACATTGCAGAAATTAATACTTTATAATTTTCGGACTGAATATTATGAACAAAGTAATTGCTAGTAAAACTCACATCTAATTTATAAAACCAACCAACTTTTTACCGATGAGGTTTTGTGTAGTGTCCAATGATTGACACAAATTTTATGGTTACGCAATAAACGCAAGTCTTGAATAACTTCGTTTTAATAGTTTGCTTCTTTTATTTTCAATGTTTTCACTTCCAAATGTAATACAGGAGGCAGCAGAATTAGATAAGATCAACATAAGTGGAAACGATAAATTGGGAGATGATGGTTTCGTCGAGCTTGCACAAATTAGTGACGTGTGCAAAACCGAACAACTCGATATCAGTGACTGTAATATATCATCACAGCAAATTAGAAGTTTTGAAGATGCAACACACACGACTGTGGTATAAAATATTATGAGCATATTACCACTTTTTATTTATTTGTTATATACAGGAATAGTCATAGTTAAAGCTTTTCGTTACTAGTTGTTAAAATATACATGGCATTGAATTTTCTCTTTTTAAGAGATTTGTACAATGAAACCTGGTAAAAAGAGAGCTTTTGTAACTCGGCTCTTAAATAAAAATATAATAGCGTATTTGGAATTCTTACTCACAAGTCTGCATCGGTGCATTTCATAAATACCGTGAATGTGACGCGTTTAATAATAATAATTTTTTAAATAATCTAATGCATCAGCAAATTATATATTTTAAAGTTTCATTTCTAAAAAGCACTCAATAAATTTGATGCTTATAAAATTAGACCACAGCTTTCTTTCTACATAACTAATATCTCCAAGCCCCAAAGCGATATGACAATACTTCGATCACATCGAAGATCCAGTATATCAAGAGAACGTTGCTAATCCCATTCCATCCCTGTTGATGTTTTTTTTTTATAATATTACGTTAAATGATAGTATTTTATAATAGATATAAAGTCGAAACCAACTGGCTAGTGATTAAAATGATTCAACTCTTGATATGAGAATAAATGAGTAATACGCCCCTTTAAAACTGCATGGTCGGCAGAGAGAAGTCTAGATTTTCATAACAAGTATTGAAAAATAAATTAGTGTAAATTGAAAGATGAACGATTTTTACAATCAAAACAAGCATTAAAAAATGAGCCTAGAAGCTGTTAAGGTATTATTTCAATTTCAAAATAGCACCGTACACTTAATTACCTCTGATTGCTAACATCTTTTTATTTCCAGCTAAATATTCTAAACGTAAGTCATAATCGGAATATGGGAAAATGGGGACTTCGTGACTTACGCAAACTCGTCGAAAAATGCCAATTGAAAGCACTGTTTATTCGTCAATGTGGATTAGATGAGGAAACGTTCGCAAATTTTGCGAACAACTTGGAAAACTCACAGGTATAATTCGCTACAGAAAATTTCTGTGCTGAGATGCATATTTGACTGGATTTAAAAAATTGGCATATATATATAAGAACTTTTCCGTGGTATTCAGCAAGTAGTCTATCTATCAATGTTTGCAAAAATAAACTTAATAAAATGTTTGTGTTACTAATCAAACAAAGCTTTAGTAAAAGATAAATCGTTTGACATAAAGCGAAATTTTATTATGTTGGTAAATATACTTCTACCGGAATACGTGTTTCATTGACATTGTTTTTATTACAGGGAGAATCGATAGTCAAAATACATGATTGATATCATGAAGAGTCCATATGTACAGTAAAGAAGAGCCGATTGAGTATTAGGACGTTCACGATCGTTAGAGAAGCGACTATAGATTAGCTCTCTCGACTTCGGGACAGTATCCTAATCACAATTCATTGCCAGTTTCTATTTTCTGTTACTATTACGTTGTTCACTGCATTGTCATTTACTTTATGTGAAAAAGAATGTACGATTTTCACTGACCTTTGGTTCCAAGCCTCACACAGGAAAGAGAGTATCTTTTACAATAACCATTATTAATGAGCCTAATGAAATATGTGTAAATAGTATTTTAACATTTGAAAATATTCCTGATTTAGTGAGTAATTCAAATTCCAAATGTATTCAAACCTGTTCAAACCTCGGCATCATATCTTTCCGCCCAAAAGGTGCGAGATTTTATTGTTTGTGTTTGAAAAGGTTTCTACACTCTGTATCATACAATTTAAGTTGTCGATGGGTACGAAATTTTCTATTTTTGCGTAATTTATTGCTGGAAAAAGCCTATTTTTCATATATATCAACAAAGGTAAAAATTCGAAAAAAAAAATCGTATCAATAGAAAACTTTGTACCCATAAATTCACATTGTATTGTGTAGTGGAGTAAAATCTCGCTCATCTTTAGCCGAAGAAGACATGCTACACAAGTTTCAAAAGTGTATATTTTATTGATTTTTCACCTATGCCGATGTATACGAAATAGGCTTTTTCAGCAATGGATTGCGCAAAAATAGAAAATTTGTACAAATCGTATGGTAAAGAGATGTGGAACCTTATTAAAATGAAACAATAAAATATCGCCCCTCTCGGGTGAAGACATGCTGCTAATGTTTGAAAAGTGTAAATTTTTCGATTTTTCATGAGATCCGCGTACATTGCCCCGAATTGGTAAACATTATATAGTGGGGTTTAGGAAATACTGGGTGTCTCAAAGGTAATTATGCGCTTTCAATTTTGATTTGCTTTTCATGTACTCATCATAGAGCGATCACTTCTTTAGAAAATATAGTATGGATGAGTAGTAAAATTTGGTATTGTTTGCATTTTTCATTAACCTACAGAATGATAAGGAGATTGACCCAGGAAATGAGGTACATGAAAAGCAAGAGAAAAGTAACGGAAAAGCTTCCACTTACTTTTGGAAACACCCTATATATTAGCCATTTAAACCAGAGTTCTAAGTAATTCAGCAATTTGGGAAGAGTTCAAGTTCTTTTCTAATTGAAACCTAAATTTCGATTAAGCCTTATTACAAGGTATGAATCAGTACAAATTAATAAAGCTTACCTCCAGTGTTCAATTTGTTGGTGCACTCTGCTGTCGGAGATGCTTCCCTTTGTCCGACCTAAATGAAGCCAAAAAACAAAGAAAATAAATTTGACATTTGAGCCGATACGTTGGTTCGTTATTCACACATTATGAACTATTTAAAAAACGGGAGATCGACTTGTGCATAACACTAAATAATAATCCATTGAAGATTGAATAAATAAATTAGTTTTTATGCGCAGTGAAGGAGGCATATGGGGTTCAAAAATGGGCGAAGGGTGGAATTTAAAGACAAAGTTCGAATAACCACTGCGATACGGCACAATAGTGATACGACGTGGAACATTCTTTGACTGAATTGCTGAAAACACTACTATATTTACTAGAAATATATTCAATCTTTGGCACGTCTGTTGGCGTGATATAGTATCCTGACTGAAACGGACATTCGTCAGAAGCAGCAAGCCCTCCAGAGTAACAAATTTTGATTGCATGACTTGCTAGTAATCTATGTAGAAGAAACATTGAACAGATTCAAACTGCCTTAAACTGATTTTTTTCTGTTAATGTCTTCAAACTTTCATACGTGTGCCAAAATTTGTTAAGTGCAAGAAATTGATATGTAATGGTTTTGTCTGCCTATTTGTGTTTAATTAGAGTATCTTACAAGTAAAGTTGCAATCATTGGCGCAGAACCTAAATTTTTTTCACTACTCTCCAATACTAAACGTGAACGTATTCAAAAAATAATCTGCTAACGAAACAAACGAACCAGCTTATTTTAACTGATGTATGACGTAATTGCCTGTGGCACAAGTTTTAAAATTCTCTTGTATTTCTACATTCATAAAAGTACAGTTTTCGTAGACTACACAAGACGGAAATTTAGTACGACTGATTTAAATGTGGAGTGACATAATCAAACTGATTAGACCAGGGGGGCCAACCTTTCACATACCATGCGCCATGTTTTAAACATAATGTTTCAGATGCGCCGTAAATCTCTTGTATTCCCACGCCTAATGTCCGCTTCTTGTTGAAATTATATAAATTTATAATACACACACATATATACACACGTATATGTAGTTTTTACAATTTACAACTTCACATGAATAGAAATTAAGCAAGGAAGTATAATAAATAAAACCGATCAATTTCATTTAAGTACCGCCTTTATGAGACTTTTGCTGCTGTTTTACTTTCGCCATTTTTTTTTATTCTTGGAGTTAAGTTTGTTACTGAGAGGAGCAGTGCATTCTTCAAATTTAAATCTGTAAGTGTTGACCTCGCTTTGCTTTTAATTAGTTTCATGGCAGAAAATGTTTGTTCACAATTATATGTCGTTCCGAAACGACATATAAAACCCTGGGCAAATTTTCTCAGTTCTGGATAATTTTCACGGGGTAACGATTGCCAGAACTTGATCATGTCAGATGCACTTGGGACTGAAGAAAGCTCATCAAATTTAATTTTCAATGATGGATGAGTTTTCAAGTCAATTAGTTCCAATTGTATATTGCTTGGCATCTTCATTATGGTTAGTTCACTAAGTGAAAATGGGTTTATAAAAGCAAGTATAGAGTCTTCTTCTTTTGAAATATCATGAAAACGACTTTCAAATGACTCTTGCAATAACTTGATTTTTTCTGTGTATATTGCCAAATTGCCATTACCAGCAGCACATTCACGGTGTTTTTTTATGTGAGGAAATTGGGACAAATCTTCTTTTTCCAACTGGGAAACGAAAAGTTTCAACTTCATCTTGAATGCGCTAATGTCATTTACTAAGCTTGGAAATAGTTTGCTTTTGCCTTGCAGTCTCAAATTTAGATCATTGAGATGGCTAGTAACATCAACTAAAAATATTGTGACAACAGGCCTTTAGTATCAATATCTACTCTACTCTACTCTCGATTCTAATTGGCCTTTGCTAATCAGCTGTTTGGCCTAGCGTCGCGTGATTTTACTCCAGGCTTCTTCTAGATTAGTCATTGCGTCACAGCAAGCGATTTTACGCTTCGCTTTTGTTGACAACAGTCATTTGTTGACAACAGTCATTTGAAGTTTGGATGAAAAAGGTGGTATTTAGGGGTCATTTTCAGCATGTTGTGGGTTGATTTATAATAAATTTTTTAGGCTTGGGCAATTCAACTGGTTGTTCAATGGTTATTGGGAGATATTTGGGAAGTCTGGGCAATGGAAATTCCATGTTTCAAGCTGATAAATGACGATTTTCTATTTTTCCAGAAGTTCTGAACTTTTTACTCCGGTAGGGAAAAAATAGTAAATTTCACTAATTTTTGCTAAAAGTCTAAAATGAATGTCATAAAGTCCGTCAACGTCGATAATCGCCTGTTGTTTCTAATTCCAACAAGCCGTAAGTGGGCGACGTGGAGTAAGGAGAATAGAGTTTAGGTACAATCAAAAGTCACCATGTAAATCGCAAAAAAAAACGGCTTGGCGTGGAGAAGCCAAGTGCAATTAACAATTTTGGCATGAAAAGGGTTAAAGATGCAATGCGCCACCTCTAATCATGCAATGCGCCACGTTTGGCGCATGCGCCATAGGTTGGCCACCCCTGGATTAGACAATAGTAAATTGGAAAAATTAAAGAACAAAGACAGCACATAGAAAAAAACGAAAAATGTAAAAGGTCCTAATTCGTCTTTTGATGAACTATTACTTGAGCCCAGCGCGCAGTAAATCTGCCAACGTTTCAGGGCAGAGGCCTGAAGGTTAATTTGTTAACATTTTTTGGGCGGGACCGATGCTTTTATTCCAAAAGTTTCCGTTTTTTTTCAATTCATGATAACACTTGCAAGATGGTACACAGCTGAGTATACTATCTACCACTTTGATTTTTTCTCTTCTGCTTTTAATATGTTATTAGACTTAGAGGTGACTCTTGTGCTGAATAAAAGCTACAAAAGCAAAATATTATGCAACGATTCAATTTACTGTAAATCCTCAAAAGACAATAAACATTATGTAATTTTTACGAATAGACGCGTAGGCCTAAGTGTTTCGAAGTCAATATTGGGTGCGAGGTTGCTCTCCGAAGACTCCGATGCGAAGACTTCCCATTGATTAAATAGCTTATATATATATCATCATAATCAGATAAAAAGTCGAGTGCAATCCCGTTTTTTTTTCGTCTGGGAGGAATTCTAAAGCAAAGGTTACGGTGTATTCCGTTCATGTTGCTAATATTTTGTCTTAATATTCATCACTTCCTTATTTTCAGTCGGAAATTTTTAGTTGCAGATTCATCCTTTTAATTATATTTAGCGTCTTTGTGGCGACGATCGCAAAAAAACGATTTTTTCAACGAGATGGGAAGATTTCCAAAAATATAGTTTACTGCCATAATATCGATGTTAACGGACTAAATAACTTTGTCAAGCTAACCAAAACAACCGGCGACTTGTATAACATTAGCCCTGCAAAAATAACACGCGTTTTTAGCGAGAGTTTAGGTTTCCCGAAAATGTTAAAAAACAGATGCGGGGGTTTGGGCTGGCCCTCTCGCCAATAACAACAGTAATTAAGATGAGAGTCGACCGGTGCTCTGGCTTATCCTCGGACTGTAGATTAAACTATTCGAATATCTCGTATTCATTGAAATTTTTTGATTTGATAAAAATATTTGGTCACCCTTAGACACTTTTGTTCAGTATATTTATTTGAATTTTACCATTTCATAAACGTTTTAGACGCACGCCAATGAGATATATCAATAATAAAATTAATATAAAATAATATAAATAATTAAATATGACCTACAAAAGACCTCGATTTTACTGGCGACCGTATACACGTAACTAATGAACCATCAGGTATCAACGCCCTAGTCACGGAAGTCTTTGATTTTAATTTTGCGAATTCAGTAATCAAACATTTCCGTGTGTGTCATATGCTGCCTACCGTTAATTTGGCTAGTTACTATATTTACGTGTAAATATATTTAAGCATTGATAAGTTGTAAATATGAAACAAGAAAATATAACGAAATGGCAAGATAAAAATACGTTCAACAATAACAATGTATTCTTGGTTTGTAGAACTCAAAGATGTACAAATCCTGAAAAATCGTTACACAAATTGGCAACATAGAATAACATAACTGGATGTTATAACAGGCTGTAATTTAGGTTTATCTGATTATCATGTAGACTGCATTTGTCCCACCAGCTCCTTCCCCGTCTTGGGCGCAGGCAGTTGATGAGCCATATTTGCCATATACTTTGTGAGCGTTGGCTGATGTTGCACACCTAAAAATAAGAAAAATCATATATTATACAAAAAAAGTGTTTTCCTCATGTTCATAGAAGAAATGTAGAACTTGTGTGAGGGAGAAGGGGTAAGAATTTATTTATGTTTCAATAATGAAAAATATTTTGACCAAAACTTATTTCACATAAGATCATCATTATTAGCTATAAAGACGAAATTCGAATTTATCACCGATTATTTGGACTTTGGAGATATATATCTTAATAAAAACTACAAAATTTGAATACTTCACAACTAAACTAAAAGTTAAATTAGATATATTGTGCCTAAATAGAATCAATTGAGCAACAGAAAAATTCTGAAAGTATCAAATTCAATTCTTCACGACGATGCTACATTTTGGTTTTAACGAATATGACTATACGCTAGAGGTTTCAGCAAAATGCCTACTAACTGTGAGATGTACAGTATGTAAAAATATACTATTGTGATAAATTGAATCAATAGTTCGCAACCATTTTTAATCAATTCCCACCTCACCTATTTTGGAATTATTCATTCCTCCCTAACTTTGCATAAAAACTACTTTAATATTTCAATATTTAGTGAATATTAGCGACTGAGCGAGTCGTATTCACGATTTTGTACAGTGAACAAATTCTACATTACCATCCACCATCTTGCAGCACGAATACTCTATATCCCAAGCACCAAGCAACCTTTGCACATTTTTCTATCGCATTGGTTCTGTGACGATAAAATTCCGTAACAGTCGGAAATCTCCCTTCAACTGGCGTCACAATAAGATTACCCTGCCACGGAGTTTCTTCTTTGTAACAGCCGATATACATGTAATCCGCAGCTAAAGAAATGTTGGTTGGAAAAAATAGATAGAAAAAACTTCCAAAATAGCAAATTTTCGGTGATACGGAATCCCAATGAAACATTCCAGAGACCCGCGGTAGCTTACCCAGTACATGAGTTCACTTGTCTTTTATTATCTGAATTATAAATGTATATATATAAAGCAAACCCAATATTGGCAAAAAAAATAGATATTTGATTATATTTAAACAAAATACATATGTATGATTTTCGACCATCGGATTTAAATGGAAACCTGTGGAACCCCGGGACTGTACCGGCGAAACCGTAGGTTGCCGCGTAATCCCGGTTGAAAACACCGATCTAACCATTGAAAGATTCACAAATCTTATCCGAATTGATTCAAAAATACTTACGTTCAGTGTCCCATTTGTTGGTACACTCTGCTGTCGGGGATGCTCCAGTTTGTCCTAAAAACAAGAGAGCTATGCTCAAATATATGGACACGTAGGACACCCAATGGCAATAATTTTGATGACGTCATAGCGAAAAAAAAAAGTAATACCCTTCTGGAAATTTTTTTATCTTTAACCACTGAAAATATCAAAGCAATTGGTCCAGTATTCGAAGAGAAAAGCGATTTTTTAAAAATGGAGACGGAGACAAATAACAACAAGAGAGCTATGCTCAAATATATGGACACGTAGGACACCCAGTGACAATAATTTTGATGACGTCATAGCGAAAAAAAAAAGTAATAGCCTTCTGGAATAGAATTTTATCTTTAACCACTGAAAATATCAAAGCAATTGGTCCAGTATTCGAAGAGGAAAGCGATTTTTTAAAAATGGAGACGGAGACAAATAACAATAACAACAAAATTTTGAAACGATCGTTATGGCCACTAAACGTGTCCAATAAAAGAAATGTATTAGAATTTTGATGATAATCACAAAGTTATTCCCGCTCAATAGAAACTTTATATATATACTTGGTTTCAAACCTTAGCCAATCAAAAAGAATCAACTTTTATAAACAAAATGAGGGATGTGTAATATGTTAATTTAGAGGTATCCGATGCAATACTTCTATTTGCATAGGATTGATATCAATTTAAAAAGCTTACTTCAATGTCTTGCTCAGCATCTTTAACATGCTAAATAACTAATACGTTAGTTTTCCAGTCATACATTTTTAGATGGGGAATTTACCTGACTCTTCAAGTTTTTCCAGTCTAGCATTGAGGGTATGTATTTCTAAAATAAAGAGAAGATTTGGATTAAATATATCCCATGTTTTTCTATAAATTACAAGATTATGTAAAAGAATATAGGCCATAAAGTCATGGACATCATTCATATCTTATCATTCCTAAAATATCAACAATACATTATTTTTGTTTAACTCCATGAACGAAACACAACCAAGCACTAAAATATTGCATACGGTTCATTAAATTAAAGAAAACAACATCATTCAGAGACCTCATTTTTAGCTTATATGTATGATATTTCACTCACGCTCATTGAATCTTCTCGATATTGTTTCATTAACTCTGGAATAATCTACTACACCACTTTCTCCTTTATTTCCACGCTGTCCAGTGGCGCCATGTTTCCTTTGGGTCCTCTCTTCCCGGGTATACCTTGATTTCTCGCCGAAATTGGCAATGGTGTATCGTGGCATATGCTTTGAAACACATTATTCAACCTTTGACACGTCTGTTGGCGTGATATAGTGTCCTGACAAAACCCGAAATTTGCCAGAAGCAACAAGCCAGTGAGATTAACTAATTGTAAATGCATGACTGTTTGGTAATCTATTCTATATATATTAATATTGAACATTACTTCAGAGACTCGTGGCACTCGAAATTATTTTCTATTTGCAATAACAATCAGCCCAGCCAAACAACAGCAGGAATTCCAGCGAGACGAAAAACAAGTTCCCATAGTTGTTCGTAGCCAGACTAAGCATAAAAAATTGCTTTACATCCTATAATAGTTAAAAAAAAAAAATTTTCTATAGTTTTATCCCATCTGTGGGTCATATGGACGCCGTACCCACAGAGAATACTTTCATTGATGTCAAAATGTTGCGTTCGCGCGTTTTAAAAAAACATCGCGCAACATTGATAAAATTGATGTAAGCTGTAATATTTACTTACGGTTCCAAATGAATAGCGGCGCAGGCGGGGCGCGGCAAACTTGGCGTCGTTCGGCTTACTAGTTTATTACTATGAGGTTCAAGTGAACGATGCTATTAGATGCACTTGACAGAGTTTTTAACGGTTCCAGAAAAGCCAATTTTTCATAACCAGGGGGAAAATGCTAACAAAAAGAGCAACAACAAACATGATAACAAAACAACCCATAGGCCTATTTCGAGTCCAATAATAATAATAATAAAGAGCAATGCTCAAATATATGAACACGAAAGCGAAGTATTGCGGGTATCGGTATCCAATCTTTCGTAGCACCTGTACGAAAGCGTAGTCTTCGCGACCTCGACTAACCCCAGAGCCCATCCGCAGAAGATTCAGTCCCCAATTTGTCATTCATTTTTAATTGTGATGATAACCGTCAATAATAACTTTTCTCCGTTGCTAAGGATTCAACCCAAATTCAAATTTTCAGTTATTAAAGATGGAAGTAGTCACTAAATACTATTACTTGAAAAATTTTTATACCATATTTCGCCCAACTTTTGCTTTTTATTTAAAATTCGTGTGAGCACCTTTGATGAAAAGGGGGTATCTTCAACAGGGGAGTACTCCCTTTTCTAAGTTCGGAGTAGTTTTAGATTCAATGTGTGTGATAAATTTCATATATTCTACTTTTGATATGAAATTATAAAATCGCGTGCCTCTTTGAGCGGAAGATATTTCTATTAATATTTGAAAATTGCAAAATTTACCGCTTTTTCGCTTAACGTAATTTTGATGAAAAGGTGTATCTTCAACAGGGGAGTACTCCTTTTTTTTAAGTTTGAGTGGTTTTAGGTTCAATGTGTGTGATAAACTTCATATATTCTGCTTTGATATGAATTTATAAAATCGCGTGCCTCTTTGAGCGGAAGGACTTTTCTATTAATATTTGAAAATTGCAAAATTTAACCCGTTTCGCTTTACATAATTTTTGATAAAAAGGGGTATCTTCAACAGGGGAGTACTCTCTTTTCTAAGTTCGAGTAGTTTTAGGTTCAATGTGTGTGATAAACTTTATATATTCTACTTTGATATGAAATTATAAAATCGCGTGCTTCTTGAGCCGGAACATATTTCTATTAATATTTGAAATTGCAAAATTTAACCCTTTTTCGCTTTACGTAATTTTGATAAAAAAGGGGTACCTTCAACAGGGGAGTACTCCCTTTTCTAAGTTTGAGTAGTTTTAGGTTAATGTGTGTGATAAACTTCATATATTCTACTTTGATATGAAGTATAAAAATCGCGTGCCTCTTGAGCGGAAGGACTTTCTGTTAATATTTGAAAATTGCGAAATTTAACCATTTTTACGTTTCACGTAATTTCGAGTAATAGGGGTATCTTCAACAAGGGAGTACTCCATTTTCTAAGTTCGAGTAGTTTTAGGTTCAATGTGTGTGATAAACTTAATATATTCTACTTTGATATGAAATTATAAAATCGCGTGCCTCTTGAGGAAGGTATTTCTATTAATATTTGAAAATTGCAAAATTTAACCCGTTTTCGCTTTACGTAATTTTGATGAATAAAGGCATAATCATTACGGGATATTTATAAAAAAATAGTTGCTAACTATTTATTATGCTTTATTTACCAAGCAATTAATGCTTTTGCTTTGTAAATGGTAATTTTAGTTTTATTTAATAAATATCTTTCCTTTTTGGTTATGTTAATTTTACCTGTCTACATCTTTTCAGTTGTAAATAATGACACGCCTACAATTCTGCCAAGAATTTTAACCTTTTCGCCTCGCCGCACACAAAGGTCAAATTCTACTAGCTTCACAGCGGTGGCACATTCCGTGTCGGTATAATGGGATACATGCACTGCGAATAATAATACAGGATAGAAAATCATTCAGTATAATCTTGGTTTATGAAAATCAAAGATCTGCAAACCCTGCAATATCGTTACACAACCTACACTGATTCGGTGGTTCGTACATCGTTCTGAGTGTTAGGAACATGCCTACCATTAGACCTTGCGAAGGTTGGAAGTTCGTGGGAATAATTAAGTACGAGAGGGTCGCTGATCTTTTCGCCGTCGTTGGGTGCCCACGTAATCGCTGATCAGTTACGACTTCTCTCACTATCAAGTCTGCATCTGAAACGAATAACTGGTTAACTATTCCTATACCCGACATTGAGTGGTAACCGGACAAAAATTCCCATACCCGACATGGAGCGGTAACCGGCCGCGGTTAGCCACGTAATTATGATCAAGCCGTCATCGTCCTCTCCCGATAAAATACGGTAATCCTAACTCAAATTACCAAAACTCTGTGTTACATCAAGCTGTAGACTTATTTTATCCAATTATCATATACACTGCATTTGTCATACCAGCTCCTTCTCCGTCTTGGGCGCAGGTAGGTGATGACCCATATTTGCCACATATGTTGCACACCTGAAAATGAGTTGAACTGAATAACCAGGGGTTATCCTGTATTATATAACAATTTTTTTCAAAAAACTTCAATCTTTATCGCCGAATATTTGGCGAAAACGCTATAAATACCGCAAATTGTGGGAAATTTCTTCGACAATTAAATTGCATTTATTATATTGTGCCTAAAAAAAACTGATTAAGCAATGAAATAATTTTGAGGGTATGAGGTTGAGTCGTTTATAACGATGTTAATAGATTTTAGTTTAAAAGATAGGCCACCAGCAATCGGGCTCAAGTAAATACCTATTAACAGAAAGATTCATGTAAAAATATATTGTTGTGTTATACTACTAAATGCTGCTCGTTGACAGTTCACTTATGAATCTCATCATGTTCTGCGCGTATAATATAAAGGTGACATTCAGAGAGTCAGTATTCAATATTTTCAAGTTTACAACGATCAGATGAAAGAAATGATTCAGTCTTATGTTCATTACAGAAACCGGTTCAAAACATCGAAATACAATTTCTGTTGCAATTGGTTTGATGAAACACAAATGATAGCGAGGTAAAATGGCAAAACTCCTGCTAATGATATTTTTAATGTCTTTTCCTGGTAGACGAATTTGATCGATTATAATATTTTTGAAAGGCATGCCTTATTTCTATGTATTTTGAATAAATTCTACATTACCATCCACTATGTTGAAGCACGAATACTTTATATCCCAAGCACCAAGCAACCTTTGCACATTTTTCTATCGCATTGGTTCTGGCTCCATAGTTTCCCGTAACAGTCGGAAATCTCCCTTCAACTGGCGTAACAACACGGGTTCCCTGCCACGGCGTTTGTTCTTTGTAACAGCCTATATACATGTAATCCGCAGCTAAAGGAATGTTAGTAGAAAAGAAATAAATAGAAAAATTAGCTTATTTTGTATATATATAAAATTAAAGGATTTATTAAAACGTTTAAGCATGATCTTTCAGTAGTCCTCGTACATTGCACCGAATTAGTAAACAATATAGTTAGGTTTAGGGAATATATTGGCCATTTGATCCTTAAATTAATTGAAAATACTAGTCTCAGCAATTTGGTAAAGATTGGTTTCAAAACTATTTGTCAATTGAAACCTGAATCCAGATTAAACTCGATATAGCCTTATGAATGTTAAAAATCAGTGAATTAATATTGATTACGTTCAATGTTCCACTTGTTGGTGCAATCTGCTGTCGGAGATGCTTCTGTTTTTCCTAAATGAACCCCAAAAACAAATAAAAGAAGTGTTTCATAATGCTGCTGATAATAACGAAATCATTTTCTATTAAAAAAACTTCAATTCACTACAATTGCAAATCGGCTTTCATAAACGATATGAGAAGCGGTACATGTATTGGCATTAAATCTGAGCCGATACGTCAGTCATTTATTCACACATTGAGAATTAACTTTACAAAATCGGGAGATCGACTTGTGCATAATACTAGATAACAAGAGAGCTATGCTCAAATATATGGACACGTAGAACCACATAATTCCGATGACGTCATAGCAAAAAATAAAAGTATTAGCCCTCTAGCAAAAATATAGTTTTTACTCCCTGAAAATTTCCAAGCACTTGGTCCAATCAGAGAGAAAAGCGATTTCTTCAAAACGTGTCAAAGTAAAACAAGAACAACATAACAACAAAACGATCGTTATGTCCATTACATGTCTAATAATCCACAAGATTGAGTAAATAAAGTAGTTTTCATGCACAGTGCGGGAGAAATAAAGGGAGGGAGGGAGTTCCAATATTGGCGATGGGAGGAAATTCATACAATATTATGTAACCACTGCGATACAACACAGTATTGATACAATTGTATTAGAAAAATTATTCCAACTCTTTTTTTATCATCAAATTGCTAAAAACACCACTATGTTTACTATATACACATAGGTGTAGAATTCACCTGACGTCTTCTTATTCAAGTTTGTGATCATTTCTCCAAGTTTCTCCAATCTGGCACTGAGAGTATGTATTTCTTAAATAAATAGAAGATCTGCATCAAATCCGTTCTGCTTCCTCATATATTTCTAGCCTCCTCAGTTGTATTAATGAAATGTTTATAAAGCGTCTAACTCCATTTTTTATGCCATAAATCATTTCTAAAATGATTCCAACACATTATTTTTGTTCATAACAGTAAAAAAAACAGCAATAGAAGATCGTATACGGAACATGGAACTAATAATACCTATTCTATTTAGAAAGCACTCACGTTCATTGAATTTTCTTGTTATTGTTTCATCAACCCTGGAATAATCTATTAAACCACTTTCTTCTTTGTTTCCACGCAGTCCAGTGGCTCCCTTGGTTCCTTTGGGTCCTCTCTTCCCGGGTATACCTTGGTTTTTTACTGAAATTGGCAATGGCGTATCGAGGCATATGCCCTGAAACACATTATTCAACCTTTGGCACGTCTGTTGGCGTGATATAGTATCCTGACTGAAACAGACATTCGTCAGAAGCAACAACCCTGCCAGGGTAACAAATTTTGATTGCATGACTTTTTAGTAATCTATGTAAAAGAAACATTAAACAGATTCAAGATGCCTTCTGCTGAATTTTTTTTTTCATGTTTTCAAACCTTTATATTTTGCGAATTCCTGCTACAAGCATGAATGCTTCTATCATTGAAGTGTGCCAAAAATTTGTTAAGCGCAATAAACTGTTTGGTAATGGTTCTGTATACCTATTTGTGTTTAATTAGAGTATCTTACAGGTAAAACTGCAATCATTGGCGCAGAACCTAAATTTTCTTCACTACTCTTCAGTACTAAACGTTAACGTATTCAAACAATAATCTGCTAAGAAAACAAACAAACCAGCCTATTCTGATTGATGTATGACGTAATTGCCTGTGGCACAAGTTTTAAATTTCCCTTGTATTTCTACTTACATAAAAGTCCAGTTTTCGTGATTATACAACACGGAAATTTGGTATGACTGATTCAAATGTAAAGTGACATAATCAAACTGATTAGGCAATAGTAAATTGGAAATATTAAAAAACAATGACAGCACATAGGTAAAAACGAAAAATGTAAAAGTCCCTAAATCGTCTTTTGATGAACTATTACTTAAGTCCAGCGCGCATTAAAATTTATAAATAATTCTATATCTGTCAGCGTTTCAGGGCCTGAAGGTTAATTTGTTAACATTTTTTGGGCGGGACCGATGCTTTTATTCCAAAATTTTCCGTTTATTTCAATTCATGGTAAAACTTGCAAGATGGTACACAGCTGAGTATAATAAATACCACTATTATTTTGTCATTTGGCTTTTGATTTTTTCTTTTCCTTTTTTTTATTATGTTATTAGACTTAGAGGTAACCCTTGTGCTGAATAAAAGCTACGGAAGCAAAATATGCAATAATTCAATTTACTGTAAATCCTCAAAAGACAATAAACATTATGTATTTTTCACGAATAGACACGTAGGCCTAAGTGTTTTTAAGTCAATATTGGGTGCGAGGTTGCTCTCCGAAGACTCCGATGCGTGCCCAGATTAAGCTTTACCAGAAGTCCGCTGTGAAATCTCTAAAAATTACGAGTGAAATCCTTGCTCTATCTGTATATTATAGTGTGCAGTTAAAACGATGTATATGACGATAAAATCAGATATACGAAATGACGCAATAAAACAGTGAAAAACACAACTTGAGAGATTGCCCAGGATATATATGTAAATTATCCTTGTGAAGTCGGGCAGAATATTGCATTTTGAAATGCGTAATTTACCGAAAACTGAATACTGGATACAATTTTGACGTTTATAAAATCTTATATACCTAAATGTGTACGCGGCTAGAGAACGTTCCTCGGTTAGCAGTTGCGCCGCGTAATAAATTCCCTGCTCTACTGTCAGCATATTATTTCCAAGGTACGCTAACTTAACAATAAGTATTATGTGAATTCCTCACATTCATCAAAATGAGAGCGAGGCGGTTACGCTAACGCCAAATTAATAAACTAACTTTTTCGAAAAACGGCAAGAAAAAGCATTAGGATAGGCACCGATCAGAGGTCCAGTTATTGGAACCACTCTAACTGGACGGCCCGCACTTGTTTCGGAATATAACGGAATATTTCCCTCAATTACGGGTTATATAGACATAACCGTGGCGGGTTTTACTAATTTGATGAATATTTATATAAATCGACATGGTATTTTATTATACAATTTAAATGAAACTTTATCTCAACAACTTGAATGAAACTAAAGTGGTCCGAGAAGTAAACTAAAAGTCTCGTAACGAGCAGCGCATTAGGAAAGGTTAGGTCGCATTACGGATGGCATGTTATCAACAAGGAGGTCGCATTATCAACAGCACATTGGGAAAATGCGTGATCGCATTAAGAAGGCTGCATTATCAACAATGAAGGCGCATTATCAACAGGGCATTGGTAACAATGCGTTGTAGCGTTAGAAATGGTACATTATCAACAATGAGAATTGAGCATGAAATCTATAATGACTCGGACTCGACTTGTAAACAGAAGCAGAATAGTGTTTCTACTTGACCTGAGACTCGGATTGGTAATGAATGTGTGACTGTAGTTAGGCTTCCCGCTGCTTGTCAGCAGGGAACCTATTGTATTCCTGTGTTTTATTATTAGGCTTCCCGCTGCTTGTCAGCAGGGAACCTATTGTATTCCTGTGTTTTATTATTATTATTATTATTATTTATTTATTATTATTATTATTTATTTTTATTATTTTTTTTTCAAATTGGTCCTACAGACTTGAAATTCACCTCAAATGTGCAGAAGTTCTCAACTAACAATAAAATGCAAATTTTATGCATGACTGACCACGCTTTCACGCTCCAGTGAGCAAAACGCGTTTTCAGTTTTTTTGCGATTTCTCAAAATTGATACATGGTATTGGGTTGCAATTCATAACAATGATTAATGGACATGTTCCGGATACGATATGTCAAGGATACGCATGAGTGACCTCGGCGATACGCTCCAGTGAGCAATATAGGATTTTACATTTTCATCTTCTTCTCCAGAACGACACTACTTAGAGACTTGGAATTTACATCACACGCAGATAATAAGTCGCCCATCATAAATTGCAAATTTTATGCATGACTGACCACGCTTTCACGCTCCAGTGAACAAAACGCGTTTTCAGTTTTTTTGCGATTTCTCAAAATTGATACATGCTATTGGGTTGAAATTCATAACAATGATTAATGGACATGTTCCGGATACGATATGTCAAGGATACGCATGAGTGACCTCGGCGATACGCTCCAGTGAGCAATATAGGATTTTACATTTTCATCTTCTTCTCCAGA